>JAVJAQ010001684.1:38520-318520 GCA_032362365.1 Zygogramma bicolorata | reverse complement strand
CAATGTTAAAATTAAAATAGCGGGCATGAGCATCATTAGACTCTTCCACCTTGTACCTTTCGAAAAGGATGATGTCAATAAGCGGTTTGAAAGTTAGTAGGGAGAAGGGCTATTTACGATACTTTTCCCTCATCTGTAGGACTGATGGTAACTCTATGAATCGTGAAGGTTGCCCTTTACTTTCCATCACAACACCTAAGGAAGTTAATTACTGTGGATTCATTTCATTCTACATTATCATCCAGATAAGTACCACACGAGCTTCAAGTATAGGTTCTGAATTGATAAGTTCACTGATTGATGATGATGAAGATAGTGAAATGATAGGGATAGTCTCACTGGGGCCGTAAAATGATGTATAGCTTATCCAATCCATCTTGGCACAAACTCGGTTACTTTTCCAGTTGCACACTGGTAGTTTAGACTGTGACGAAAGAAAAGACACCGTATAGGAATAAATTTCAACACAGTGAAAACATATAATAGGTGTTTTTTTCCCTAGTATATTTCACAGAGAAAACTGGGCATATACTTTATCAGTTCTGTGCCAAGATGGATTGGATAAGCTGTAGCTCTGCCACCAGTTGCCAATTCTTTATCAGAAAGTTGAGCCACCATTATTTGAAATTGAGAACCCTACCGATAAATGAAACTGAAATTCAGTTACATATTTTGATATTTTACATATTTTTTGCTCAGTTCAGCTATACTTAAAACGATGTATAAGAGCAGCACAAGTTCAAAAAATTTTGAAATTGAAAGTATTCATATATAACTGTGATTATTTTAACCATGTTCGGTTGATAAACATATTTCATTGGTACCTTTTTGACACTTGTCGTGATGTTTTCGAGACTGATACCGGTATATATGAGACTTTAAAGTATTTTAATGCGAGTAATGATTTTTTTTAAAGAGAATCTGTTATTATTTTTGTCCTCTTTGTTTATTAAGACAATTTCATTTATAATTTTACTACTTTTTATGCGTGTAACTACATATAACTTATGCTCATATTAGATTCATTCTTATATGTTTGTTTTGTACCTACTCGAATAGTTGATGATTTGACAAGTGTGATTTTTTGACTGATCTTGTCTTAAAGTGTATCAGATACCTATACCTCTATTTCTACTTTATGGTTAATTTTTTGTTTCGAATAATAGACAAAGAAGTAGAAGAAGTTCATAAAGGCGAACTGGAAATATCTGAAGCTGCTGAGTCCAACACATATTTGGTGAACAAACTAAGAACTCAAAGACTGACCCAAAGGGGCCTCGAGTCATAGTGAAATGCCAAAAAAATCTATGGCTGATGCCATAATAATAATAATAATAATAATAGACATAGTTATCATCCACTTGCATCCAACACAAACGAATACCGAGTAAACTACCTAGAATGAGGTATAGGTACACTATGACGAGATCAATTGAGAATTGACAAGACACAAATACAGAAGAACAAAATTTAAGTTCATTACATCAATTTCATTTCATTTTTGAAACGTTATGTTCATAACAACAACTTGATCAAATTAATGATGATTGTTCAAATAACAAGTGTTCATAAAATGTTTATTTATTATTCGAATTCATACTCCTTCTGATCAAAAAATTCGTGTATGTTTTATATGATTATATGTGCGATTATATCATCGAATCCCAATTTGTGTAATTCATTTTGCGGAATCTGTATGAGTGACAAGGAAACGGTATTCAACACGTTGATCTTCCCAATATTCTAGAAGAGTTGTGTGATTTTCATGAACGCACATCATCTGGTTCCAATTATACATGGTATCTCAAAAAATGAGTCTGATTGTTGCAACAATTTTTTTCTCGAAATCTGTATAGGTGACAGGAAAACGGTTTTCACCTTGTTGATCTACCCAAGATTCTATAAGAGTTCTGTGATTTTCATTAACGCATATCAGCTGTATCCAAGTCTATGAGGTATCTCAAAAAATGAGTCTGATGAGTCTCCTCGAGATTCTACAAAAAAGTTATACATGGATAGGTATTTTCAGCCACAGATATTAGTACGGGTACTTATAGTATAGTATCCCAGCCACAGATTTTTATGTTCCTCTACGACAGCATGTGTGGCCGGAAATCTGTGGATAACTTCACGTCAATGGAAACATTTAATTATTTTATTACAAAATCCACATGATTTTTTCGTGAGAGATGCTGATCCAAGTATGTTCCAAGGAATTTTGTTGAGTCATTGTGATTTATCTCATCTATAGAGAGAGATAGTAGGGCCGTTTTTTCTACATTCGAAATTAACTTGAATGCTTCTACCGAGATTTCGATATCAGATCATTTTTGTACACCAGTTTTTGAAAACATCCATTATTTGTGAAGATATATTTCTTAGTTCCTCAGGAGTCTGTGTCGAGACCACTACCGAGGACTCGTACTTATTTGAAGTTCGTGCCAAAAATCGGGGCAAGTGTCTTGTCGACAAACAAGAAAATAGTGAGCTTTCTAGAAGTATTCAAAAACAACTGCCGGTTTACCCGAGATGTGTTTTTTAATCCCCTCGACCTCAAGAGTCGAAATAAATGGTTGAAAATCATGAGGAGAGCTAATTCCGTATATTTCTGAAAAGTTATCAGATTGCCACTTTTCAAAACATTCATCCACATCTGAAAAAATCAAAATAATAACGTTAATGCAGTGGAAGTGGTGGAATGTACAGATAATTGAATAACAGAAAATCAGTGATGAAAGTATAGCGGAACTGTAGTGCTGTAAACTGACGTCAATGTGCAAAAATAAAATATTATTACCTACATAGAAACCCGCCTATCTTGAATGAAACAGAAAAATCTGTTTCTAGACATTTGAGGAGCAGACATTCAAAGTGCGTCTTGTCCAATACTTCAGCTATTGACATAGAGATGGCGTTCTATTCCCAAAACTGAGGCGCATTTCCAAATACAACCATCAACATTCAAAATTTCAGAAGGCGTTTAGTCTCATA
The DNA here is from genome assembly GCA_032362365.1 of Zygogramma bicolorata. Classification (NCBI taxonomy): domain Eukaryota; kingdom Metazoa; phylum Arthropoda; class Insecta; order Coleoptera; family Chrysomelidae; genus Zygogramma; species Zygogramma bicolorata. The sequence goes on along the minus strand of JAVJAQ010001684.1, from coordinate 315,529 downwards.
TGAAATCAATCCCAAGTGAAGATTGGTTGGACATTCGAGGTGCATCTTGTCCACTACACGTAGACTTTTAAAACGCCTTTTGTTCTTGCGCTGCGGACTCAATGTATTCTGAATGCACTTCGGTAAATAGTACATAATCCTTTTTGCTATTATACTGTTTGATAATCTTAGATAATGGAATGTGATCATGTAGTAAGTGATAGTGATCGCCAAAGTCGTAAAAGAGGAAAAAATTCCACTAAGAGAGATCGAAATAAATAAAGTATATCATTAATAACTACTTAGAGGTTATGATTCGAACTTTCAATTTCTTTAAGTATTCTGATTTTGACTCCAATTTGAATACGTTTACCATATGCCTGAAATCATGAATCATGCAATATTTCGCTTCAAGAACTACGTGTTTGTCGAGCGAAATTCTATAAACAACCAGATAAAGTGAAACAAAGGTACCAAATTCCTCATCTTCTCCGGGTGTCTAAACCCAAAAAAAAAAAAGCAGGAAATAACAGAACGAGAAGCATCATAATATGACCCTTAAGCATAAAATACGGACTAGTTCAGGAAAGCAAGACGTTTGTCAAAGAATGTTTCTTAATGTATTTGGAGTAAGCCAGCGGCGTGTTCAAAGTAATCCAAAAGAAATGAAAACTGGTGTTGGTATATTGGAAAACAGTTATGGTGACCACCGCTCACATAAAACTACTTCGAAGAAATTGAAAGTCACGGAATTTATAAAAAATTTAAAGGACACAGAATGTCACTATGGATGCGGCAAATGCCGAAGAATTTACTCACCTTCCGAGTATAACATTGCTAGTTTCAGGAAATCGTACAACAATTCTGTAGAACCAAACTACCAAGTCAATTACAAATTTTTTAGTCGCATATGCAATGACGAATTTAACATAGTTGTTGGATCTCCAGCCTCCGATGTTTGTGGCTTTTGCGTGCGTCATCAAAGACAGTTAAGTTTGTGTAACGAGACACAAGAAAAAACAAAGATATTGACCAATCTGAGAGTTCATAGATTGAGAAGCAAGCAATTTTACAAGATGATGAAAGAAGAATCAGAAAACAGTCTTTCTTTTTGCTTTGACCTACAGCAAGTGCAGGTACCACCTAAAGTGGCAACAGGAGATGCTTTTTATGCACATCAATGCCCTTTATATTCTTTCCGCATCACTGACATTTCGAGTATAACACCCATTTTCTATTCCTCGCTAGAGACTTAAGTCGGTCGTGGGTCCATCGAAATAGGATTTGCGTTGTTTGATTTATTTTCGAAAATGGAATTTCTGGACCACGTAAAAGAACTACGACTTTACGACTATGGATGCGGTGGCCAAAATAAAAATAATTATATTGTTCACATGTGTATGATTAGGCTTCGAAGACATGCTCCTCCAACGTTACAGTCCATCACAATGTGTTTCCCAGTTCGTGGGCATTCGTACCTACCTGCTGATCGCGTATTTGGCAGGGCCGAAAAATTGATAAGAGCACAAAGTATGATAAAATCACTAGATAAATACTGGGGGCGTTATTCAAAAATCGGAGTGCGTGAATTAGGAGTAGAATGGGCAGCTATTTCAGGGATCAGCGAAAAAGAGAATCATCATCGAAAGTATGAGAAAGGGAGGTGTAGGAATAAAAACTAAGCAGTTTTATAGAGAAGATGATTAATCGGAAAAATAAGAAACTCTGTTGAAGAAAGGAAAGGAATCTGAAAGTATAGTGCTGTCACAAGTAACGCTTAGTAAGGAAATAAAAAAGAAGCAAATAAAGAGCCTAAATGAATTATTAATGGAATTGAATGGTGAGAATTGGAGGAATGATCCAGAACTGTCAGGGCTTGTCTCAATTTTACCTGAAAATGTTTCATTTTATTCATTTCGGAAACCCAACGGAAATTACAATTAATTCCCAATAATAGGGTTACACTAAACTACATACTTATGCCAACATCGCAATTAGAAATAATAAAACATTATCATGTAGATATCAATAAGAGCTGATAGCTAATTACCAGTATTAACAAGAGACTCATGTCTTAACTTAGTTAAACAATTTTTCCACACACATGGTAAGGATAAGTGAAATATATCGACTTCCATAAAGTCATCATTGTATGTTTTTGATAGTCTATCTATTGGAGAATTCAAACAATAGTTCGTTTTTCTTTTTTATTCTAGATGGCTTCTTACTAGGGAATTATATAAGGCGATGCACGATTTTTCATTGGTGAAAATTGTTAAAGATATTCCTGGAGACGAAGATTTGGATGATGGAGATGAAGGAGATTCTGAGTAGCAAGAACTGTGTCAATGTCTAGAAGATGATGCTGAGATGAAATTATAGGTTCAAGGTTTTGAGTTCATTCTTCTTCTGAATAAGTACTGTTAATGAAATTTTTATTTTTTTATTTTCAATTACATGCCTGAAAAAAGAATAAGTTTTTGAAATTGCTTGTTTCAATATCAAACAGCACTAAGTCCCTTGAGTTCCCAAACAAAATGAGTTTTGTCCGGTATGGACACTCAAAGAGCATTTAGGCTCATTCGTTATTGAAATTTTTGGGTTGAATAACAAAAGGAGATTTTTGGCATCAAGTTGATATTGAAGGTCATATTTTTTTCAAATTTTTCGGTTTCTCGAATCTCACGAAAACCTATCAGTTTTCTCGTAGTAAACTTTGCCGCTTCCTGAAAATTATTATTATTATTATTATGTTTTTAGTAATTCAACGAACCTACTGGCATTATCCATTGTTCGTGGACTCCCTTTCAATTCACTCATAGAATCTATTTTATGGGTTATTTCCCCATAAATCTCAAAAAACAACCCTTATATTGCTTTATTACCAGTTTTAGGAACAAATTGGTATATTTGCTTCGATAAATAACTGCAAAATTATAAAAAAGCAAAAGTGACTGGCCGTTTCATCAGCTCTGTATCGTATTTTTCATGAAATTTGGCATGGCACTTTAGCATGACTAATGGTCAGTTTTTCAATACGAGGATTAGAAGTTATTCATGCCTGAGATCGCAAACGAGTAGGCTGTGCGAACGCTTCTGTCGGGCTACCTAGACTCCATTAGTATTTATATTCGAGAAACTTCGAGCTGCGGTTGAATCGCGGTTCATAATAAGTCAAATTGAGTGAATACCTATCTCAGTGAACCTCAGTGTACTGAACAAGTCCAAAACTAAACGAGTCCGAAAAGTGTTTCGCAATATGGGTCTCACTAAACGCGATCTTGACGAAATTGCAGCCATTGTGTATGCCAAGACAAAAAATTCAATGAACGAGGATTACATGCAGAGTCTAGCAGAGATGATTGACAAAACTGTTGCAGCTAAGTATGAAAAAATCAATAATAACCTCACCATGGAGGTGGAAAATCTCAAAGATGATAATGATCGACTCAAAATCGACTTGGATGATTTGAATCAACTCCCAAGAAATAATAACCTACGTTTTTTTGGAATCCAGGAAAATGCGAACGAGAACATTCAGAACGTTATTCATACGATCCTCAATCAGAACATGGAGTTGAAAAATTTAAGTCTCGCAGATATGAAAAGGTGCCATCGAGTGACTAACAAAAACATCGATGTCAATGAACCCAGGCCAGCAGCTGTTTTGGTGCGTACGAAAAATTCCGAGCGAGATAATGTCATGAAAAATGAAAAGTATTTGAAGTCATCAAGAATATATGTGCAGGAAGATCTCACAAAAACTAGGCTTTTGAAAAATGCCATTGACAAATTTTCTAAATCCAACGTGTGGTGTCATTATGGAAACATTTTTGTGAAACACAATAACTGTGTGCCTAAAATAATTGATGAAAAATCACTCAATTGAATATGCTGAATCACTCATCTTGTTTTAATGACTTTGCATCTGTCCTTCAAGCGCCAGTTTCACATTTTTATTTATTTTTTATCATGTACTAGATTACCGTTTCATTTCGTATTGATAATTGACGAAAAATTATCAAACTATATAAATTCAATCATTTGTTCATGTACGATGATTTCGTTTCGGTTCTTGGGTTGACATTATTTTTCCCATTTTCAACTTTGTTTTGGAACACAGTTTCCTCACATTGAAATACTCGGATTCATAATGGTTGAATGTATTTGCTGTATAATATTTGAATGCTTATTAGAGTTCAGTTTTAAATTTTTTTTTTTTTATATGACATAAATACTAATTTTTTTTCCGATAATGATGTTTTTTTTCTCTATACGTTCTACATATTAATTCCGACGGAAGCTATCAATTCTACGTTTTTCCCTCTAGGAGCTATCATTCATTAGTACCTTCAATTTCCATTTTTTGTTCTGTATCTCTTTATTCCTTCACTCTTTCCTCTCCCATATGTTACTAAATGTCTCTCATATGAATGTTAGATCTCTCATCCCACATTTTCTCGATTTCCAAAACCAGCTACAGTTACAGAAACATGGCTCACTGGTGGAATCTCTAGCAACATGATAGCTTTAAATGGATACACGTTTGTTCGTCAGGACAGACCTATCCGAGGCGGTGGCGTGAGTATATAGGTAAAAAATAATATAAAATTTGAAACAGTATTTTTTGAATGCAGTGATATCATGGAATACATATGGATTGAAGTTTCTCTTGGTAAATACCTAATCGCAATAGGGAATGTTTACAGACAACCCAGTGGCAACAATGCAGTCGAAATTTTCGAATTTCGGCCATATCATTTATATAGGTGACTTCAACGTCAACATGTTAGACGTAGACAACAATACCACCATACGTTTCAATGATATTTCAGACATGTTTGGCTGCAAACAACTGATGAAAGAACCAACACGAGGTTTCTCTTTACTGGACTTGTTCATAACTAATTTTGATATTGAGCACTGTGAGGAAACGGTCGGGATTGACATGATATCTGATCATTCAACGATCAACTGCAAAATGAACCTCGAATCCACTACTTCCCAGTCAAATAAAACTCTAACATATAGATCTCTTCGTGGCATTGTGCACGAACATTTTCAAAACGACCTTCAGTCACAGCCATGGAATATCATCTATGAGACAGACAATATTGGCGAAAAAATTTCTCTTTTGAATCACAATATACATACTGTACTAAACAAACATGCTCCCATGAGGTTAGTATCACAAAAACAAACCATTTACTCGCCCTGAATAACAGATAACATCAAAATTATGCAGAAGTGTAGAAATAAAGCACTGCAAAAATTCAGACGAACTCAGTTACCCAAAGACTGGTCATATTACAAGCAATTGAGAAACTTTACCACCAATGCCTTCAAATCCGAAAAAAAGCATATTTGAACTTTGAATTACAAAACTGAAGCTCGAGAGAAATGGTTAGAACTAAAAAAACTTAACATATCTAAAAACAACGTGCTGAAATTCCTTCACATTTGAACTCGGTCGAAGAGAACTTTTTTCTAAACGCTACAAGAGACATTCTGATGGACAAAAACTTACTTAATTATTATAAAAACAATAAAAAAAAAAGGATATCAAGAATGAATTCATTTTTCAATTAGTAAACGAAGAAACTGTGACTGATATAATAAATAAAATTGGTAGTAAAGCCTCTGGAAATGATGATCTATTATCTGGTTATGCTGTCCCTTAGTAGTTCCCGTCATCCACATTATCAATGTGTGTTTATTGGTCGGATATTTTCCTTCAGATTAGAAATTTGCTAAAGTGAATCCACTTCCAAAAGTTAGTGCACCTAAAATATATAGTTATCTGAGGCAAATTAGTATTTTACCAGTTCTTTCAAAAGTCTGAAAGGGCAATTGAATCTCGAATTAGAGACATTGTTATTAAAAACAACATTATACCTATGAAGCAATCCGGGTTCAGAAAGAGATAAAGCTGCGCCACGGCACTTGCAGATGTCGTTGATGACTTATTGAGAACCACTGATGGTGGAAAAATATCTGTACTGATATTGTTAGAGTTTTCGAAAGCCTTTGATATGTTGAATTATGATATTCTAGCAGCGATGATTAAATACTATAATTTCAGTGAAACAGCATGTTCCCTTGTAGCAAAACAACCCATCCTATCCGGATAGAGATTAGTGTATAACATAAATCGTACACCATTGACCCATTGGTATTTCAAAACTTACTTGTTTCCTGATCGTCCGATCAGTTGTGACTTTTCATACAGTATAACAGTATGGTTGGTTGCCTACCTTGTGGTTCCGTTATTCGCGAATTCAATCTCGGCGCTCTGTCGGAGATTTTGTTGAAAGTTCAAAAATCAATCCTGATACCAAAATTACAGTTTTCTGCTTCGGGATTCAGGCTTTTTGATCTGTGTGTTCGAAAGGAACGGTTTCATAAAGTAGTTCAAGTCTTAACTCAATAACAGTAATACCACTCCTGGTTCCCACTACTGAACCACCATGTTTTTTTAATGTTATCTCACGGTTTACCCGATCAATTCATTTTTCACACCCATCTGTTTTGAACGATAATGTATCTCCTTGTGCCAAAGTTATGGGAGAGCAAATTCGTAAAATGTTTATATCTCTGTGACACTTACGCTCACAAAATTTATATCAAACAAGGGGAATCTTTCAGGAATTGCGCCAGCGAAAGTAACTTAAAGGGTTCTATCACCTGACAATATCAGTTGTCCCTTAGCGGAAAGTTTGTTATTGAATCAACGTTTTCATCAAAAGGTATGCTTTTATTTGTATATTATCACCCAAACTCCATTATGAACTGTCACAAATTTTGCTAATAAATCTAATTTTTTTCCAAGTGTGAGTTTTTGTGATACCAATTTTAGTGGAGCACAGTGAGATTTATACATCGGAATCTAGAGCCCTTCAATATATCTTCATAAAAGCTGTTGTACTGCATTGTTCAAAGGTGATGAAAGAGTTGAAAACAAAGAATGTGCGATATTGATTACAACAATTTCATGATTAATGAGAAGGACAAGGGAAAAAAATGTTTGAAGCAAAGATTTATACCTAATAAATAATATTTGCATAATAACTTCGATGTTAACACATTCATGTTTCGCAAAAAAAAGACGTACAGCACAAAAATTATTGTTATAAAATATATATAGTGGCTTTCTTTAATCTACTTCCCCCTTTTACTTTTTGAACTCAAAAAATTTAAAATTGGGATAATGGAATTGATGCGTGAATACTATATTTTTGAGTGAAATTGACAGATAAAAATTTCAAGATGGCGACTGTGCGTTATCTGGGAAAAAATAAATGGAAATGGGGTCTTGTGACACATGTGTGGTGTCGGTAGTGTAGGGTTTAGCACGTCCGTTTCACAAGCGGAAGACCGGGGTTCAAATTTCGCCTTCTGAGGGTTGACGTTCGTCAGCTGGTTAACGGAACGAACAATTTTAGAACAACAACAATTTCAGAACTCCATTCGAAGCTGCTGTCAAATAGTGAACATTCAATAATTGACTGAATAAATCGACCTTAAACTTCATGATTTGAAGAAATGAGCTGAGTTCAGTTCAGAAGATGCTTGAAATGGTTGCCTTGAAGTTTTTGACATAAGAAAAGCCTCTCCGATATTTCACACCGAACATTTTCGAACACAGGAACATCGATATTTCTATAAATATTCATTATTTCAAGAACAAAAAGCCCCCAGGTCGTTCGTCCATTCCAGAAGAACAGCAAGTTGAAATAATTGGTGAGATGATAGTAAATCCTCAACAGTCTACTTCTTCCGTAGGGAATGTTCGTGAGCGTGCCCTTCTATTGTGTTCAGACTTTCGAAGACGAATAAAATATCATATATACATAATCAAAATGGTACACCAGTTAAGTGAAGATAACCCTGATCGAAGAACAGAATTCTGCGTAATTATGATGGAAACCATTGAAAAGCATCCTACCTATCTCCACAATATTTGTTTCAGTAACGAATGTACATTTTCTTCCAACGGCAATGTTCACAGACAACACAGACAAAATTGCCGTTTTTGGAGTGACATCAACCCTCATGATTACTGCGAAATTCTTACCCAATATCCAGAAAAACTTTACGTTTGTATTTGGATCCTGTGTCGAGTATACGTTTTCCCAATTTGTCTCCTCTTGTTTTTTGTGTAATTTCTCATAATTTAGGTATGGAATATATTTGCTGTTAGATTCATTATAATGTATGTTTTTTTGTAACTATTTGTAGTATTGTCGTTGAGTCTGTTATATTTGTGTTCACTATGAGGGGTAGAATCATATCTATGATAATTGATTAATTATTTAATAAAAACATGAAAAAAAAAAACATGACATGAGTTCATTCTTGTTGGTTCTTTGATAGTCTGGAGATATCCATATACATTGGGAGTATTCAAGTATTTAAAGTTATTTTCATCTTCTCTGAGAAGATCAATATTTATTTCTCCGATGAATATATAGTAATTTTATGTTGTGGTTAGATTATTTTCGAAGTAATTATGGAGATACGAATGGAATCGCCTATGTCGGAAGATGGTGATCTATAGCATGCTGTTTTGAACATAGATTTCTTTCCAATTTCAATAATTGTTTTCATGAAATTAATTTGTTCAATTTCAATGATATCGAATTCTAATTCATAATTGCTTTTTGTAAAAATTATTGGCAAAGGTGTAGAATACGTCAAATCGCCAACTTTTGTAATTTTTTTTTGGAAATCGCCAGAAACGGCCTACATATCGGAAAATACAGAGAAATTTTGGCGCGGAAGCTATGAGAAACGATTTTTCGTGTGAAAAACTGAAATTATAGCCAAAAACTGGTAATTTCTGGGTTGAAAGAATCTCGTTTTGTTGCTTTAGTCGCGAAATTTCCAACACTTTTTTTTGATTGAACACATCAGAATTGAGCATATGTTTTTTCCAAATATCCATTGAAAATATCAAAATGTGTACTTAGAAAAATTCACCATTGACACTGACAACAGTGGCTGTCATAGTGACAACATTTCACCGATAACGCACGTGATGTAAAGCAGAGTTGCCTAACTGTAAATTAGGACAATGTCGTATTCGAATGCCATCAAAACATAAACAAACTTAGCATCATTTGAATCACGTCTGATTATTGAGAAATATTAAAGAATGGGACCGAATGCAATTATGGTGCAAATCAAAAATTTTCAATAGTAAATATTTTTCGAATTTTTTTGGAGAATTGAATATTATACCGTATCGAAAAACCAGCACCTACCGCGGTGGTGCATCATAATATTCGTCTGTAACAGTTGTCGTTTATTTTCAACAACCAATATAATTTTATCTTCTAATATATTATATATACTAAGATTATGAAAATGTATTGGAATTAAATATAATTGAACAAAATAAAAGTGATCATGACCAAAATGTGCAATCATGTGAAAGAATAAGTCAAACCTAACTCAACACACAACCTTTTACTCAAAATGTTATTAAACTACTTCCACAAAGGATGATAACTTGCAATTGTATGCCATTCGAATATAAAATAGAACATTTTGGAATTGTGGCAACATCGTACCGGTTATCTTTTATCTCTATGCAGCTGTCAAAAGACTGAAATTTCATGAATGTTGATGTTAACTTTTTGACTTGTAGTAATCAAACTCCAGCAGTGAATGCAAACTGTATGAGCTGTAATATGTACAGAAACATAATATTTATTCAAGAATAGTATATGTAGATATAATTTCATGAATGTAGTGGTGAGTACACCCAGACAGCACCAGATATTCCATGAATATTCATAGAATATCATTTTTGGGATATTGGAATATTCTTAAAAATATAAAGGATATACATATCTTTTTTGGAATATTCCTAGAATGTGCTGGTGAGGAAAATTTTAGATATTCCAAGAACGTTTCAGGGGGAATATTTCTGGAAGATGCAGAATATATCCAGAATATTCCAAGCATATTCTTTTTAGATATTCCAAGAATGTTTCAGGGGGATAATTTCTGAAATATACAGAATATACCAAGAATATTCCAAGCATATTCTAGAAAGAATATTTCTAGAATATTATCCTGTAATATATTCCTTGTATATTCTGAATATTCCCAGAATATTTCATGAACATTCTCTATGAATGTTCAAAGAACATCAGGAATATGACATAAATATCTTAATGGGTTTTCAGACGATTTTCCCACATACTTCAAATATAAAAACTTATATGTTATGTATAATTATGAACTTCTACAATTAAGTAAAATATGACTGACAATTCAGGAAAGTATGTGATAATAATATAAACGAAGATTTGCAAATATAAACTATTTAGTAGATATGCTTTATTCGTATTCTAAATAGCCATTTCCGGAAACTTTTCAGTCATAAAAGACCATCTTCAGAAAAATTCTGAATAGTGAATAAGCTTATGGGCCAGTTGTACCGCTTCAACTTAGCAGAGATTCAACTAAGCTTGGCTCAATCGTTAAGGAACAAGGAAGCTGATTGGCAAATCCATGGCAACAAAGCCTGGCTCAGATAAAGCACAACTCAAGAAAAGCGGTGCAACTGGCCGTAAACGTAACAAAATATAGATGAAGATTCTCTGATAAAAGTTTATTTCCAAACGACACCCCCTTTCTTACAATGAAATAAAAACAACATCAATTTAAGATCAATTCCTACATAATACTGGTAATAAAAAAACATATATGCAGTGTACCATTTCAACCAGTTTCTTCTGTGACCACAGGTATAGAGATATCTCTGAAAAAAAAAAAAGAATTGCAAGATTGGTTGTGTATGCCTAAATCTGCTTTCGAATGAATTATGCTAACTTGACAGTGAAAACAACAATATGTAACCGTTTTCCTGAATTCTAAATTATATAATGGTTATTTGGTGATATTTTAATATTTATAGATTCAACTTCAATTTTTAAGTGTATGAATTAAAGGAAAAACTGTGAAAGCATCGCTATTTGGTATTATGACAAGTTTATGAAAGATATCTCTCAGAGGCCATCAAAAGTTCTGAAATTCTATTGAACCGCAAACTGGAAAATTTGTGAGGTGGTGGTCCATAACACCAGAGCGCACATAATAATTTTTTGCAGATGCATAGAGTCCAAAGGAACATCTGCTATGATATCAATATTTGGATTATCTAATAAATGGAAAACAAACACGGTCCTGAATGCTTTCTCCATGCTTAGAACATTAAGTGCAAGAACTATAACCTGCATGAACCCTAATTGCTAATATGGATGCTTTTGCCACAGCGTCAAATGAAAATTTTGTGATTATAAATCTGACCAAATAATTGAACACCATTGTTATTCAGCTGAATTGCTTCGTCAATGAAATCTGAAAGGAATTGATTGAAAGTTCTAGGTTTTTCGTAGCAGTGTTACAATCCAATTAAAAAGACATCCTTAGATTCCAAACCAAGTATGGGATGAAACTGACTATTTGAGCTTGTCGCTATCGGCAATCCATCTGTATATACCAATTCGAATTTGATCTGTTGGTTTTCGACATTTTTTTTAAAAAAGGACTCGAGTGATTTCTGTATCCCGAAGTGATAATATTCCTCTGGATCTACTTTTCTGGTAATTTTTAATTTCGGAATAGCTAGAAAAGTTCTAGCATCTCTAGGTAATCTCTTCACACAGGAATATTCTACGAATTCTAGGAATAATCCGTGCTGTCTGGGCAAGGATGATATAACAGTAAATTTAAGGTATCTTCACCCTCCGCATATCAATTTTCATTGAAATGAGGTTTTCCTGTGGTTTCCGCGACAAAATTTCATTCATTTCAAGGTACCCTGAACTTTCCCTGCGATTTTAATCAGAATTTGAGATTTAACGTGTTCTACACCTTTACCAAATTATTTTACCACCATTTTGATTATAGTTACCTTCAGTGTATATATTATTGTAACCTGGTATGTTGTATGAATCTGTGTTATTTTTTTTTTGTTTCCGTTAATACAAATTAGTCGAAGTCAGTGTTTACGTTGTGTCAAAATATTTTAAATTCATCAAGGTATTTATCGATGCTTCTTATATTGTTGTGTGCTATACTGAAACTGTCATTTTTATTGTTTGCCTCCTATAACATTTATACTCGTATACATTGTGGTAAAAGTTTCAAATGAATTCACTTTCAAATTTCGAAGGTATGGTCCATTATTAACAGTTATTTTCATGTTCTCAACAGTGACACAAATGAGAAGAGAAAAAAAACTAAATGAAGACAATATGTAAAAATTAAAGCTTGGAATTCAATCTATTGGCCAGTGATGATTCTCATTCCAAAAAGTGTATATACACGACACGCAAAGGGAAACGATTAGATACACACTCAACGACTTTCCTACTCATTTGAGCAAGTTTTTATATTTGCTATTTGAAGAGGAATATCAGTGGTACTGGTGCGTTTGTCACTACTTTTTTTGTATGTTGATTTTGGTGCGTTAGTCAAGACCCCTATAGTTGTTGTGTGCAGTTGAGTTTTTTCAGAGTATTTGTTCCCAACGTTTCGGTGTCTTCAAGATTATTGAAAATATCGTCAGCTTCCTGTGGTGTCACGACGCTGGGTGTAGATGGTGCGCTTGCCGCTTTCACGTATCTTCATTTTCCAGAGCTCCAAATTCCTCATTTTTAATGGACCCACCTGTTTTGAGCTGGATACCTATCGAAACTCTCTTCAACAGAGATCTTTTTTCAATAAAATAGCTGACCTTGAAATTCTTTGCTAAAAAATGTTTTTCCTGAGGCTTACAAACTTCAAGAATGTAAAGTGAATGTTAATTCGTATCTCCTGTCCCTCGGTTCACGCGGTGCCTTTGAACTTTACAGGGCTCCAATTTCATGTGAATCTGTATAAAAAAACTTCAAATGAATAAAAATGAATCATGACCTTATTCATAGACTAAAGATAATAAAAAATTAATTGTTCCTATACCACAAAAAATTTTAAAGAAAAAAACAAATTGCCACTTCATTTCGGCATAAAAAAGTAAAGGGATTTCAGGCACGAAAATATAATCAGAAAAAAATATGAGAGAAGAATTGCCTCTAAATATATCCAGAGCCTTATTAGAAACTGTTTCACTGTATTATTCCAATAGGAACAATGAATATTCGGTAGTTTCAATTTCCTGCTGATCTATCAAGGCAAATAATGATCTATCATTTTACTGAAAATGGTAATATTCGTCGACTTCTTCAATGATGGAAACACTTGTTCTTGTTGGTGCAACATTCGAATTTTTTTTTTTTACACCTCCAATAGTAATTCAGAAACTATCAATTGTAATTCAGATTAGTCAAATGTTATTCAGAAGATATCAGTTGTAATTCAGAATAGTCAACTGTAATTCAGAAGATATCAATTGTAATTCAGAATAGTCAATTGTAATTCAGAAGATATCAATTGCAATTCAGAATAGTCAACTGTAATTCAGAATTTGTTGATTGTAATTCGGAAAATATCAAATGTAATTCAGATTATATATTCAATGGAGACAATCAGACCGTTAGATAGCGACTGATTTTGGTGCCTCATTTTCGCATACAAGCCTCGAATGAGGTTGAAAAGGACATCGATTCTAAGTAAAATGAATGGAAATTTACGTGTGGCACCTGAGGAGAACATATGATAAAATCGATTTTCCGAAACAGAAATGAAATGAGTTCAGCGCCCATTTTTCCACATGTTCACTGAAATACAATTACTGTATTCTTGCTTGGGACAGCCCCAGTGTATCAGTTATTTTCTCTACATATATGTCCATTATAATTGTGAATTTTCTGTATATTCTTTGTGTTGTATAATTAAATATCATTAATTTATATTATTTAATCGAATAGTAGCAAAAAATACCCAAATAATACATATTCAAACTTATTCAAGCTATAATATACCCAAGTAGGAATGATAACCGAATGAAGATATCATTATTAACAAGTTAATGATAACAATGCATATAAAATAAACATTTCTATAATATTTTGCAGCTTTTTCATTCATAAGTAATATGGTCATGTGTGACACTCAGATTGCAAGTCCTCTATTTCGAATTAAAAATACTCGACCATTTTTGACGCATAAAATAGATCAAAGGAAGATGGGCTTTGGAAAAATTTCATCACTAATTTTCATTTTGCGTAATGAAAATACCCATTTTTGGGGAGTTCAGACACAATTTTTCGAATCTTTTTTTTCTCGGGAAATTTATGTTGTTTCATACGAAATTATGTACATATGTAGTACATAGACTTCGTGTTCCTTTTCCCAATAATTAGGTTGTTTCATTCGAAAAACATTTTTATACGCTACGTTTTCAATCAGTGCCCTGTATATTGGAAAACAATTTGATAAGCCTAAATTCGTTGATAAATATCTATGGATGTACATACATAAAACTTTCAAATGAAATATATTTCGATAATTTCACTCCTTCACTTCGAAGTCAGACTGGCAGTTCGATGAGACACGCCCTGTACCTATATATTCCGTAGATCAGTAAATATCAATTTTCTTCCGTATTGGTGTTTTCGCAGTGTTCTCGGAATTGTCGTACCAGTACTGAATGCCTTTTGTCTTCTTGATCAAACGTATCATTCATTTTCCGAATTACAATTGATATCTCCTGAATTACAATTGACAAGATCTGAATTACAATTGATATCTTCTGAATTACATTTGATCAATCTGAATTACAATTGATATCTTCTGAATTGCAGTTGACTATTCTGAATTACAATTGATATCTTCCGAATAACATTTCATTAATCTGAATTACAATTGATATTTTCTGAATAACATCTTATATTATCTGAATTACAATTGGAAAAGGTGTAGAGAATGCATTCATATCTTAGTAGATGAAATATGTGTATTCTTTGAATATTTTGGTCCACATGAAAATAAGATGAAGAATAAAGAAAGAGGAGCTATTTGGGAATATCATTTATTTTGGTCTACGTTCGAGAAAACTTACACTCAAGGTCAGTGCAATCTGACTTTCTGCACAAGGAAGTGCAATCCAGGGATTTGTATCAGATGACCGGCGTTGGATATAGTAGTTATTTTGCGGCAATAACCTGCCCAAAGTGTCCCCTGCATTGGTGTTAGTGCTATCTAGAAAATAACGGTAAAATATATATTTTTTAATACACACATTCCTGTTCAATTATTCAACTATTCTTACTGTGAGGAAGTACCCTTAGAGGTAACGGTTCAAGAGTTTTGTGGCTTGTCGAATGATATTCCTCTGAGAAACAGACGTACCTCTACAAAATAGCAATAAAGAATTTTTTTTTTCTCTGAATCAATATATAAAATACTGAACTTCTATAATAGATATGAGACCACAAAGATTGTGAACTATAAGTAATGAACTATGGATTAACATTTATTTGGTTTCAGTTCCGTGTGTCTGATATTCAAACTGAGCAAAATCAAAAACAGAAATAAATCCCTAAAATTTTCTCTTCCTTCATGAGAATATTCTTTTTTCCAACAGGCGATTCCAAGACTGTATGTACTCCTCTGTTCGATCTCCATTAAAATGTCCAAAGTGAAATAATTGATGACAGAAATTGTATGAATCTCAGTTCCCAATCAGATTATATTTCTTTTTCATTCACAATTTTCATTATATTAGTGAATGTTGCATTGAATGATTGATAAAAATCGGGATCATAATCACATTTCAATTTTCAACCAAAAACCTGAATCAATTTTGAAAGGTTTCATTAGCATGGGCATTCGATGGCCATGATATTTCACTAAATTTACTTTTTCCAGTTTTTTTGCTAATCATAAATGTAAATGAGGAGAAACTTCCAATCTACCACGGAAACTTGCTGCGCTGATGGATAATGCTTTTTCCACCTACCTCTATTCTCCCTAGGGAGGAAAAGTAAAAGTATGGTACGTCATCAATGAAATGACTAATACGACATCGACGACCCAAACTATATTCTATCATATAAGTATACAGTTTACCGTTTATTTATAGAATACTCTGTATTTTGCACAATGGTAGGAATGAATAAAGAAGGTAAGATATTTTCAAGAAGTGAATATGATTAGAAAATAAAAGTTAAATGAGAGGCTTGCAGGTGTTGATTTGAATGCGGCGTCGACATCATTTTTGCTTAATTTTTTTTGTTTGTAGGTCCTCCTCATATTCGGAATTTAAGGAGCATGCTATACTGTATCTACTTCTTAGTTTTAGTCCTTTGATAAACTTTGTTGTTTCTTTGTTATTTTCATAAATGAATTATTCAAAAATTACTTTCTACCTGAGGGAGACAAAAAAAACATATGTATAACATGGGGATAAAGTGGCTTTTCCTTCCTTGAATGATTACTGTACTCCGTTACGCGTCATCCTCGGAAGGGAAAGAAGCACTTTCCTTTCTTATTGTACAAATAGCCTATTTCTGAAGATTGAAAGGATTATGAGATTAAAAATAAGAACTCAATCAAACATCGCAAAAATAAGTATTTGCAAGGCACAGACAATGGGGGAAGAGGAACATTTGGTTTGGTGAGCGTAAGTGATGCGAATTCATAATGAGAGCTGTAGTTATTGTAGCAAGCAAGACTGTTGAATCACACTTGAAACTCGTGTGCTGTATTTGTTAATCCAACCATTCCAATGCCTGTGCGGGCCTGACCCCATCTGAAACTCGTACAATAAAGAGTAAAAAGTCCGTGTCGTGGACCTGTTCATCTTGTGAAAGTATTGGAAATGATCTCAACTCATTGAAGGCAGCTACAATTTCCCTTCAGGAACAAATTAAGGAATTGAAAAATACCAATGAGCAATGTCAGGCAGACAGCTTGGGATCCAGCCTATTTGAGAAAATTGTTCAGGAAATTCAGGACAGAACTCCACGAAAAAACAATCTAATCATATTTGGTATCCCAGAGAATTCTTCGGGTTTGCGAGCTAAGCAATGTCAAGAAAATTATTCAAGTTGTCAATGATCATGTTACGGACTTCCCCAATAAACCTATTCGTCTAGGTGAGTTCGATATCAACAGAAGTTCTCCTCGTCCAATTGAAGTAGCACTAGACAGCGAAACCTCAGTTTTGACTTGTATAAGAAATGCGAGAAAACTGAAAGACAAACCGGAAATGAACGGTCGAATTTCTATTTCATTCGATAGGACCCCTCCCTCAAATTCAATTTTATAGAGATCTACGTAAAGAACTGGAAGACAGAAAAAAAAGGAGGGGAACAAAATCTGGAAATTAAATATAAAAATGGTGTTCCAACCATTGTAACTCCAAACTAAGGGAAGTACCCAATTACACGCATCGAAGTCAACATATATCGCTTTATTATCAGAACGCCAATGGTTGGCGGTCAAAAACGACTTCTTTTTTCACTGCTGTTTCTTGCTGTGATATGGATATTATCTGCATTACAGAAACGAATCTACAGGCTGATGTTTACAATCAAGAACTCTTCACTACGGACTATAATGTATACAGATGCGACCGCAATTTAGTTACCAATAATGTCTCGAGAGGTGGTGGTACTTTGATTGGAGTTAAATTGAATTACATTTCGTTACCTATTGACTTCTCTGTTTAACGGGATTTGCTCCCTGAGATTGATGTTACTGGTGTTCAATTAAGAATTGGTTACCTTAGCTTAGCAATAGTAGTAGTTTATATCCCACCACAAAGTAATATTGTTACTTACGAATTATTTTTTGAATTTATCGAAAATATGGATTCCATAATGAATGGAAAATTTTATTGTTGAGGGACTTCAATATTCCAAATTATGATTTGAATCTCAACGACTGTAAAGTCATGTTGATGTATGAGTCATGTTAATTACTGCGATGTCTCTGAATTTGATCAGCCATTCGTACATATTGATGCTCATCATCCTACTTTGTTCATAGAGCTGAAACATCATTCAGAAAACTATTCCAACTGAAATTGTTCTAAAATGTTCGTTCCGTTAACCAGCTGACGAACGTCAACCCTCAGAAGTCGAAACTTGTGCGAGCAATGGATCAACGAGGCCTTACCTTTTAACGTGCGATTAACCAGCACGGTGGCCCGGCGAGGATTCGAACCCCGGCCTTCCGATTGATAGGCAGGTATGCTAACCACTACACTACCGAGACCAACTTCAAAGCAAATATGGAAATCGCTAATCAACAATTCAATTTCAGAAAATCCGATTCTTCAACATTGTAAAATTTGATACTAGAAGCAGATTGGTCTGACTTGTTGACGTGTGTTGATGTTGAAATAGCCTGCACTAAACTCAATCAGCAACTTTAGTAAATTTTTGAACAAACCGTACCATTGAGATGTGTGCAAACTCGTAAATTGATAGCGACATAATCAGGAATTTAAAGGCTTAAGAACATGCATATAAAAATTACAAGATTCACAGAACTGAAAATTATCATAATCTTTATAGGCAACTGAGATCGACTGTTAAAATGAAAATAAGTAAAGCTTACGATAACTTCATTAGGATCGCTGAAAGTAATATTCTATCCGACTGCTCTAACTTCTGGTCATTCATTCATAGTAAAAGGGGTAAATCTCGAATACCGGGTGTGATGAAATATAATTAATCAACATACGATAACCCTCAAGATATTGTCAATATGTTTGCCACGTACTTCAAAACTGTTTACATTGAGTCTAAAAACCATAATTCGAAAGACATTATTGAGGCGTCCAGAAAGCTCAAGAACAAATTGACTTCTGGTTCTGACATGATTCCTAGTTTCATCGTTAAGGACAGTATTGCGGCATTATGTGAACCATTGCAGTACATATTCAATCTCATTATATCTTCATCCAATTTTCCCCTCACAATGGAAAATTGCTCGTGTCTGCCCCATTCTGAAAAAAGGCGACCCTAGTATTTTTCAAAATTATCGAGCAATTTCGATACTGTGCAATTTTTCCAAGTTGTTTGAAATATGCATTCAAAAATGTATCTTCAGGCAGGTGAAAAATAGAATATCAGTGAATCAACAGGGGTTCATACAACAGAGGTCCTGCATCACCAACTTGGCATGTTTGAACTAATAAATATGTCAAATTCTTGATAATAAGGGTCAGGTCGATGTAGTTTATATGGATTTGCAGAAAGCATTTGACCAAATAGATCATTATGTTCTTCTAGAAAAATTGAAAGTGATAGGGTTCACGGAATCCCTATTACTACTTTTTAAATCATATCTGTTCGATAGAAAGCAGTTTGTTGAATATGAATCGTACAAATCTCTCCATTATAAAGTAAGCTCAGGTGTGCCGCAGGGTTCTAACTAGGTCCCTTGTTATTCGTGATTTTTATAAACGATTTGTGACAAACCATTAATATTTCGAATTCATTTTTCGCTGATGATTTGAAGCTTTTTAATAAAATTCAGGATACTTCTGACTGTCAGAATTTGCAAACTGGTATTGATATAGTGCACGATTGGTACTTGCAAACCAAATTGTACCTGAATATTGAAAAATGCAATATTGTATCTTTCAGTGAAAAAACTACCATCATTTCTTACGAATACGAAATAAATGATAACATTATAAATCGTTGTGAGAAAGCAAGAGATTTGGGAATAACATACGATAGCAACTTCTCCTTTTCAACACATGTCGACAAGACTGTCCGGTAAGCTAATAAAATGTTAGGATTCATTTACATAAATTCTGAGAGCTTCAGGAATATTGGTACTCTGAAATTACTTTTCAATTCGTATGTTCGCTCCAGGCTATAGTATGGTACTTTAATTTGGAATCCCATCTACGATTATCAAATCAAAGATATCGAATCGATACAAAGAAAATTTTTAAAGTACTTGAGCTTCAAAACAGATGATATTTATTCAAACAGAGGGATTGACCGAAGTACTCTACTCAACAAATTCAATGTCACTTTCCTAGACAAAAGAAGAATTATACTACATACTAAGTTTCTATTCAATTTAATACACAACAATATAGATTGCAGCTCTCTTCTTAGTGCATTGAATTTCCGAGTGCCAAGATCAGAAAGTAGAAATCATAATGTTTTTTATTTGGATACACCTCGTACAAGTATTGGGTTGAAATCACCAATATACATTATGTGTAACAATTTTAACAAAATTAGCCACGTTTGTGATATTCATAATGATTCTATGCAAAAAATTATAGTTTGTATCATTAACAATATTTAATGTCGCCGTAATATTCTGATTACTATAAGGATAACACTAGTACATGCATCGAGATAGTGGACATACTTCGTTTGCAGTAGTGTTTGAGTGTGTTTATTGTTGAAAAATAATAGATTATAGATGAGATGTAAGCATTTCCTGTAATTGGGTACGTCCTATTGGAAATAAATCACTTTTTTTTTATTTGATTTGTATATTTTTTGGGAGACCATATTTGTACGCAAGGATTTTTGATAAGAGCTTTCTTTCTTTCGGTGGAGAGATTGAAGTTGATGATAAGGATATTATAGAGTAAGATCCCAGAGCAATCAGACATAACTTATTTTCACTCGGATGAAACCTGAAGTTTTCAGTAGCGTCTCGTGTGCCTTGAATACCTACGCGCTTTG
Organism: Zygogramma bicolorata; assembly: GCA_032362365.1. Classification (NCBI taxonomy): domain Eukaryota; kingdom Metazoa; phylum Arthropoda; class Insecta; order Coleoptera; family Chrysomelidae; genus Zygogramma; species Zygogramma bicolorata. The sequence continues at coordinate 294,923 of JAVJAQ010001684.1, read as the reverse complement.
TGGAACTTGCCGAGTGACACCTGGGCAGGTACCAGGTGAGAAAGGTAACTAAAAATAAGAATTATTTTACTTAAATTCACATGGCTGATTTTTATATATGTCATGTAGTATATTATTTTAAAGTAATATCATAAGTGTCAGACACTTTTGATGGACCAGAGCTTTTATCAGACGCTTTTAAGCTACCCAAAAAATAAATGAACTTTACTTATTTTTACATGTCTAATTTTTTAATATGTTATTGAAGTATTTATTTAAAAGTTATATTCAATCAGTAATACAAATTAGAGTGACCAAACATCCCCTAAGACAAAAATTATTCAGCCAGAAGTATGAGGGCGAGAGTACTATGCATGCGCTTCAGAGTGAATGAGACGTCCATAATAACTCGGTTTCCCTTCTCAAACTCACCATCTGTTTCAATCTACTGTATATGTGCTGTTTGTGTGTAATATAACTTATAGTATACAGTATAGTCAGTGTTGTTTTTTAAGGCACAATTGTGCCAAAAGGGGCACTATGGTAAGCACTTTGAGAAATTGGTCGAAAACGGGCACAATTTTTAGATTCCGTATTTTCGTGGTTCCGTGGTCATTTTCACTTGTCTAAATTCTCACTTTTCATTTCATTTTCCTCAACAATCCTGTTTCCTGTTAGTATGAAATTTAAAAATTATGATTTCTATGCAATATATACATGATTTCTCAACGTTCAGATTGGTAAACATTAAAAAATGGAGCTTCATGTAGTATTTGATATGCAATTGATGAAATTCCGCAGGTTTCTGGGGCCAAAATTGCCTCCTTTGGGGCTTTGGACAAACCGTCTACTTTTTGCGAGGACAAACGCTAACTCGAATGTGACTCAAGTGTCAATTTTTCATATTTATAATATATTATTGAATATATTTATATTTTTACGATGCAGAAAAACTCAAAGTCGTCTCCACAATTTAATATTTGAAAGGTGTTCAGTACGGTGATTCAGTACATGTTTCGAACCTACATAGGTTCATCATCAGCTGATTTTACATTGAATTCTACAATAAAGGAAGAGTAATATAATATTAGTTGATAAATGAAGTATAAAATTCACTTACATGGAGATGAAAAAAATAGCAAATTCACACGGTGAAGTTCAAAAGGACATAAAAAATTTGGTTGGGTTAGGTTATTTTTCTAATATTGCATATTGGGCATGAGGGCTCCAAGCCCCCCAAACTTTAATGTATTTATGGTGTTAGGGATGTCCCAAATTCCCCTAATATCAAATCAATCATGATTGTCACTACCAAATTTTTTATGTCCTTTTGAACTTCACCATGTGAATTTGCTATTTTTTTCATCTTCATGTAAGTAAATTTTATACTCCATTCATCAACTAATATTATAATACTCTTCCTTTATTGTAGAATTCAATGTAAATTCAGCTGATGATGAACCTATGTAGGTTCGAAACATGTACTGAATCACCGTACTGAACACCTTTCAAATAATAAATTGAGGAGACGACTTTGAGTTTTTCGTAAAAATATAAATATGTTCAATAATATATTATAAATATGAAAAATTGCCACTTGAGTCACATTCGAGTTAGCGTTTGTCCTCGCAAAAAGTAGACGGTTTGTCCAAAGCCCCAAAGGAGGCAATTTTGGCCCCAGAAACCTGCGGAATTCCATCAATTGCATATCAAATACTACATGAAGCTCCATTTTTTAATGTTTACCAATCTGAACGTTGAGAAATCATGTATATATTGCATAGAAATCATAATTTTTAAATTTGATACTAACAGGAAACAGGATTGTTGAGGAAAATGAAATGAAAAGTGAGAATTTAGACAAGTGAAAATGACCACGGAACCACGAAAATACGGAATCTTAAAATTGTGCCCGTTTTCGACCAATTTCTCAAAGTGCTTACCATAGTGCCCCTTTTGGCACAATTTTGCCTTAAAAAACAACACTGACTATACTGTATACTATAAGTTATATTACACACAAACAGCACATACACAGTAGATTGAAACAGATGGTGAGTTTGAGAAGGGAAACCGAGTTATTATGGACGTCTCATTCACTCTGAAGCGCATGCATAGTACTCTCGCCCTCATACTTCTGACTGAATAATTTTTGTCTTAGGGGATGTTTGGTCACTCTAATTTGTCTTAATGATTGAATATAACTTTTAAATAAATACTTCAATAACATATTAAAAAATCAGACATGTAAAAATAAGTAAAGTTCATTTATTTTTTGGGTAGCTTGAAAGCGTCTGATAAAAGCTCTGGTCCATCAAAAGTGTCTGACACTTATGATATTACTTTAAAATAATATTCTACATGACATATATAAAAATCAGCCATGTGAATTTGAGTAAAATAATTCTTATTTTTAGTTACCTTTCTCACCTGGTACTTGCCCAGGTGTCACTCGGCAAGTTCCACAAAGCGCGTAGGTATTCAAGGCACACAAGACGCTACTGAAAACTTCAGGTTTCATCCGTGTGAAAATAAGTTATGTCTGATTGCTCTGGGATCTTGGACTATTAGTATTCTTCCTCAAGATAGGTCGTGGGGTCCTTCTCTGTGGGTTGATATTCAAGAGAATCGAGTAGTGTTCTCATTTTATCGTCATAATCTGAGGTTGAAACCCTAACACCAAACTGGTATTTTTGCACTCGACTCGCGTTTCGCTAACAAGGTTAGCATCTTCAGGAGAAGGAAAAGTGTCAATTTTCTCAGTTTGGGTAATTGATCTCTAGGAAAAGTTTCAACTTTTACACTAAAGGTTCCAATCTTATCGTTTATAGTCTGAGGTGTTGAGAATAACCGTAGCATTGCCTCTGTCTGCTGGTAAGATGGTTAGGTCTGAGCTGTTGTGTGGGTGTAATGTTGGATTTAAATTTGACAAGTTTTGGATAGTGACGATATCTTGTCGGTTATCTTCGGATAGCGGATCCGATTTGAGTGATGACTGTTCCGGTTGGAAGTGATAGAGAAATTGTAACCTTTGTATGAAATGTTGTGGTCATTTTTGGCCACTCATGTGTCGGAGAAATCGTAAATCAGGACTGGGGGATTAGAAGTAGATAGAGTTGAAGCAGGAGAAATGCTAGTTTTTTTTGTGTGACTCGCCTTCTTGAAGGTCCATATTGTCCGCTTCCTCTTGAGGAATTCTAAGAACCATTGGTTCAAGGATTGATTAGTGAAATGTTCGTCTGATGCCCTGGATGGTTTTTCGAATAAGGGCCATCTATAATGTCTTTGGCTGAAACACTTATACTTTCATCTGAGAGAAAATTTGTATTCGTTAGAGTTTGAGGGAGTAAGGAGTATTTGGTAGCCATCCGATCTTCAAATGAAATAATGAAGATGAATATTGTTGCAAGTGAAACAGTGATACATAAACTATTCTTTCATATCACGAGCTGACTGAATTACTTCCAAAATCGTTGATTTTCATATGAAATAATGATGACATAAGCCTGCTAGTGACGATACCCATATTGGTCTGAGTGCACTGGGATAAATGGAAACAGTTTTATGCATCAGATTCAGCATACCAATACGTTTCAGTGAGATTCTTCTTAGAAATATCGAAAGCTCAATGATGAAATGCCAGATGAATTCAGAACATCGAAATACTCCGGAAATGGAGCAGTGTTTTTTTGAAAGGTTTCATTCTATATTCGTTTTAAATTCTCTGATCTGGTAGAAGGGGGGGGGGGGGAGGATTCTGGTGAATCAACTTTGCCATCATTTGAAAACAAATAGTAATGAATATAATAAGTATGCCACTGAAAATGTCACACATTCTGTTCTGGGGGAATTTTGATCTCCTGATGAAAGCTCATTACGTTCTGAATCGTTCCATTTCATTGTAAAATTGAATATGGACTAGTATTGAAAAGGTAATTCATCTCACTGTATGTGAATTTTCATTTTCCAAAAAATGAGAATATTATGCATCGCTGGAATAAGGCATAGTTGCATACCTCTATTCGGTCATAGGTTATGCCTTTACCTTGCATTTACATTTGCTGTTTCAGGAATACATAAAACAAACATGATTAGGTTAAATATTTCGAAGTTCAAAATCCAATAATCACTTTCTTCAGCCTCGTTTCAGACTCGGCATATCTTGGAGGAACTCTCTGAATCTTGATCTCTTGAAGTAACTACCAGATGATAGCAAAGATCTTGACTTGAAAACCTTTCAAGAATGATCTTATCTTATTTTTTGAATTAACCTGCATATTCTTTCATATCTGTTATATCGTACAAGATGTAAAATGAATATATATATATATATATATATACAGGGTGTTCCTTAAACACATGCTAATATTCAAGAAGGTGATTCTTAAACCCATTTTAAGAAAAAAACTCCCTATGGACGTATGTCCTAAACGCCTCAAGTTTTGAGATACAGGGTGGCAAAGTTTTCAAAAATAATCAGTGTTTTAATAATAACTGAGATAAGTTCGTAGACATCTTTGACATATTTGGTACATATGTTCCATGCCTCAAGGCGCATTTTCTGATGTACACAAATTTGTATTTTTTCAAACAGTGGCATCCCTACGGGTTTCGCATTGAATATTTTTGGGGAAAAAGTACTACGACAATGCTTTCTTTTCAAAATAAAATCATTTTTGAGCTCCCCATTTATTTGTGAGAAAATTTGATCTCCTGGTATTTCTTTGTCCGATGCACGATTTTCACTCAAAAAAATAAAAATCGACAGAAAGCAAATTAAGAAATTAGATCAATTCTAAAATGAATGAGAATCTGAAAATTGCTTCATAACGCATTACCAATTACCTAATAATATTTGAAAACATAATCTGCGAAAAAATTAATTTTTCACAAAAACGAGTTTTATTTTATTTTGTGACAGTAAGTCTAAACGAATAGCACAAATTTGTTAATCAGTAATAATACCAAAACTTATTATAAAAATTGTTGGAAGTGGCCACCTGCACTTAGTATGCATGCTTCCGCCCTTCTACGCATGGAATTACGCACCCGTTCAAATATTCCCGGCGTATTTCGTATAGTGTCACACGAGGCAACTATTCGCTCTCTTAAATCTTCTAAAGTATTAACGGGAGTTTTATACACAAGAGTTTTAAGGTGATCCCATGAAAAAAAATCTAAACTGTTGAGATCGGGGGATCTTGCTGGCCATTGCTGAGGTCCTCCGCGACCTATCCAACGATTAGGATAAACTTAAGATGCCTAAAACCCTGGTGATTCCAGTAATTAGATTTTGTTTAGATTTTTGTGGCGAAAAAAACAATCGACGCTTTTGAAGGTTTCCCCTATTTTTTCGGTAGATGGCGATATGTTCCCATTTTTCAAATTTGATTACAAGTGTCAAGTTAATTGTCATATTGTCATGTCAGTTTGAAATTTTGATGTGTACGATGTTTTTATCGTGATTATTTGTTGATTTCATTGCTTTTTAATATCGAAACGTTGTTACTGGTATCTCATTGTCCACCCATTATCCTTTAGGTTGCGATCTCTTCTCAGTAGCCAATCAAATGAAAGTGGTAAAACCCGAGTGCACATTTTCACTTAGTGCGAATTCAGCTTCAGACGAGACTGACAAGAGCGTGTTGGCGACATCTGTTCGTATTGTACGGAAACCTCCAAAAGCTCAATTATAGACCTGAAATCAAGCAATCCAGATTTCGCCACTTTTATCCCAAACTTTCACAGGTATAAGTAAACACACCAGGGTTTTAGGCATCTTAGATAAACTGTATTCAAATGCTTTCGGACAATTACACTGAAATGAGCAGGGGCGCCATCGTGCATGTACCATATTCGATTCCTTAACGCAAGTGGCACATCTTCCAATAACCCAGGTAAGTCTTCTTCGAAAAAGTGTTAATAAGAACGATCATCAAGGCGTCCTGGTAGAAAAAATGGGCCTATTAGATGATCACCTATAATTCCTGCCCATACATTAACCGAAAATTGGTGTTGGAAACGGGTTTCGGTTATTGCATGGGGATTTTCTTCAGCCCACACATGATTGTTATGGAAATTTTGAATGGCATTCCGAGAAAAATTTGCTTCGTCTGTGAACAAAATTTGTGTCTCAAACTGCGGATTTAGTGCAATACTTTGTAGATACCACTGACTGAAGTTCACACGCTGTGGAAAATCTCAGGGGAGTAATGCCTGCACTCTTGAAATATGGTATGGGTATAACAAAAAATCAACCAAAATGCGCCAAACAATTTGATGACAAATATCCAGAGTTCTGGCGATCATCCTCGTACTCGTCTCAGGATGTTCCTCAATTTCTTGCAGCACCGCTTCCTCAATTTCAGGAGTTCTTACTTCACGAGGTCTGCCTTCCGGAGTCCCGTTCTTGAAACTAGCAGTTTCCCTAAGTCGACGATGAATATTTGAAAAGGTTCGGCTATCTGGTAAGACACGATTAGGACATCTGTCCTGATAAATGCGCCTGGCTTCTGTTGCATTACCATCGGCAAGGCCATATACGTAATGCATTTGCGCCATTTCCGCATTCGTATAATTCACCATATTTATTGATATTCAGAAAAACAGCAGACTACCAAAATAACTTCAATAACACTTCAAAATCAATCAAAACGCACTGTGGCAGTTTTTAACACTAACACCTCACTTTAAACCAAAATCAATATTAGCTCTGACGTTTGTACATACAGAGAATTCGTTTTTTGTTGCTATGGTGGGTACGCTGTTTTTTCTGCCTTTCATCTCTAAAAGACATCACATATCGACAAACTCCATATTTCCAAGAGGTGCAGTAAATAAATTCTGCTACACGTTATTTATTCCAGGATAACTAAATTTATGTTTTCAAAAATTATTATGCGGTGCTGCGTCATGACGTAATTTTGATTGGGAACAGTGCATCTGACAACAAACAAATACCTTTTAGATCCTCAATTATTTTGCAACAAATCTGATCTCTTAGTTTGCTCTCAGTCGATGCAGGATACCGCATCAGATTTTTCAGGAATTTATCCTTAAGTAAAGCGATTTTTAATTTTTTTAGCGAAAACCATGCGTCGGACAAAGAAAACCCAGCAAATCATATGTGATCAAAAATGTATGGAAATTTTAAAAATATTTTTTATTTCAAGATGAAGCAGTGGCGTAGTATATTTTTCGCCAACAATATACATTTCAAAACTCGTACGTAGGTACTCCACTGGCAGAGAAAATTAAGAAAATTGAACATCAGAAAATGCGCCTTGAGGCATGGAACATATGTACCAAATATGCCAAAGATGTCTACAAACATATCTCAGTTATTATTAAAAAACTGATTATTTTTGAAAACTTTGCCACCCTGTATCTCAAAAGTTAAGGCGTTTAGGACATACGTCCAATGAAAGTTTTTTTCTTAAAATGGGTCTGATAATTACCTCCTTAAATATTAGCATCCATCTATTAATCTCCCGTGTACCTCATACATTCTCTAACTGTAATGAAATATTATTTTTCACCCTGAATAATCAATTGGGCTGGCACGGAATCCGTTATTGAACGATTTTTCTTCGTAGTAATATCGGAATCTATACCCTTGCCGCTCACTGTATAAATGCTAATAGTGCAATTATATTTAACTCCCTACTAATATTGTGTATGCACAGAACTTGCTCATTCTGGAAAATCATGAGCTAAATATGTAATAGCTGGGAACATGAAATTGTCATCTGAGAGTTCCCTAATACTCAATGTAATCAGAAAAAATGTGGGAAATATAAATAAATTTGGTATGTGTCAGAAGTAACAATGTTAAAATTATCGGTTATAATTGCACGAGTGCATAAAAATTACCGATAATTTTGCAAGAAAGCGTGATATCTGAAAATTGCAAGTTTATTTTCATATTTTGGCGAAAGTGCCCGAGTCCGAAGGACGAGGGCTCTTTTACAAAATATGAAAATAACCGAATGCAATTTGTATGAGATATCACGCCTAAATGCAAAATTATTTGGTCAATTTTATGCATGAATGTAATTCATTGGAATATTTCACGAATAAACAAATTCTCAGGGGTAATATAATAAGTGGTATGATTATTACCGATAATTTTTTGGAATATTAATGAATTGCAATCCCAAAGCTGAAAATGTATTTTCTTGCATTGGGAATGCCAATGAAATGATATTCCAAAAAATTATAGGTTATTAATCATACCACGAATTATATTTAGGACGACAATATAACCCCTGTTTGAGCAAAAATTGTTGAATTGCCTGGTAATTGATTCTTTATTCCTGGCCGTATTCAAGGGAATACTCTTTTCCACTGCTTCATCTATGATACCAATCGCCATTTGTCCCCAACGATCGCTCATATTGATTAAGAAATATAACTAATCAAAACACATAGATTTGACATTTATAATTTAAATCATTATTTTCACTTGACAGCTAGTAAAACAAAAACTAAGCAGGTTTATCACCGTGAAAATACAGCGACAAGCTATATTTTCACTGTAATTCGGATTCTATTGGCTGAATTTCAAAATTTGAAATAGACTGATTGGTTGTTAAGCAAGGAGATATATTGTCAAGGAAATGTTATTTTTTGTTCATTTATACTTTCCTATATAGATTGTATGGAGAACTCACCAAAACGCGAAATGTTTTTCTATTTTTGAATTCTATATGACATTTATTGGTGTTGTTTACTGACGTCTAGCGATACGGTTTCAAATGTGTTGTTATGGTAACTTTATACAATGCAATTACCGCTGTAAGTTTTCGATTATTGCATTGCTCTTATGGACATTTTATATATGAGGGAAATATTCGACCTAATTCAACATATTTCACTGATTTACTCTATGAAATTATATCACAGCCTATTGGGATTTAAAATTGAGACACACTCAAAAAAACTTTCACTAATCTGCACCATTTCGACAACTATTGCTTATTGCTTATTATGGACTTCGACGTTTGAAAATTCCAAACCGTAAAATTTTGTGAGAGACTATTACAGTTTTTTCACTATTCATGTAAACGTAAACCATGAATTGTACTTGATGAACATTAGTAATAATTTCAACCATATTCCAAAATAATATCGCAGCGGAACTTCCACCAAGACCTTAACTAATAAGCAATAAGCACCATTTTGCCAATACCTTGAAATTGTTAGGAACTTTTTGAATCTCAATCAGACCGGAAGGTCATGACTAACTAACCCTGAAATATCAAAGATAGTCGGGGTTTTAGCCCCCCGCGCGTCCTCTTCATATGGAAAAACGCTTTTCTTTCTGTAGCGAATTTTCGTGTTTTTCCGTGATATTTTACTGCATGCCATTGTAATATACAGAAGTTCAAACTAATTGAAGCTCTAATAATTGATGGCATGCACCCCGCAGCGGCCCAAGATGATCAAAGGGTTATGAAAACCTGAAAATAAATTAAAGAAAATTCCGAGTTTTCAAATTGCATGCCGATGTGAAGAATTGAAGTTAATGTAATAAAAATACTATGGAAAAATTGGCATGCACCCCTCGTAGGACCAACGGTGAAAAATTTCCGGAAAGTTATGTAAAATTTTAACACCGATTTTCCGTGATTCCATACTGCATGCCATTGAAAAAATACTCAATTCGTACCATTAATCAATAGAAGGAAATTTGGCATGCACACCAGGGTGTTGCAAAATAGAGACATGCATGACGAAAGTTGCAGAAAACACTGAGCAAATTTAGGTGACTTGTTTTTGCATGCCGTTTTGAATTTCATCAATTCGCCTTATTTCAAGTCATGAATGTAAATGGCATGCATGTAGCTACAGCCCAATACACGAAAATTGTGGAAAAATTGAATAAACATCAATTTTTGAATTGAAAAAAAATTTAAAAATGCCGTGACTTCTTTTTGCATGCCGCTATGTATTTTGTCAGTAGATACTTTTTTAAGCCGAAATGCAAAATAGCATGCATGTAGCTTTATGACAATTGGTTAAATAAACAAAAAATTGTCCGATTAAATGATTTTTTTTTTTAATTTTTTATAAAAAATGAAAGTAGAAAATCATTGTCAGCATCATTATTTTATACATGAAGTATCATTAATTATTATCATCATCAATCGCTTCATCATCAACATCATCGACATTATAATGATCATTTCCATCATCGCGGCCATGTACAGACTCTTCTTCTGTTGTATAGCCAATATCGGATTGGATTGGAAGTTCGGATACATCGATATGATTTCCTCGTCATTAGCGCTGTTTTTTTTGAGGCTATGAAAATTAAAAGAAAACATGTTTTTCAGTTATCATTTTGATTTTATGTATTCGTTAAACATAGGTAGAAGACAGCTGATCGTACAGTAATTAAATTTGTAGTAGAATAATTATCCCGAATGTGAAAAAATAAAAGCATGAATAGAAAAAAATTAGTACTTTCAATAATTTCCTGTACATTAGGAGGAACTTCATCACCCTCGAACCGCCGGAAGGAATAGCTGCCATTTTCCAGTTTCCAACCAAATTCCTCTACATTCAAAGAATCGTTGGGCACTGGAGAAGAAGACTTTTTCCACATGTGTCCAATAGACGCTGCTCGTGAAAGTTGTTGTTGAAATTCACGTATACAAGGAGGTAGCTTACAAGCATCGGAATTTATTAAATTTTGTCTAAACTCGTCTTTAGGCCATATTTGGGTTAATATTCCCATCTCTTACTTATCGCTTAGCCGATGTATCTGAGGCATGAGTGCAAGTGAGCCAAGAATGTCACACGCTGCCAGAGCCTAGATGAATATAAAATCTTGACCTGATACATCATGCCGACCGGTAGCGAACTTGTTGTTTACGTCTATACGGTGGTATAGGCAATGGCGTAGCGTGTAGCGTCTATCATAGGGTAGTAGTACCTCTCGTGCTAGTCGACGTATGATAGGCCACGTTTGGACTAGAGACCGGGAGATTCGAGTCATTTGAATTGATTTTTTTCACAATTCTTGAATGTTGGACTGTGATAACATGTATGTTATTTCAGCTATCAACTTGAAATGATATTTATTCAAACAATTTTAATGGAGCTACATGCATGCCATTTCATATTTCAACTTAAATAGTATCTACCAACAACCTGGGGCTTGGGTGGCTACAAAGAGCGTCGGCAGGTGACGGATAGCCGGACGACCTGCAGTGCTGTCTGTGAACCCACAGACTCACTGCGGGCCACCACCGAATAACCAATAAGGTGGCGCTGAACAACCCTCCAATCCAAGGTGTCATGCGACCCGTACCAATGGATGCATGTCGGTGGGAGAGCACCGTCTTTAACGGAGCCTCGAGGATACCTGGCGACGTCCTCGAGTATCAGCCCTGCCACGCCGTGCGGGGCTCCGGCGTGGTCGACCTCCAGTTCCCCAGCTGCTCGTGGGATTAACATGGACAAGAACAAAACAAAAGAAGGAAAATCGCGGGAAGTCACCGCAACCCAGGACGTTCAAAAGCGTCTTGGAACCTCTCAGACACCGAGCTCACCTCGGGACACAGAGAGGGAAAAACAGAAGAAGGGTGAAAAATCTGCGGAGCAAGCATCCGAAAAAGGTTCTTCTTCGGAAGAACTACCTATGAAAAACAGGAAGAAACAAGTTCTGCCACCTCCAGGCATGCCTGGGGGTATCGACGATCCGCTGAGAAGAGGCCTCAGCGGGGCAGGAGTGAGATGGTACCTTCGCTTCCTTGAACAGGGCCTGACACCTGAGGAAGCAAGAATGAAATCCGTCGAGAGGAAGAGACCTCAAGCGCAACCTCCACAACAGACGGAGAAGAGGGGCCCCAAAACCAAAACGCCCCCTCAACGTCCGTATGTTGAGAGAAGGAAAACCGAAGCGGAAAGTAGCGCCACTACTGCTGAGCAAACTGGGCAAGCCACCAGTGATGCTGAGGCAGTAAGCTCAATTAAAGTTGCAGTCCTCCCCAAAAAATACCCAGGGGAGACGCTGAGTGCTGAGCAACTTACAGCACTTCAAGACGCCATTGTACAAGAAATGGCACTGGGCGCGGAGTGCAAACTCCAGTTCGGAGGAATTCACTTCCGCCCTAGTATGCTTGTGGTGGACTGCATCACCCAAGAGACCAGTCAGCCGGTTGAGGTCAAGTGCCCCCAGTCTGAGCACCTGGAGGGGTGCGGAGCTGAGGGTGTGCCTGGGAGAGGATATCCCAAGGGCGCATACCATCACCGTGTTCTTTCCAAGGAGTTCGGACTTCGAAACGAAGAAGTTGCTAGCCCTAGTGGACACACAAAATATAGGGCCTCGTACCCAGTTGTGGAAAACACTAGGGAGCAAGAAGGGAGGCAATGGCCAGCTGCTGAACATTGGCATTGACGACGAGTCCTGCGATGCCATCAAGAAAATGGGATACACCATTTTCTTCAGGTTCAGGAAAATCTCCGTTCATGGCCTTCGCAAGGACGCGAGCGAGAAAAAGGAGGAAGAAAAGGAGGGCGAGACACCAGCCCCAGCTGCTGCAGATGTAAGCGAAGCAGAATCGACTGGGAGCATGAACCAGGACAACCAGGCAACTCCCAGCGAAGAAGAGCTAATGCTGCTGGATGAAGAGGAGACAAGCACTCCAACTCACCACTAGCAATGGCTGATACAACCCCAGTCAAAGTGGCCCAGGTGAACACTCATCACGCTAAGGGGGCATCGGCCGCCTTATCGAGGGTGTTCGCCGGGGCAAACTTGAGAGTTGTGTTGATCCAAGAACCTTGGGTCAACAGAGGGCAGATCAAGGGACTGCCGTACAGAGGAGGTGAGGTAATCTGGGATTACTGATTAACCTCAGCAAAATTAGTCTAAGGGCAATCACGGGATTTCTAACGGGGCATTGCAGACTCGAAGAACACCTAAGGAAGCTGGGCTTGGAGGAGAACAGCATCTGCAGGTTCTGCGGGGAACATCCAGAAACACCCCATCACATCTTGATGGAGTGTTTTGCTGTACATTACAAAAGATCGAATATACTGGGACCATTCCAGCTGACTGTGGGAGAAATACCACGAATAGATCCCCTCAAAATCTTTAAATTCCTGAAGGAATTGAGGCTTGAGGGGCTGCTATAAACTAGAACACCTTGAGATAGCAGAAGAAGATGGGGCAGAATAGATCTAAGCAGGTCGCAGCGCATCTGTCACCATCCAACTCACCAATACCAATACCAATCTACCAACAAAATTCAAAGCGGCATGCAAGAAGAAGTCACGGCATTTTCTAGATTTTTTTTTTCAATTCAAACATTGATGTTTATTCAATTTTTTCACAATTTTTGTGTTTTGGGCTGTAGGTACATGCATGCCATTTACATTCATGACTTGAAATACGGTAAATTCATCAAATACAAAACGGCATGCAAAAAAAAGTCACCTAAATTTGCACTGTTTTTTTTTTGCAACTTTTATTATTATTTATAATACGATGGGCTTATTCAACATGCATGCCATTTGAATTAGATAATTATTCCGTTATAAAATTAATCTTCATCCTTATTAGGAGTGATTTGGAATCACGGAAAAATCGGTGTTAAAATTTTACAGAATTTTCCGGTAATTTTTCACCGTTGGTCCTACGAGGGGTGCATGCCAATTTTCCCATAGTGTTTTTATTACAAAAACTTCAATTCTTCACATAGGCATGCAATTTGAAAACACGGAATTTTCCTAAAATTTTTTTCAGGTTTTCATAACCCTTTGATCATCTTGGGCCGCTGCGGGGTGCATACCATCAATTATTAGAGCTTCAATTAGTTTGAACTTCTGTATATTAAAATGGCATGCAGTAAAATATCACGGAATAACACGAAAATTCGCTACCCCTCCGGAGTCGGCCTCTTTCGACAAAATATGAAAATAAACTCATGCTGTTTTTGGACAACATGCTTTCATGGTAAATTATCGGTAATTTTGAAGCACTTGTGTAATAACTACCGATAAGTTTATTGGCCAGGAGTTTTTCATTGGGATAATGTATTCAAACTTCAAAGTATCATGGGCCACAATATGATATTGGCGAATTGACCTTTTTCAGGAGTAGTCTATTCTTGCGATCTTGTTTTTCAGAATGTTCTTATGCAAAATATATTGTTTTACTTGGTAGTACCCAAAAACACATTGTGATGATTTCCAGTCGGAATATTCCATTAAAACTTTATGATTTAATTTTTCACTGGATTGTGGACAAATAAGGAAAAAAAATATTTTCGCCCCGTTAACAAGAGAATTTTCTTTTGTGATTTTCTATTATATTGGTGTTATTGCCACCATCGAGCAAACTTTAATATACCCTTTTCAGAGGGTAGTTTGTACTGGTGAATTTTTGCGCCGTCTGCTAACGAAGCCCTTCTCATCATAATTTTTCACTAATGAGAAGAATGGAATTTCCTCCTCCCTGAGGGGAGTTCACTCTTCTGTTGTTTTTGTTATTCTGATGACCAAGTTCTGTTTATAAGGCCTTTTTCATGGTAATATTTCATTCAAATTCAATGCTTAATAATTTTATTTTTCGGAGGCCAGTTTTCTTGGACGCTCTTTCAAGTTATTTTGCTGACTTGGGCCTTTATTTACATCGGATTGTTTCATTCGAAGTCCATGAATCTCAATATGTTATTATTGCCAATAATGGGAAAAAGTGAATCCATCCCTTTCGAGAGGTAGGATAACCCTTTTGAATTTTCAAGGTATTTTGCTGAGCAAGGCCATACATAATTAAATTTCTTCTTAACTTTGTAAAATTATATATCTCTCTGTATGTTATTATTGCTAGAGATGAAACGAATATCCGGTTACTATGCGGTATTCGGCCTAACCGGTGGCCTGAAAACTATGATGGAATATTCCGATCGCACGGCTGTAGCAGATTATCAAGTCAAATCACAAGTCTGAACAGAGAGACAGAAAGATTTATTTTTCCTTTTGATTGTATAGTCAATATGACGTGTCGGCAGATGGAAATACTGATGTACAACACATTTCGTATAAGAACGTTTTGAACAACAGAAATACAGAAAATCAAAAGATTCACTGGGAAGGGGTATCTTGTTGCTGATGATAATATGATGAAGTTCAAATACATATTTTTCCAATAGGAGACACTTGTCAGCTGATTATCTGGACAAATCACTGAACTGAACCATAAGGGTGGATTCAATTTTTATATTTGGTTGTTAAACCGAATTCCAATTGCGAATGGGATATTTCGAAACCATCGAAGTGACGCTCAGCGCGACACCTAACGTGTAGAAGCTGAGTCAAACTTCCGTTCAGTAATCTGTGTGAAGTTTCCGTTTCAGGAAGTGTACAGAAGTCTGATGCTACTTATGCTTTCAATGAAAAGATGGTAGTCTGTGAACCATTTTGAGAGCGTAAATCATTCAAAACAGATATTGAACTATATTGGAAAATGTGTGAATGAAGCCACGACCTGCGTAAGAAAAATGTAAGAAAATACATGACTGGGAATTAATCTTCGCTACCTGTTTCTTGCCCAAGTAACTAAGATCCAAATTCCATAGGATAACAATTGTCTGAGGATTAGACAATGGTTATGAAATCGCTGGCTCTTGGGCTATATCTGTCTGGTTGATTTGTCATGTTTGTTTAACTTTCGCCTATGAATATCGTCCATCATTCACACAACAAGTTTTAATAATGTCTTATGAATTATGCAAAGCACCAACGCACACGTGGATAACTCAGTATTATAATTTTTATAGATTTTATATCAATTCAAATATCACAAGAGTTGGTTATGGCGACATCTATTTTCAAGAAGCTGAGGCTAATTTTGGTCCAGTTACATTCATGTAGTTTCCTTTTTGGGAATTGTACCAATGTTTGATGTTACTTTACTTTTCAATATGAAGATGTCAGGCAATAAACTCCTTTAAAAGCAATGAGAGCTTACTTTTAAAACAGATATTGAAATGATCGGTAAGTCTGGAACCTCCGTTAAAAAAATCGAATATTTTTTAAGATATCAATCACCCCAAAAACCCACTTGATGACAGTCTCACTCGACGCGCGTTTCGTTAACAAGATTAGCATCTTGAGGAGAAGAAAATTAATACTTTACCGAGAGACTGGAGTTAGTGATTTATATGTCTTACAATCCAAAGTAGTGAGAGTTACTATACAAGCAACTGATGTTTCATGCAATAAATCCTGATATGAATTATATGAATTTTATAAATGAATACAAAAAAATCTCTATTGTAACCGGTGTAAAAGAGACGCGCTTTTATCGGCTTCTGACAGCATTTCTTGCAATAAAATTCAGACTATGTTTTATTCTAGATCGAACAGTAAAATCTATTGGAAAGATCCAGCTCTGTCTGAAGTACTCGCCTCACTGAAACAGATGAAGGTCCAGATAAATAAGGTGTTTTCCAGAAATATCCTTCCGGCTCTCACTTTTTTCACACATCATTTATGCTGAAAATTTTCTATAGAGATCAAATACCCTATCACCTAACTGATATTATTTGTTCTTGACGAGCGTTTCGTTACCCAGGTTAGCAACTTCAGGAGAATAAAATTGATACATTGAATCAGAGGTTCCCAAACATTTTTCCGTTTCCTTCGTACGTCCGTACAAGCGTTGCGGACGGCAGCGGCGGCGCTTTGCAAGTCTCGACTCGTACTGAATAAAGAGTATGCAAGTTTCTACATGTACAGCTTTTTTTTGCTTTTGTTTTTTTTCTTACTACACTTCACAGAGATCGCTGGGCATATACGTCATTAGTTCTTTGCCAAGATGGATTGGATGAGCTGTAACATTCGCTGAGCTTCTCGAAATATGATCTGCCTTTATTGGTAGGTGAAGTCAAGCCAACATTTCAGTTCATCACTATCAAACCAGATAATTCAACGTGGACATTAACTCGCGACTTGTGAACCCCTACTTTTTGGTCACGTCAATGTAGACCTCCGTCGAGTCTCCCGTGGGAACACTAATTTACTTACAAGTCGATTTCAATAAATTTTACATTAAAAACAAAAAATTATACAAATTTGATTGATTTGATCGATGATAATAATAATTGATAATCGTGTTATTTGGGAATGAGAAGTAATATATGTGTACGTTTCATAGTTTCTAATACAATAACAACTGTTAGAAAAAAACCCATTTGTTTTTCTTTCAGTATTTTCAAAAAATCACACTTATGAGGTTTTGCACTTCAACCATCGATACTCAACAGACCTTGAGTGCCAATGTGACAGATCTCAACATGACAAAATTGGTAATTCGATTTTGAACTTTATGGGTGTGCAATATGTCCAACATGTATGCACACGTGATAGCAACCTCTATCTGACAAAAGTTTCCTTATTTCCTGTAGCTTCATCTTGCCAGCATCACTGCATTCATCGTTTGGATAATTATTTCTGCAGAAAACGCATTTAATGGATCGTGGTTTATGACTGAATAACGCTGAAGAGGTAGCAATTGATTCTTTTTCAGATAGACCGTTTTATTTTATTTTATTATCAAATCCGTAAACAGCTAACGAAATTCTTTCTTCGTTCTCAATCTCTCGTCTCAAAAACATAATGAGTTGCTTTAGTCGGCAGTTCGTTTTTGATTCGGATGACTTATAGGTGACTTCTGATGAGGTTGAATCGAA
This sequence comes from Zygogramma bicolorata, assembly GCA_032362365.1. NCBI lineage: Eukaryota > Metazoa > Arthropoda > Insecta > Coleoptera > Chrysomelidae > Zygogramma > Zygogramma bicolorata. The sequence goes on along the minus strand of JAVJAQ010001684.1, from coordinate 277,239 downwards.
ATGATCAATCGCGTTTCTTTACCAAACTCTTGAAACATCTTCGGGCAAACAGGATTCAACAAGCGTAAACAACATTGCCGCATATTTCTCTGAAGTGATGCCAAGTGTTTCCAAATCTTGAAGTTGGAAGTCGAGCTTATCAAAAAGGGTCTTGAGACAGACCTTTAGTTTCAAAGTACTTATTCATTCCTAGTTTCAATAGCTCTCGAACATAGAACTCCACCAATTGTTTGTCTCTGCCAAAACGGCTCTTCAAACTGTCGATTACTTTGGGATAGTTGTCACCACTGGAAGGATGAGTTCTTACTAGTTGGTGAGAACGAGAGTCTGGAATGGTGGCTTGTATCAAATATTGTTCTTCATTGTTCAAAACTCTCATTACTATCGACTCTCTTGAATTGGGTCCAAAAAGAGAGCCAGTCTTTGATATCTCCACCGAATTTGACGAATTCGATACGTGGCAGTTTCAGTCCTGATTTCGAATAGATGGAATGGCCTGCCACACTTGGAGCAGGATCATTGACGAATTCTTCTTATACTTTGTTCGACTCTGAACCTCAGGGTATTGTACCTGGCCATTAACTCGTCAGCTTTCTCCACTTCAATATCGATGATTTCCTCCATGGATTCTCCTTCTAGCATTAAATCAAAAATTTCTTTGTTCAATTCTGCAATCATCTCCACCTGATCAAGGAGACGGAAATTCCCGTGTACGATACTGTCATGGATTCGTTAGAATGATACTCGATTAATCTGTCGGAGTCTGCAAATTCTCCATATCTTCAGGGTACCCTGTCATGGTCGCCAAAATATGTACGATCAGCACCGACCTGGTAGCTATTTGATACCAAAAGGACAGTAATGAAGAATTCACCAAATTTTATTTGATCACACATTGAGAAAAATAGTATGACATTTAAAATAATATATTGACAAATTTATAAACATTATGTTCAGGCACTTTTTAAAAGAAAAAAACAACTGTTAATACAAAAATAAAAAATCTTTATAAAATTCAATGAAAACGTGATTAACTGCAACATAAACGTACCTTTTCATAAGTGCTTGCTACAAAGTCGGAATTTTTTATTGTAATCACTCATTGGGGTATAAATCTAGTTCTCATGTATTATTTTTTCTCGAAAATATGAAAATATTCAAAATTTCCGAATTTGACCTGCAAAAGATGTTACCCAGGTCTGAAAAAAATTTAGCATAATTTTGTCATCTTCCTCCCCTCTCTTTCCCCCACAGGGAGGAAAAATTACCATTTTCACGTTTTATTTTTTTCTCGAAATATAGGTCAAGGGGAAAATATTCAAAAATTTCACATAATATATAGAAGACAGTATGGTCTTGAAAATGAAATTATTTTTTGTGCCCCTAGCACCCCATGAAGACCTTCGATTTTTCTTTCAAAATTCGAAAAAAATGGCGGAAAACCCAGGTGTCTCGGGTGATATTATTTTATCATTTCAACGAAGCTAATATATACTATGACAATTAGTTACGCTCGTTTTATTATCACTGGTGGAACTTGGGAAAAAAAAATTTGAATCCTTTATAAAAAATTGCCTGTAACTTTTTTGTCATTGATTTTAATAAAATATGTTACAATTGCAATTCCACATAAGATACACTCATAAAAAGAGTGGACAGCTTTTCACTTAGAGAGTTTTCTCATTGAATATGGCCAGTAACTGTTCTTTATCAATTTTCAAAAATATATTACAGTTTCCTGTATGATTTTGAAAATCATACAGGAAACTGTAATATATTTTTGTTAATATGGATTTTCATCAAGTATCAATTTTTATCAATTTTCACAGAGAACTGATACACACAGATATGAGAGCGTGCTGTTTTTTACTGTTTTTCTTCTCTCCCCTTTCTCCTTCAGAGGGTGAAAAACTATATTATTCAAGTTTAATTTTTTTACTCGTAATCTAGGTCTCGAAAAATATTGAAAAATTCACCTATATAGAAGACAGTATGGTCTCCGATATAAACATTTTCGAAAAAAATTGCAGAAAACCCAGGTGTCCCATATGATATCATTTCATGATTTCAACAAGGCTGATATATACCATGATAATTAGTAACGTTCATTTCATTATCAGTGGTGGCACTTGAGAAGAAATATTTTTTGTTAAATTTTTATGAGGAATTATCTGTAACTTTTTTGCCATTGATTCAAAAATTCATTAGACAGAAAATTTTTGAATTACAATTCCACCTGAGATACACTCATATTGAATTGACGCATTTTGAAAAGTTGAGCTTTAAAAAGAGTGGGAAGCTTTTCACTAAGAGAGTTTTCACATTGGATATAGCCAATAACTGTTCCCTATCAATTTTCGCAGAGAATTGTTACACACAGATACGAAAGCATGACGTTTGTTGATATTCTTTTTTCTTCTCGTTCCCCTTTACCCTTCCAAGGGTGATTCGTGTTCAATTTTTTTTCTCTCGAAATCTAGGTCTCGAAAAATAATGAAAGAATTCACGTATCTAGAAGACAGTATGGTCTTCGAAATAAACACTTTTGGCCCATGGGGACCTCTGAAACGGATTTGAAAAATGTTGTCTTCAATTGCAAATTCTAAAAAAAATATCAGGAAACCCAGGTGTCTAGGGTGATATTATTGCATCATTTCAACGAAGATAATTTCAACATTAGTAACGTTAATAATAACATCTCAGTGGTGGCATTTTTCTGAATTTTTTATAATTTCCTGTATCTTTTTATCATCAATTTTAATAAAAGATGTCTGGGAAAAAATTGAATTATTCTGAAAATTCGAGCCATTATACGAGTGAAAAGAATTTCACTGAGAGATTTTCCACATTGAATAAAAGCAATAACGGTTTTTACCAAATTTCCCAGAGCACTAATACACATGAAAGCGTGCCGTCTGTTACTGTTCTTTGTTTCTCCTTCCCCTCTTCCCCACTCTGAGGGTTAAAATTCAGTATTTCTCTCCTTTTATTATTTTCCGCAAAATCTTTATGGAACAAATTAATGATATTCATGGAAAATAGTATGGTCTTCAAAATAAAATCTCAATGCCATATGGAAACATTCGAAAAAAAAATATTTGATCGAGAAAAATGGTACAAAACTTATGTGTCGCCCAGCATTTCAGTAAGGCTGATATCCATTATCATATTGAATAATGTTTGTTCAAGTGTCAGTGGTGGCACTTGGCACAGAATGGCATAATTTTGTGAAAAATTCTATGAAATTTTTTTTTCAATAATCAAAGTTTTGTGATACCGAGCATTTTTGAGTGGACTCAGTATAAGTATTCGCACCCTGTATATGAAAACTTCATATAAAATGTATCAAAATTCATTTGAGAACTCCTCTCACGAAACACCCAATGAAAGAAGTCTTTGTTTCAGTCTAGCCGAGGTATGAGATTTCAATGTGTAAACTTTTTATAGACAAAACATCGCCTTCGCGTGTGACCAGCCGACGGACAGCGCTGTGTGGGCGGCAAGCTCGAGAAAATAGATTTTTGCAAAATCTGAAAAAATGACGGTCGTTGGCTCGAATTGAGAGAGGAAAAAGTCGCTCTTGGTAGTTGATCCGGAGACACGGTTAAGAGTCGAACAAGAAAAAGTTCGAAGGGAAAAAAAAACTCGCGAACGCGAGGGGATCAAAATTATGGGGGTGCGTCTCATTACGAGAATCTAATTACGGTCGGAAAAATCGGGAAAATAAATAACGTCAAATTGATTCGTGTGCAAAGTGCCATATCTTGGAGAAACCAAGAAATCTATGGAATGGAAACAGCCAAGATAGACAGAAGACTTGATATGTCAATTTTGATGTGTGTTAACATTAATAACCATTTTATTCACTTTTGGGAGGAGAAGCCATCATTAATTTTATATCTGTTGTTGAAATCACAAGTTGAGAAATCTTTCTGACTCTCTCTGACATCGAGTAGTATTGAGATGGGTCGTAGGGCGGACTATAAAATACATTTAGCCAGTAGAGCAAATTTAGAGGCATTTATAGATCTAAGTACATCAGATTTTTGTGTTCTGAGTACACATTTTGTTTGTGGAATTTTTATTATTCTCGTGCATAGAGAAGACCATTGCCGATCTCAGTTCATTTTTTTAAATTTTGATTAAACTGAAAAGTACGGTAAATGTCATTTTTTTTTGTTATAAATTGTTTTCACTGCATATTTCTTTCGCTATATATTTTTTTGTAATCTATTTTGTAAGTTCGTATTCTCATTTCGTTGCTCAAAGTTATCAGAGGATTTCCTTTCATACAAAACGCCCTATTTTCAGATTTCACAGTATACGAGGAAGCAGAAATTGAATCCTAGGTTTCTCACTAAAGACCCTTCCTTCGTGCAAAGGGCCGAATTTATGTCTCTTTCGGGAATAGCCTCATCATCCAAAATTTGACGTGGAGAAATCTACGTCCGGTGACAGCAACTGCCATTAACGAAAATAATAAACTTTTGCCATTATTACAACAAGTGGCGTGCGGAGGGATTGTTATCTGTTTTGATTCGTTTTTGTGGACACGTGGTTCATGTAAAGCGAAGGAAAATATAAGGAAGTTCATACAGAATAACAATAATACTCGCAGCCGTTACATCTGGTGATCTAGCGTTGGGACAATTTTTTGCTGAACTGTGAACTAGTTGAGAATTGTTGATGAGCAAGTGATAATGTTGAAATAATACAAAAATAATACCCTTTCAGCAATTACCACCCTAGTGACAGAGCAGTGGGATTGTAAATTGTAAAGTTGTCTATTCTGTAAACATAAACTGATACAGATAGGTTGAAATAGAGGTACAGTGTTAGAAAGAAAGTATTTAGGGAGTATTGTGGGTACCTAGAAGAGCAATAAAATAAAAACAACAATTACAAACCCTACCGTTCGTTACAGTTTCAAGTAATATTTCATCGTTTTTCCAAATTTATTCAAAAACAATTGCATTTGACTCTTGTAATAAAGTAGTTAAAAGTATAATATTCGATTTCTTACATGTTTCACTAGATTAGAAAGAATTATTTCTGGTTTTCATATATTTCATAACTCCATATTGTTGTACTGATTTGGAGGAAGAGAAAAACTGAAAACCACGTTCTCAAAACTTTTTTTGCCAATCGACAGGAGATTTTGACAATCCTGTCCTGAAAAAAAAGTCAAAATTATCTTACTGTCGGCTTTTACTACCTTGTATACTATTTCTACATGAATATAAATATGTTCTTTATTATTTATTTTTTATGAAAAATTCACAAAGAATGTCTTTTTGTCACCACTGATATTATAATGAACGTTTCTAATTGTTTAAGTGTATATTAGATTCGTTAAAATGATAAATTAATATCACCTGGGTCACCTGGGTTTTCTTAATTTTTTTTGAATATAACAAAATATAAGGTTTTAATGGGGGGCCCGGCAGCCGAAAAAAATTTCAAGTTGGAGCCCCTACTGTTTTGCATGTTGGGTAATTTTTTTTATATTTTTCGAGACCTAGATTTCGAGGAAAAAATCAAACGTTAATGATATAATTTGTTCACCTGTAGAAATGCAAAGGGGAGACGGAGAGAAAAAGAACAGTGACAAACGGCACGCTTTAGTATTTGTGTGTTTCAGTTCTCTGTGAAAATTGATAAAAAACAGTTATTGGCTATATTCCATGTGAAAACTCTCTAGGTGAAAAGCATTCCACTCTTTTTATAGCTCAACTTTTCGAAATATTTCAATCCAATATAAGTGTATCCTATGTGGAATTGCAATTTGAACATTTTTTTTTCCGATGAAATTTTTCGTTGAAATCAATGGCAAAAAAGTTACAGGCAATTGTTTATAAAGAATTCCCCAAAAATGCCCCTTTCTCACGGGCCACCACTGATAAAGAAATAAACGTTACTGATTGTCATAGTATATATCAGCCTCGTTGAAATGATGAAATGATATCACCAGAGACACCTGAGTTTTCTGCCATTTTTTTTTGAAATTTAAATTCAAAATTTTTTTTTCAATATATTTGTAAACTGACTCCGATGACTCTTGTACTTTTTTTTGTAGTTCAGTATCTCCCATTTCATTCTCGAGCGTGGAATTCACGTAACAAATTTTCTGATTACGCGCACCAACTGTAACTAAAGACTCAACACTTGATATACGATTGATCATTTTTGCACCTGTACGATCATTCCTACGCTCAGATGTTTCTTCCACCCACCAGAGAAATATCGCATACAGGTAAAAATTGGCATTTGAAAGTGATTTCAAACTTGAGAATAGAAAATCTAAGGAAGGTTATTGGGGGGACTCAAATTGAAATGAACGTAATGGATAATGAAAAAATGGTTCCTTAATATTAATATTTGGTCGCAAATGGTAAATTACCAAAAAATAATTTTTTTGAAGGGGTATAATACGAACAAAAATTTTTAGATTCACTCATAAACAATGTATTTGTTCATAAACAATTTTGGAAAAATAACAGTAAAAAGAAAAATTAATGTATTTGAGTGGCTTCCAACCGTTAGACATCGAATCAATCAAGATTTAAGGAAAAATATATTTTTTGTTCAATTATTAATAATATCTGTTCATTAGCCTATTGAGAATAACTTCAGCAAGTGAAAAATCTAGGTTTTCAGTTTGTTGAATATCAAGGTTTTTGTGATAACTTTCAGTTCATAAAAAAGTAATAATTAACAAATGGAAAATTAATGGAAAAATGGGGATAATATTTTTTCAACCGTGGATTATTGTTAATTGATGTATTACAAAGCCACATGAATTTTTTCATTCCCTAATTTCCATTTTTAATATGTTTAAATATTTTTTTTTGTTGCTGTGTCAGATTGGCGCACAGCGCGAAAGCGAGACTAACCGTTTTTGGCTCCCGTTTCAGGGCTCTGTTAGAATTGTAAATAATAGAGGTACAGCTCCAGGAATTGGAACTTTTTTCTATGAGAGTTTGATGATTTTTCTGTATCTCTTTTTGAATTAGAAAATTTTGAATATTTTTCGAGATATTCAATGAAACACAAACCTCAATTTTTCTTACTAATTTTTTTCAGCACTTTCTCGAACTTTTCCCTGAACTTTCTACGTGACAATACGAATCAAATGACACCTCGATCATAATTTTCCATATTTACTGAATAAAAAATTCAGAAGAAAATGGTACATATGAACTGGACTATATCTTCCAGTAATTCACCATCACATGTTTGTATCCAATTCTTACACATGAATTGAATAAACTTATTTTGCAATAGGGTTCACAATCGGATATGCCAGAAAATGTTAAGGTGAGATTTGTTGGTGCTGCATACACGTGTCTGAAGTTAAATTCTCTGTGATGATAATTTCTTGTAGCTCGGCTCAAATTTTGAGTCCCTGTCCAAGCTTCACTTTTGAATTAACACTCGATATCTCTACAATTTCATTCATGATGCAACTAGACGATTTTTGTGCTATCCTTGGTTTTCCTTCTTGGGCTCATCTTTCTCTCCAGCTGACTACCCCTTGTGAACAACGAATGTGGTCCTTATTAGACCCAAACTTCGTGTTCACCTACGGTTTGCCGCTGGTTGAGTCTGACGTTGTCCTGAAGATGTAGTGAGGACACGAACAATAGTTCTCTAATGTTTCTGAGTGCACCTCACAGGCCTTCTCGAGGAATTTACTTTCTACCTGGCTCCGGTTTTTGGATTGAAAAGTTGGGTTCTCATTAGACCCTAATTTCACTTCCACTCCCCCCTGCTGGTGGAATTGTTCTTCCTTGAAAATTGGTTTCCGGAACGCACTCTTGAAATTTTCAGTTCTACTTCAAGTATAATTCATAACCACAATAGTTAACTTCAGAACGTACCTCGGACCATTCCAAATCAGTCACTCTTCTGTCAGTTCTCTGTCAGTGACCGTCAGTTGGGTTTCCATTAGACTCAAACGGCTGGTACACTTTCAGCATTCTTATAGTAGAGTTCCTGTTGGGAGATGGACCGAGAACGTACCTTACCTATTTCAAATAATCTCAATTGAATAATTCTGTGCTCACCTTGGAAAGTTTTGATGTACTGTAGTCACTAATACGTCATTTGTCACAAAGTTTATATTCCAGAATCATTTAGGACCTTAAGTCAATGTCAAATTTCACTTCCTGTCACCCCTCCTGCTCAGCATGCAGCACGTTGGGAATCCAAATTTTAATCTTTTACAATGTTTTAATAGTAAAATTTCAACACTCAACCCAAGAGGGCACTGATTTTAACTTTGATGTGTATTCAGTGTAATGTCTCACGATTATTTGTGATTGTGAAGATCTTCCTGTGAATACCTAGACGAGAAAGTAATTCAATTCTAACCTTTAATCCAATTTTTGACTATTACTTACTTGCAGGTATAGCACTGAAGATGGCTTAATAGCCGAAAGCGCTCTGCGATTTTTAAATAAATTCATTTACACGAAATACGACTTTCCCTGATTGATTCAGAAAATGTTAAGACTCCTCAAAATATTTTCAGAGGCGAGGGAGTAGGTGCTATGGTTACGCATCCGCCTGTCGACCAAGTCCCGGGTTCGCTTTACCAACGGTGATATTTTTCTTCATAAGAATTTCTCTTTCATGTTGGCGAAAGACTCGTGCCACGTTTCATAGTTGACGGGTTTGCGAACAACCATTCTGGCGTGGGGAGTTAGTAACAACCCAACATGCTGAAGGACTTCGAGAGAACTCGATGGCGTTTGGTATATATTACCATAAACCGCATTTACTACTACTACCTTCAGATAATAAGCATATTAGCATAAAGTAATGATGTTTGTAACCTTTATAGCGGCAGTGTTCTGCGAACTGACCTTATTAGGTATATTTCTCATTCAGAACTACATATTCTATCGAGTTGAATGATGAGTTTTGCAAAAACCTTCGTATTCAAAATCTAATGATTAAGTGGTTCCTAAGTTATTTAACATTGTTTGAGTTATAACAAACGATGAGATTGGAATCTTCGGTGTAAAAATTGAAAGTTTTCCTAGAGATCAATTACCCTAACACCAAACTGATATTTTTTGCACTCGGCGCGCGTTTCTGTAACAAGGTTTTCATCTTCGAGAGAAGAATCAATCAATTTTCTTCCCCTGAAGATGCTAACCTTGTTAGCGAAACGCGCGTTGAATGCAAAAAATATCAGTTTGGTGTTAGGGTAATTGATCTCTAAGGAGAGTTTCAAGTGTCTAAGGTTTAAGATAAAGTAACAGTGGCATTATTTGTAGGTACCACTAAGATGCCCCTCATACATGATCATATATGATAAATATATATGATGATGATGATAATATGATGATGATAATATATATATGATAAATACATGAATCCTAGAGCTATCTCTGTCTCATCTCATCCTATTTCCTTTCATACAAAACGCTCGCGAAAATCGAAAATGGTATTTGACTCTGGCAGCTTGTTTTTTAGTGTTTTATAATTTTTTTAATGTCATTTTTCAACGTATATATCAAAATACCAGCACGTTGATACCGAGCTGCTACCATGGTATCTGATTTTACATACCGTTGAAGTACACTTGGCGACAAAAATATTCATACCGATGGTCGCAGAAAGGCGTCGGTATGTAAATAGAAAAATCCCAGAGTGACATCTAGACTGGTATGGGAATGCCGTAAGGAACTGAAACATTTGGCAGACCAACATAGACCGACTCTACAATGGGTCCCAGGCCACCCAGGTATCGCAGGCAATGACAAAGCCGATGAGAATGCAAAACAATGATCATCAACACCATACACTGGACCCGAGACAGCAGCAGTGGGGGTACTCAAAACAACGGTACGGAATCACATAAGGAATTGGGTGAGAACAAAACATAGAGATTACTGGGGAAATTTACCCAGTAGCGCTCTCGGGAGAACTTTCATAAAAGGACCTTCGAGGAAAAAGACTGAAGACCCGCTTCAGTGTAACAGGAATCAGATGAGAGTTATAACAGGGCTGTTGACTCCACTCAAAGGACTCCTGAATAAGATAGGGCTGTACGACGGCGATCTTAGCTGGAGACAATGTAACAAAAGGACAGAGACAGCTCGATACATGCTCTGCGAATGTGAGGCTCTGGATAATAAAAGGCAACAAATATATGGAAAACTAATTTTACATCCAGAAGAATATGACGAACACCCAGCAATCAACTTGCACAAACTTGTGCAGGAGACAAGTGTGTTGGAATGGGTGTCATAAAGTATAGGGAAGCAAAGCGCAATAAGCCCTAGAGGCTGAAGTGTTTTCCGGAGACCTGGCAGTGAAGGACAGGTCAGACGGCTTCCACAAGGGAAAAAATGGTACGTTCCGGTAAATGCCTGGTATTTCGCGACAAAATGCCTCAAGATATCTCAAAATATATTCAAATTCAAGTAAAGAATAATAACAAATGATTTCTCCTTCTACCATTGGTAGTGGTCTCGGTAGTGTAGTGGTTAGCATATCTGCCTATCAAGCGGAAGGCCGGGGTTCGAATCCTCGCCGGGCCACCGTGCTGGGTAATCGCACGTTAAAAGGTAAGGCCTCGTTGATCCATTGCTCGCACAAGTTTCGACTTCTGAGGGTTGACGTTCGTCAGCTGGTTAACGGAAACGAGCAATTTTTTATTTAGAACTGTGAATCAGTTCTACAACCGGAAATCTCTCTAGAATTAAGTGACACAGAACTAAAATTTGTTCTATAGTGGGCATTCAACTCGTTGTGATGGTCTATCCTTGTCGCCAAAAACGATTCCTTTTCTAACCTTCTCCTCTATAACTTCTTTCCTCTGTGGTTTTGGTGTGGACGCGTGCTCGTGTGCAGCTCTCAAACAGTTCGCGAACAGTTGCAGAACTTCAATTTTGGTCTGGACGGGCCATGAGTTTGTTAAGGAGGAAATATAAAGAGAAATTTCGGTGACATTTTTTTCTGCAAAGTTGACTAGATCAAAGTTGAATTCCTTTGTTTAAATATGAACTGTGGAGTGGCTATTATAGAATCCTAATTCCGCTGATCAGATAGCACAGGACATTTTAAAAACATCCATTACATGTCAATTCATCGTCTGTACGTCCAGAACTTATTCTGAACGTTTCAAGTATGTCCAGTTCACTCCATCCTCGGAACGTCCAGACATGTATGTCCATAAAACTTCCATTATAGGTACCATAACTTACTATATTTCATTGAAAATCACATTCACATTGTCTCATTCCATTACTCAAACAGCATTACTTGAATATCAAGGAAATGTTTATAAAAGATGGCGTACGTTTTGCTATGACATTTCAGTAAGGAACCTCATTAACATTCCATATTCATATTCTCACATTTTCATCTGTATAGATGTGATTCAAAAAAAGTCTAATCCAGCAAGATTCCATCGAAAATGAACTCAGGTTGGAAGCTGCAGTTTCTTTCGGTCAGTTGGTTCTGTGTACGTGTGTTTTTGTGTTGCGTGACGTGTAGCTGTCATTGTCAATCGTGTTATTCCGTTACTCGACTGCCTCTCATCCCAGACTCTCCGAGACTAGGGTAATAGTAGAAATAAACTGTAAAATAAGATTTTACCGTTCACTGATCGTGGTTGGATTTGTATATCAGTGAATACCCAGAAGGTTTGTGAATTCATTATATGCGTACTAGACGGCAATCGAAATATGTTTCCTATACAATTCTGCCATCCGCAGCTTCATCATGTGAACGAACAACTGAATGAAATGAAGCCATAGCCGCAAGTTTTCGAGAAGAAGAATTGGAAGTGAAGGTAAATCCTGCTTTATTTACCTCTGGTTCTTCAGCCTCCAGTGATACATAGCATCAATGGTTGCCAACATTGTCATCGGAATAATTGACAAGTGACAGCTTCCTGCATGATGCAAAGAAGGAATAAAGCGTTTTGCGCATGCGCAGACACGCCATCTTCGTATATGAAATGTGAATATCTTGAAGTAGTTATTACAAACATATTGATTTGATTACTATTTGCATGGATATTAATGGCAATTATGTATCAAATCAAATGACAACACAAAGTCTCCTAAAACAAAATCCAAGAGGGGCGAGGTGAATGTCCTCGGCAGTCAAATGGCTACTGCTGATAAAAAAAGAGGGGGTAAATAAAAACCAATTTTTTTATTGCGAAATCAACATACTTTCAAGAATAAAAACGGTTTCTTAAACTAGATCACAGTACACATGAAATTCCTGCCCGCCAGGGGGGCACCCCACCCACACACCAGAGCAGCCAGCCAAGCGGGACCCCCCAACGCCGAGCCGACAGAGAGGGACAAGGCAGCAGAAGAATGGGGCAAGGACATAATAATACGAACAATTATCATGAAATTTGGGAACATAGGTTCACCTAATACATTTTTCTTAATTTGCACTGCCCTCCAGAATGCATTGATATTTTCTTTCATTTCTTTATCAAAAGAGGTTTTCGACCATTAAATTACATTCGATATTTGCAGACTCTATATCAACTTCAAAATGAGGAAAAAAAATCATAAACTCGGCAATGGAACGTAAACTACCCTCACATACAGTTTCAGGAATGAAACTCGAAGCAAATGATAAAAATTTATCATTGAAATCAAAACGCTATTTTGAGTACAGATTTCAGTGTGAAATTGCAAACATCTTAACTTGGAACTTGTCAACTCTTGCTTAAGCAAAGCATCTACTTTAGCTCCAAAATAAATACTCTCTATGGGAATGTATTTGTGAGGGGCTGTTAAATTGATTTTGTCTATAGACGAATTTCTTTCAAAATCTTCAATTACTTTTTTCTTTATGAAACATTTAATGAATGTCTTATAAACTGATTTGATTTTACCAAGCATAGGGGGAACTTTTGACTGGGATGACTGTAACTCTACATTAACAGTATTAATTAATTTGAGAACATATGATAAAAAAAATATACAATTCATACAAATCATTTGTTAGGGCATTTAAAATTTGACTGGCACTAGGCAAGTTTTTCCCCAATGCTTCACTCTGAAAAAACAGCTGTAAAGAAGTCCAATGCTTCAGTATTCTGTCTACCACTGCTTAAATTATAAATATCTATACATGCAGGTAGATAAAAAACAAAAAGTTACATTACCTGTAAAGATAACTACCTGGTCTGATAGCATGTAGCATTTTATGGGGTTTTTCATTGGCAAATACTTGAAATTCTCTGAGTGCAGCAGTTCTTTTTGAACTATAGGCAAAATATGAATATACGTCTCTTGCAAATTGTTCCACAGTGCCAGGAAACTTCTTGGCAGCTGCTGAAGAACATAAATGTAGAGAATGACAGGAACATCCTTGAACAAAGACATTTGGTTGCAATTCCTTCTTCACTCTAGCTTGGACTCCTTTCAAGTTGCCCATCATGACAATGGCATTATCAGAAGCGAAGCCAATAATATTATTAGGAGGAATATCATTGCTGTTCCATTCTCTGTCTCAATTAAATCTAAGAATCTATCATACACAGATTCATTTTTCCAGTATCTCACAATAATTACTAGACACAGGTCTTCGTGCTTATATCAGTAGTTTCATCGATGATATTTGAAAATTGAATTTTCCTCATATCATTTATTATCTCATTTTTTAAATTTGGTCCTAAATGTCCGACGATTAATTGGGTAGTTTTCTTTCTTTTCAATTTCATTTCTTTGGCAATTTCAGAATCAACACATGTACTTTCGCAAAAATCTGGAAGAGTATTCATTAATGATAAGGATAAATCATGTTCACATATATAGCAACAAAATTTCAATTCTACTTCTCTAATCAATTGTAACTTTGTTTCTTTCACTGGGTTTGGTAATATTGTGTCTATTTGTGGAGTAGTTCTTATCGCATGCTCATTTCTTTTGTGAGTATCATTATTCGAATGCCTAATCATGTGATATTTTCCTCCAGATAATTTTTTTGACAAATTCTACAAAAAGGGAATTTTTTAGATTTGTCGAGGAATGTAAATTCATATCCGGATGATTGTGGATTGAGCATATACATTTCTCGCTTTCCTTTCTTTCTCTTCTGTGGTCCTGAAGAATTATTGGATTCAATTTTTTGAGGTATTACAATTTCTTGCGAATCTTGTGTGAACATATAATAATCATATTCGTCGGCAATTGTAGATGTGCTTGCATAGGGTTCATTATCAGGCAAGATATTAGTTGAAGAACTTGGAGTTTGACTAGATTCTTCTCTAGACAATTTAATCACGTATCTGTAATAAGTGATTCATTATATAAATTGATAATTCAAATGCATGATAACTGGTTACATACCGATCCATTCATTTCATTTCAGGCTTCAAATAGTTTAAACTACCATTTATGAATCTTTTTTAAAATTCGTCTTTTCTCACCCTCACTATGCCCACTACGGATTTACTTTTCTCTTAGTAGTCTTAGTTTTGCCGGTTGCCGGTTTTGCGTCAAGCGCCAGCACGCGGTTTTCGACAGATTTGACTGATCTGAAAATTGTGCTTTATGATCGTGATCTATGACTTCTATTTATTTATTTTTTTCAGCTTATATTTATAGTGTTTTGAGCAACAACAGCCAAACTACTTCCTGTAAGATTGATTGTATCTTGATGTGGAATAAATATTATTATTATTATTATGTATTTGTCGTCTAAACAAGCCTAGTCGGGTCCGTACTCCCCACTGCTCCGACCCAGTGGGCGGACGCGCTAGTATAATTAACCAATGACCACTCCCCGCACCGCGGGGTAAGTGGTCACTGGCTCCGAGAATCGTGAGTCCTGAGCAGACGCAACGAACCGAGAATAACGGCCTTCTGCATGCGGCCGGCCAAGATCTCTGCCGGCTGCATATTATTATTATTATTAGTTGTCGTCTAAACAAGCCTAGTCGGGTCCGTACTCCCCACTGCTCCGACCCAGTGGGCGGACGCGCTAGTATAATTAACCAATGACCACTCCCCGCACCGCGGGGTAAGTGGTCACTGGCTCCGAGAATCGTGAGTCCTGAGCAGACCCAATGAACCGAGAATAACGGCCTTCTGCATGCGGCCGGCCAAGATCTCTGCCGCATTACGGCATGCCGGTATGATCTTGAGCTCCGAGAGTAGCGTTGATCTGGATTAATATTATTATTATTATTATTATTATTATTATTATTATGACAGACGGACACGCGGGACGCGCCTATAATGAGACGGAAGACAGAGATAGACAGATTATTCGACTATTGAAATGAAGTGAAGTGAAATTTGTAAATTTTGCCTTGTTCGAATCAATGACGTTATGCAAAACCGAATGAAGTCAAAATGTATGCTTTTCGTCAATGTGGTATGCATGTACGAAAAAATATTGAATTGTATAGCAATTCGTACAATTGTATAGCCAGGAGCAGCCCTGCTGAGATCGACACGAACCGTCAGAGACAGTTTAAGGTCAGCTAAAGATCCAAGAGAACCGTGGCTGACACCAGGCGTGTAGCTGTGAGTCGGTTTACATTGAAACCACCAAACAAAGCATCCAGACACAGCTCTCCGAACATAAGAGAAATTGTCGCCTAGGAGAGACAGACAAGTCGGTAGTTGCAGAACACGCACTCGGAGAAGGCAATCACGTAATTGCTTTTGACGAATCCCAGGTGCTCGACAGGACTCTGAGCTACTATTCCAGATTACACAGAGAAGCAAAAGAGATACACAAACATAAAGACAATTTCAATTGAGAAGAAGAAGGCATGAACATCATTAAAGTCTGGTTACACGCATTGAAGAATACGACCAAAAACAGTTAAAACAAGCCACGCCCATCCCCGACACACAAAACGTCCGACACGATAGCAGATATAAAGCGGACCAAAACGTGAACGAAGCATGTACTTTGAGAACGAGAACATTGTGTCCGTCAACTCATAGACTTTGATAATGCCTACCACAGTGGTAGGCGAAACGTCAGGAGTGAAAACCTTTGGCCACGGTAAACAAAGCCGAAAAACACCCCAGAATCAGCTGTTTCAGAAACACCTGTTTTTTTTTCCATGCATGATTTGATTTGTTGTGGATGAAAACAGAAGCCTTCGAATATCGATAATAATACTCAGTGGACATTACTTTCTGTTGTATGTATGTAGGTGACTTCGGAATCCATTGGTTTGGCTAATAAAAGCGATGTTGAAAAAGCTGAAAACTTCAATACATTCTTCATCAATAGTATATTAGAAATCAAATCAACCATTCCTAATTCAGAAAGCTGGTCAAATACTGATCTCCCCATTGTGAATAGTCAATTCAATGAATTCAGACCACTTAGTCTAAATGACATGAAAAAAATTGTAGCTAGTTTAGATAATAAGTGCGATTCTGATATTATGAATAACAAAGTTTTGAAAAGTGTTTCACAAGTCATTGGTCATGTTCTATTGGATCTCATAAACACCTCAGTTCAAACAGGGACATTTCCTCAGGTATTAAAAACTGGGACAGTGATCCCTATTCCTAAAGTGAACAATACGAATGACTCAATTAATTTTCGACCCATAAACACACTACCACCATTGGAGAAACTTCTTGAAATAGCTGTGTACAACCAGATTAAAGAATATTTTGAAGGTAACCATATAATTATGGAAAACCAGTCAGGTTTTCGTCACAATCATTCTTGTGAAACTGCTTTACAGTTCACAATGTCCAAGTGGAAACAAATAATTGATGAAAATAAATATATAGTTGCGGTTTTTCTTGACTTCAAACGTGCCTTTGAAACTACTGAAATTGACATTTTGCTTGAGAAAATGAAATACTATGGAATAGGTGGAAATGTATTAAAATGGTTCACAAGCTATCTCACCAATAGATCACAGAAGACTAAGGTGAATGGGATAATTTCATCTAATAGGGATATAAATACGGGTGTTCCTCAAGGCAGCGTTTTAGGGCCGTTTTTGTTCATACTATATTTGAATGATATAAAGACTATTGGTGACATTGAATTCATGAAACTTTTTGCGGATGATACCCTTGTTGCAGCTAGTGATGAAGATCTGAATATAGCTATAGGGAAAATGAATGGGTACCTGGAAAGAATTTCCCTCTTTCTGAATGTGAATAAATTGAAACTCAACCATCAAAAGACTAAAGCTATGATTATAACTTCAAAATATAGGCACAATCAAATTGATGTCCATGATTTGAATATAGAGATTTATGGAAATAAAATAGATATAGTAACAGAAATAAAATATCTTGGTGTAATTGTAGATAACACTCTTGATTTCAAATCACATTTTAACTACATTTATAAAAAAATTGTTAAAAAACTCTATTTTTTCTCTAGAGTCAGAACATGTTTATCCTTTCAATCTTCTTTCACGGTTTACAGAACAATCATACAGCCACATTTTGATTATTGTTCTAGTTTGCTTTCCCTACTTGATAATTATTGTGTATCCTCATTGCAAAAGCTGCAAAACCGTGGAATGAGGATCATACTACAGTGTAACAGATATACCCCTGTAAACTCTATGTTATCTGTTCTTGATTGGATGTCAGTAGAGCAGAGGATATTTTATTTTTCCATGTTGTTCATTTTCAAAGTAGTGAATTGTAAACTTCCAACATATTTCAACGAATTCATCACATTTAACAATCAAATTCACAATCATGAGACTAGGGGTAGGTTTGATTTCCATGTTAATCGCACTAGAATGAAAAAAACTATGAATTCATTATTTCACCAAGGCTTAATTGAGTACAATAAACTTCCCATGGAGATCAAGACGAGTTCATCTATCCAAATATTCAAATCAAAAATAAAAAAATTTATTACTGACTAGTTACTTATATGTCATCACTTACATTGCCTTATTTCTATTGTAGTTACCTATTATGTTGTGCTAAGTACCATGTTCACATTGTTTATATTATTTAGTTATCTATATGTATTATTTGTTGATGATTTTACATCACTTATTTTGTAAACTAGGAATTCCTATTTGAATAAAGATCATTCATTACTATAGTTCAGTCGACAGGTAGAAAGAAGTGGGCTTGGGTGGTTTTGGACCTGGAGGACCCTGTGCGAAAAACGTAGGGCTGGTGGGAACTTCAAAATTTTCTACCTCTCTCCGGTTTTTCCTCGATTACTTTTTTCTCTTACGTCCTACGACAGAAATATATATCTTTAATTTTTGTGAGGCGTTGAATTTTCTACACAATGTTTGTATGTATGAATTCGCTACCGAGATATGGCGCGTCGAAAAAATGGTTCTGTAAAAAATTATACAAAATGCAACATTTCACCTCATGAATGAATTTCGTTGAAATTATGGTTCTTGGTTGAAGTCACCAACTTTCGACATCCCACTCCTCCTTCCCCCACCCAACCCCAATTCTGAAAAGCTAACTTTCTTATGAAAGCCAATCATACATTTCACATATCATTTTGCTATTGACATCAGTTACTTTTCGGATCGATATCCCCTCCTCCCCCTTAAATTATCCTAGGGCAGGTAGAAGAAAAGACGTAGTCCTTCCGTGGAAAAAATAATGTAATCTACAATATTAAGTTGTTCTCAAGGCATATGTTATATTGAGGAATAAAGATATTATAGCTTTTCATAGTGGGTACTCATTACTCTCGTGTTAGGGTCCAGTCCCATACTTGTTGGTAAGTTCGGAGGGAGTGGTACTTGGCAACGTCCCTTGTTGGTGGTAGGCGAATTGTAATTTACACTTCGTCACTCATCGTGTGAATAATTGGTACCTTAGGTCGTCGAGGTTGTCGTCAGTGTTGTCTTCATAAACTGCTACCAGGGACTTTCCTCCAACGTCGCTGATCTGCTGAGGTGTATCGTTTGGTGTTAGAAACGAGGCTATTGCTCATATGGGGAGGTATTCTTCATAAAGATACTGCAAATTTTCTTCTTCCCCAATCCAAACGGTGCTGAAATGGTATTACAACCACTCAATGCGTGAAAGAGAGGTATGTCTTTGAGGGGGAAGGAGTAGGAACTTGGCGAGAAGAGGACGCTGGGACAACTGCCTGTTCCACTCTTCTGAATAAAGATGTTTTTTGTGGACTTACCTAACGCTGTCAACAGAATAAGTATGTCCACATCTTCAGCACTAATGATGACGCTGTCGAATTCGCTGGCCTTGGATATGGCGATGTTGACAATCATTTCCCCCCTCGCGTTACTTTCTTGTCTTTGGGAGGAACGACCTGACCTGGTGTGCAAGCAAGGTTGGGAGTTAACTAAAGTTGATGATTTCAAGTAGGAATCATAATAACAACAAAATTTCTTCCTAATTCTGGTATAGCAGAAGAAATTTGGTCATTTTTTACACCGTACAAATTCATAAGAAAATCCAAGTTCAAGTTGAGTGTGAAAAAAAACATTAATCGAAACGTCTTGTCGTATGTAATTAAACTTGAGATTTGATTATAACGTGATTTCTTACCATCTCTTCAATTTTGTTCGATCTTACGTTTTTTAAATTTTCATTTCCAATATTCGTATTATTATCATCATTTGTTTTTATTGATACATAAATGTGTTTTTATAACTGATATGATATGTAGTGTGTGTTCCTTTTTCTTATGTTGTTGTTGCTATGATATTTATTGGTATATAATGAGTTGTAGTTGTTTAAAAATAATAAAAAGAATATATTTCGAATTTCATTGAGAAAGGTGATTTTCTCTATATTTTGCATATTTTGCTGCACTTCAATAGTTTTCTTATTCACATTTATTTCTCTCCATATTATTTTATTTTTTTGATTCTTTGTTGATATTCAAGTGCATATTTGTTTAACAAGTTTGTAGGTAATTTAACGATCTACAAAAATCTAAATCAACGTTTACGCCATAGAACGTGAGGCATTGAGGAAAAACCAGAACAAGGTCCATATCTTTAGCAGTAATGATGACGCTGTCGAATTTGCTGGCCTTCGATATGGTGATGTTGACGATCATTTTCTCTCTCGGCCCGACTCTCTCTTGTTCTTGGGAGAAACGACTTGACCTGGTGGGCCAGCAGGGGTGGGGGTTATCTAAAGTTGCTGATTTCAAGTAGGAATCATAATAACAACTACATTTCATCATAATTCTGGTATAACAGAATATGGTGGAATTCTGCATTTTGTGGCATTTTAGCGGAATTTGAAAAATGACCTATATATATCGGAGCAACATACATTGGTAACAAATTAACAAACAAGCAAGTTTGATAAAACAGATTTGTAGGTATTTTGATGATCTACAAAACAGTAAATCAGCGTTTTTGCCGTAGAACGTAAGGCAAAAAAGTTATTGAGGAAAAACCAGAATAAGGTCAAAAATTTTGCCCATTCCCCCCCGCCCCCCTCATTTTTTAGCACAGGGTCCCCGAGGTCCAAAACTTGTTTATCAACGACGATTCCTGAACAACGTTATACTAACTTCCGACCTTTTTCTATCTGAAACTACCTCTCTACTGAACGACTAACACAAATTCCTATGATTTTACATTTAATTCTCATGATATAAAAACATCAACTTTTCTCTGGAACGAAGTATTTCTGATACGGCAAATATCACCTTTGCCTGAAAAGAATCTAACATTGGCGCTACACAGCTTAAAAACACTATCGCACCAAATACACCAGGACAGAAGGAACTCAAGATTATTGATAACTGTTTCAGTGTGTGTTGGACACAAGATGGAATACCTGGTTCTGATGATATTTTGTGTGTGTGTGTGTTTAATGAATCAGATTGAAGTGTAATGGTTTGAATATAGTCATTTGTAGGTATTTCTCATAATGAGTTAGGCCCACGTTCACTTTTGAAAAGAGCGTCAAGGATATTCAAGTTATTGCTGTTGGAGAACTATGTATGGCTTCATCCAACAGAGAAGAAACGTTGGATAATAAATCGATTTATTCGGCCGGTGGTCTGTCTTATATTCGATGAGGCATTTTATTCACTGCTGGTTCAATATCCACGATGGCGTAGAATTTTTCTGGCGATACGCAATTGTTGGTTTCCCTCTTAGTAGGTGGGATATCTTGATCGAATACACCTACAGACCAGGTAGCACTATGGATAATAATGATTATATAGACAATTAGCTTACATTTTCCCATACAAGGCTTTTCCTTCTGGACACACTCGTGAGAGTTTTTTATAAAGGAGAAATATTACATAAAATGATTCAGGAAGTAATTCATCTGTAATGACAATTTTCCTCAAAACAGCCGTGAACACTTAAGCTACATTCATTCTGATATTTTGTCGCTTGTTATACGGTGTTTGCAGTCCTTTTTCCAAGATAATATATAATATATCAGAAATAGAAAATTTCAATAATATTTCCCTGTATTGTTTGAACGTCATTTTTTTGTGGTGGATCAATATTTGTTCCGTAGTTTTTTGGGTTTGTAACCTACCACAATATGGAAAAATAAGAATTGTTACTGGAATCTATACAAGTGTAGAACGGCAGATTTTTAATCTACCCCGAAAAGTTGCTGCGTCTATAGATTCCAATAATAATTCTTATTTTTTCATATTGTGGTAGGTTAAAAACCCAAAAAACTACGGAAAAAATTTCCCTGTACTTACTCAATAGTTATTGAGACAGGTATTTATAAAGGAGCACAGGGTCGGATTCGTTGTGGAACCATAACATGCCTGAAGAAACTATTGTATAGTGGAACATGTGAAATTATTTTGTGAAGTGTTTGGTGAAAAATCATGAAATGAAGTGTTTTTCATTTACGTTATCATGGATTCCAATCAAGTATCGGCCATCAGTTATTTACATATTCCATAAATATATGTTGCATGGTAACTGAAGCATTTCTGAGGGAGGATATCCCAGGAACATTTAAGACTGTTTCTTTAATTTCAGATATTGATCGTTCATATCTTCATCATTTAGGGAGTAATTCTCTCACTATAGTACTTCCCCAATAGATACGTTTCAATATTGATATTAAAAAATTATCAACATCCCTATTACATTAGAATAATTGACTACACTTTAAAGATAATAATATTGCTATCGTCATCATTTTTCTGGAGTGAATTACTGATTTTACGTTAGCGCATTTCTTATTCAACTGCAGGGAAAGACAGAAATAGCCAGATCGGTTGGTGTATTCGATGAAGGTATCCCACTTATCAAGATTGGTATTCAGACAACCAATTATTGCCTATCGCACTGAGCAAGCCAGCGGATTGAGCAGGCCTAATCTTATCAACAAGACGATGTTGAAATTATCTAGAATTAAGTCCATAATTAATGTGACAATTATCGGTGCTGTAGAGGTAAGTACGCCTGCCTGTCAAGCGAAGACCGGCGTTCAATTTCCTACTGGACCACCGTGCTGAGATTCACACTTTGAAAGGTAAGACCTCGTCATTCCACAAGTTTCGACTTCTGAGGGCTGACGTTCGTCAGCTGGTTAACAGAAAAAATTCTAACGTGCACATTTTTCGTACATATAAAATTTGTCATAGATATCTTTCAGAGTTCGGGTGAGTGTACGAAAACAACTGAATGTAGAAATTTATGTACAAATGAAGTAAGGTAAATAATGGTTCCTAAGTGTGTTGCACTCCTTCGTTATTTCCTACTCCGTAGGTCGAAATTGGTACTTCACTCATTGGCTCGTTACTATCATTACCATTCACCAAATTCATCGTTTTATTAATAGAAATTGTTATTTCAACAAAAGAGAGAGGAAGCAAGAAAACCATATTTCCAAATAAATGTATATATTTATTATACTGCTCAATGAAAACACAGTCACAACATCTCGGCTTTCCCAAGTAGCATTATTGAACTGGGTACCGAAACAATTGCTGTACACCAAATAGTAAAATTGTCTAATGTAACATGGATACGGCACACGCTAAATAAACAAAAAGCAACGTAGGAAAGTGCTTTCGCACAACTATGAGTACTTTGTACGTATATAATATAGTATACGTCGCCACGTCTCCACGCAAACGCATTATACCAAGAGTTTGCCATCTCCGAACCAACCATCTATATATATTATATAAATTTTTATATACAAATTTGTTTAAGGATTCCTAAAGCTTATTTTTCATTAAATGTATCAACCCAAAATTTCTACAATAATTTTGTCAATACCAAATTTTGATTTACACCAATATAAATATAAAAATACTCTTAAATTTTTACACATATAAACTTTCCAGGGTTGGCTCGCAGACGGGAGAGTTCAATTAATTTTGAGCTATCTCGATTTTTTTCTTTTTTTGTACTAAATATACATTTTCATTCGATTCTATCGATGCAGTACCTTATTTATATTTTTCGGAGCCTCGTGGCGTTACACCAATGACTGTGATCTATTCTCGACAACCTGCCACAACCTTACACCTTTTTCAATAACCCAACCCCCTTCATGCTCCAACGTTCCATTTTCAAACTGAGAAAAAACTTTCAATGCAACAAGAAATCACTATGGAATAAATAAATGTTGAATAATTCAACAATAATATTTTCTTTCCGAAGAAATGCTTCTTGATTTTTTTCAATCGTATCCCGGACACATGAACTTTGAAAACAAAATGTAGCTCAAACTCGATATTCATATTTTTCCTGGCAACGTCTGTGCTAAAAAATGAATCGACCGAAATCGTTCAAGTGTAACTATCGTACCCAAACCCGTAGACTATCAAAATCGAAAATATCATTAGAAAACATCTATTTTATCGGATCGTTAAAAATTTCATCTGAGTATTTCAACAACATTGACCTTCTTTCTGCCATTTTCATTGAACTTATAATCTCAAATTCTGAGTAAGAGATTATGAGCCTATATTTTGTCTGCACCATTTAAATTATATCAGTGCCGGATGTAACTTGATGAGCATTCTTGTGAAACATACTGAATATAGTTTCTTGTGAAGAACATTTCAATAGTTTTTTCTCTGAAAGTTGGGCATATAGTTTCAAACCAGTTGAGTTATACAAAATTTAAACCTAAAGTTATGTGTGAACACTTGCCAAATTAGTGATAAATTTGATTTATAATATCTATACAACATTTTCAGCTGTATTTCCGGAAATTTAGATGCCAAATTTTGACATAGCAGTGGCGTACACTGGTGATTATCACCAAATGTTGTTGTCGAGTATTAGCGAGGAAGATCAAAATAGTCATCTGGTGGCAAAATAAAACTTAATATAGGGAGAGCAATCTGCAACAGAAATATCCTTCTGAGATATTGCACGCTTCTGGAAACCACTTGGTGAATAGCTGAGAATTTGGAATTTCACAATGACTCAGTGAATGCAATAATGTACAAAAAGTGTGCGTGTGTATATATATACAGTGTATGTACTGCTTGGTATAACTTGCTGAACGGGTGGTTTCCATTTCTTCGATGGGCACAGAAGTCAACACCTGCTGCACATGCTTAACAAATAACAATAACAGCTAACATAACCTGTGTTTATAACATGGGTAACTGAAACCATTGAATCTGTATGTTTATTATCTACTTCCTAATCAAAGTTACTATATACCACAAATAGTATAGCCTGGGTGGACACAACCCTGTCGGCCATCTTAGCATAACAATATAATATTTAAGAAATAATCTTATGTTATGGAACCGAGTGTCTATTGGTGAAACGGACCAGAATGACAGCAGGCAGAGAAAGACCTCAGAAGAGTTTTGGTTGGGCATTGTGTCTATTTAGGGCCCTTAATTTGTAATTTTTTTCGTAAAAACAACTTTGAAGGCACTTTTTTGACGGACGAATTGGCCCAGTGAAATTTTGAATGAGTAAGAATTGCCGGTATTCCAAAATTCAGTGAACTGTAGTTTTTGGTTGGTTGCCTTCATTTCTATTGTGTCAGTTTCAGTGTGTCTTTTCATTGGCTATTTCAGATTTGAGAACCCCTCTGAGAACTTTACCCGCCAGAAAATAACTTTTGCTATCAATGAAACAATCTATTATTGTGATTATACATTGCTATTACAATTTGAGTACAGCGGCCCGATTGCCTATCCCTTACAACTGTTGTGATTAAAGAGGGCTAAGTGCACCGAAGCCGCTGATAGAGTGTGGTAAACCTATTTTAATAACGTAAATATCAAACTGCTAGTGGCTACGCTGTAATATAGGTTAATGATAAATGAACATATAGTTGGTAAAAAAGTTGAAAAAATATGAAGTTAATGAAGACACCCGGTAGTTTACCAACAATTGTACATGTATACTACAACCCACACAAAATTCTATGTAATACATATTGGACTAATTAGTTGATAATTTTATGGAGAAGTGGTTAAAAATCGTCAGTGTCAGTGGTAAAGAACGATATACACTAGCAAATGAAAACGCTATAAAGGTAGGAGATTTTCGTCATAAGAAAATAGAATAAGGCAGATTTTGGTTATACACACTCATATCATTTTTGCTTCGAAATTTAATTTTAAGGCGCAGAGGTGCTTAAAATAAGCTTGTACTTTTTTCGTGATATTTTTCATGTATCAATTTTTGAACCGGTGACCTAAATATTTTTTCCGAACAGTGTTTTTTCTGTAAAAGATAAGTACCTCCTGTAACAGAAAATAATCAAGATCAACCTCCACACGCATACCGTGGCTTTTGCGGAAGCTCGTCAGCATGCTTGAGAAGCCGCTTTGCCAAAGATGTCCGAAAGTGTGTGCATTGAAACCAAACGATGCAAAAATAATATTTTTGAGGTTGTTCGAAGTGTATATTAATTATTTTCAACAAGCAAGTACTCCAGGTATTACATTTTTCCAATAATATATTGTTTTATGTCGGAAATGAAATAAACAGCTTCGAACACCCCTCCGAACTGAGAATCTGTAAAACGGCCAAATAGTTGCAAAACGCTCACGAAGGACTTACCCACTACTGAAAATATATTTTTGTTTCCATCAAATTCCAGCCCAGGCACCCATTTACATATAATTTGAATTTTGACACATCGAATGTAACAATTTAGAGATAATTTTGCCTCCCTATATATACCCAAACAATAAAATATATCAAATCTTCAACACTAGCCTAAAAGTTTGATTCTAATCTCACTAAAAAAAGGGGGCCGGGACGAAATTTTTTGTCAACAAAAATGAGGTTTTCGTAGTTTCAAATCCTAAGAATATCAACGTAAGAGAAACTATGCAGGGATCCTACCTAAAGAAGGGTAACTACACTAAGAACCCGAAATTTCGGGGTTTTGGATTGACCTCAAAAATTACTTATACAGTCTCATCCAGAAAGCAATGTAATTCCTCCGTGACCTTGAACAGGTCTTTTCTGAATTCATCTGTTGGATTTGTCTTCAACAATTCGGGACAATAGCCGACTTCTGTTCGGCTATGCGCGAATTGAGGCGAGCTTCGTTATCTCGCTTTTGAAAATAGTCATAATCAGCGGTAAATCTGTGAGAACAAGTTAGAGTTGGGTGAATTGTTAAAACCAACAGTAACTTTTTGAGGTCTCAACTGTCAAGTTCACGGACTAGCATAATTATAAACAAGAAGCATCAGGTGGAGTGATTGCAATTTTCAGAAATTCAAATCCCGTAGAGTAATTTTCCATGGAGTTTACAATAATTCAATCGTCTGCTATCCCGATGCTACACTTCAACCTATTTTCGATATAAAAATGTTAAGATGTTAAAAAATAAATTATACCTTGTAAAATTACCTTGAAATGTCTGAAAACGTGTGTGGAGTATACAGTTTGGTTTTCGACATGTACACAACGCCTCAATATTTCAGATTGAAATTTTATTCAGTGAGCACGAGTGGTGAATCACTGATTACTTTCAACAAATACATCATCGAAAAATCAATGAGATGAATCGGTTACGGATTACCATTCACAAAAAGGTGAAAGAATTGTCACTAACTATATGCTTCATTACTAAATTCCAGGAAATATAGATTGAAGTTGGGATCATTTTTATACAAAATTTACATTAGTGCCAACCTTTCATGCAGTTTCATTTATTATTTATTTATACTCTCCCCTTATGAAGCACCTTTTTGAGTGCACCCAGAAGTTAGATGTGATGTTCAAGACAATGTTTCATCCATTTCAATCTCAGTATACAATACTCTTGATCATTTAAATGTTCCAGCAAATCATACTTCCTACCAGATATTTTCTTTTCACCGTGATTTTTCATATACTTGCATACTTTACCATTATTTTTTGCACTGAACTGGTTCAGCACGATAATATTTGTCTAAATAAATCAAACAGGTAATATTCGTCACGAAAATAGGTCCATCAAAATGATGTTTTCGAATAATAATGGAGTATGAACAGATGATGATGGATTAGTATCAGTTGAATTGTAATACAGAGTCCTGGATAACACTCTTCGGGGAATATGATATCGTTGTTGTTTCCAATATTTCATATTTCTATTGCATGTATCTGATTCTATCGAGCATGAAAGAAACAATCACTTGACCTTGTTTTATCATACAACTTGACTTCGATGAGATTGCAGATGTGTCCGTCAAATCTCGTTTGCTTCTTACTTATTATTACAGACAGTCCATAGCCAAGTGAAAATCTGCAGGATTTGCTTCTAAACAACACTTAAAAATAAAGCACTTGGGTATTCTCTTCATTATCCCTTTGTCACATGCCGCCAGTTCACAAACTTTTGTACTCAGGTTTATACCCGATTCACTATTTCTTATATTTATTTCGAAAGTAACACCGAATATGTGCAATTTCTACCGGTTCAACATCTATTGTATGGAGAAAAGCTTATTTACATATGTATAAATATAATAATGACTACCTGAAGAGTTTATAGTCATGAAAAAAACATTTTCCTCTAGCTTCAAAAAGACTTGAAAGTGATTGATTACTTGTAGATACCATCATCATCAGAATTCAATTTTAGACAGAAATATGTGATATACTACGACTTTCCATTTTGTATTAAAAAGTCGAACATTGAAATTAATGTTCTTCAATAAATGTCATCCTTTTAAAACTTCAAATGTGTTTTGTGGTCTGTACATCCAGAATATTTCCCAGAATATGAACTCATCCAGCTTGCCATTATCGATCAATTGTTATAAATACAGATTTGATTTGAAGAACCGAGCGTTTAGTGTTTGAGAAATGACGGCATATTGGGTACTTTACAATCGACAACGTTAAATACTTTCATCTAATAAATAACTATCTTAATATTTTAATTTTAAAAAACGTTTTTAGTGTAATGTACCTGATTAGGTCCCGAGCATAAATAAAAGAAAGAAAATTCATTTAGTAAACATCCAAACCATTAATTTTGAAAAGGAACTAATTCATATAACGAGAACAAAATATCAACTGAACCTTAAATGAATGGCAGTCTTTCGAATTTCGGCAGTTTCGAATATATAACTTTAGGAACAGCAAAATCACGATTTCATAGTCTAGCTGTAGACTAAGATAACTCCCGGGACCTATTTTCTTGTTATTGTGACTGTACTATTGTGGGATGAGAAGGAATACTGGGCTTAAGAATTTTATGTACAATTTGAGTTCATTTTCATTCTGGCCAAATGTCATGGCTCTAAATTCATTTCCGGAATTTCCACTCACTGTAAACTGCTGATGAAACAAAAAAAAATCAAAAACATTTAAAAACTAAATTTATTTTATTACATGACTAGTTGCCTCACACTGTGTCAGCGAGATCGTGTATTACTACACTAGTATTGTGCACGTGATAATCAAAATAATAATAAAATTCGGGGCGTATTAGGTAAATATGCTACAAACCAAAAATAAATAGAAACTACAACTAGTCCAGAAACAAATAGGTACATAAATAAATAGGTAAAACTAAAATTTTTTTGGATGCAGAAATACTTTTGAAATACCGAAGTTTTCGAACATTAATTCATTGCATATTACTCCGTTCTATTAAATTCTATTTGTATGGGTGAATAATGAGTAAGTCAAATCGAAACCACTAGAGAATATAGTGGAAAGTAAATTAAATTAAATTTTTAAAAAAGATTTCCTCTCTACCATTTCAATGAACTGTACTACACAGACTCACATGTATATACTAGACTGTAAAATATGAGGAAATAAGTTTTATTCGCCTATCAGCAGAAAGTGTCATGGGCGATTGAAATCATAATTCAGTCATAATATGCAAAGATGATTCATTTTCAGAACTCATTTTCCATTCCTGAATTTAATAGGGAAATTCGAGGAAAATCTGCTCTGAAAAAAATTGCTGCTATCAATCTTGCGAAAAATTCAGTATTCCAAGAAACGTAAAGGAAGTGGCGTATGTACCTAATAAATGTTACAATAATTATATCCCAATTCGCATTTTATACAAATATGGGATATAATGATGGTGAATCTTAGCCCTCGTCATTATACAGCAAGAAGTAGATTTATTTTTCAGAAAAAATATAGTTCTCACTGTATAATGAGAAAAAAATGAGTAGGGCAAAATGCCTCCACGACTAGCAAAAATATAACTTTGGTAAGGAATGTAATAATATAAATAAAAATAGGAGATAAATACTATATACATTTGGGATTATGTACAAATGGATATAAACAGCACAGTTTACAGTGGCAGTAAACAAGAACATGCCAGAGGTAAACGAAAGTTGGTGCAGATTTTGAACTTTGCTAACTGCTGGTTTGCAAAACTTAGGACTTGACGTCAATAATTTGTAGCCGGTATATATTCAGGTAATCACTGGAAAATTGATTGATTTGTTTTCACTGTTCGTATGAACGAACGCAAAGCCTGAGGCATAATTATTAAGTCTTTCTGCCAACTTAACACAACTATTCAACAAATGTCCAAATGCGTTCGAAGACGACAAGGCTCTCCTTGAACTTCAACGTCCTCAAAATCATCGAAAATAACAAAAATCGTTGACAGTTTATGAGATACGTCACCGATTTTATCTGGTGTTGAAGCTTGTACGCAGTACGTCGCTAACAGTGGGTACCACCCTGCAACCATTGGCTACAGTTTGGTACCTGCTTGGGCCGGGTATCACCAACCGGTCACTCCAATTGTTCCAGGAAATTGGGACTCTTGAAATATTCGGGAACTGGATCATCGAGCCTCGAAATTATTTTATAGATAGACTTTTTCCAGGATTGCTCAGTATCGCGACCTTCTTGGATAGCTTTGAAGAACTCTCGGAGTGTTTGTTCCACAACGAACCTGAAGTTAGAAGGTACCTGAAGCAAAAAATCACAATCAATAACGGTTACATATTCAACTTGATGAAAAATAATAATTATTAGAAGATAAACTGAGTTCTTCATGAAATTATTTGGAGCAATGAAGGTTTTTATTAGAAATTGTGATATTTTCAGACAGCAATCTTTTGAAAACGATACGTGACAATTAATCATCTTTCATGCCAAAATTTAACTGGGCTCACAAAATATTTGAGTCCAAGAATACATTCACTGATATCGATTTAAAAAAAAATATATCAAGAATCAAGAACGCTATGCACATTTTACAATTGTTTTGAAGAGGAGCGTTGCGAAGACTACAATTATCGTCTGAGGTCAGTAGTGTTCAACGTTCGTGATGGCTATAGTGTTTTTGCACCTTCTAAGCATTTTCCCTCGGTTCGAAATGAACTAATTTTCACCTAATAACTGAAGGGTCTAAAGTGACATTTATATATTCGTCTCAAGATTTTTGCTAACCAATTTGCATTTATTATCAAAAAACAAGATGTCTCTCAAAGTCAATTGTTGAATTGAACATATTATATTATGAAGACTTCGGTAATAAGTAATTTAGGCGTCGGTGAGTTTATTTACTTACCGTCGGTTGGTAAAGTGAACACCATGTTTGGTAATATTTCCCAAGTAGCACATCCATCATATTAGCTGAACCCCGAATTCATAGATATATCGTCAGTGGAAAAATTGATGTTGAACTAATATTTAACAATGATGAAGAAACGATATATTAATATTGTTTCAATGTTGAAAATAAATTTCAACTGCATTTTGCAAGGTTCAATATTGAGTGGGTTTGATAAGTTATTACCAATATCAAAATGACCATATCAGGTGATAATGAATAATATAAGTTTAACAACATAGATATTTCAATATTGTCTGCATATTTTGTAAATACCTAATTTCAACATCGGAATTCCAATATATATTCGACATTGTTTGTGAGCGTAGATAACAATATCGAATCAACAAATTAGTTGGCATATTATTGGCATGATACTAAAAAATTGTTGTTGCAATATAGATATGCGACTTCGTATATTGCTTGAATATTGTTTTCACAGTAAAATGGAACTATTCAAATAGTCTTTTTCGAATCACAGCCCAAGAGGGATATCGTGATTTTGAGAGTGATCACTTAGTGTATTCAAATAGATATAAATATTGGTAATGCAATATTATTTATGAATTATTCCAAATAAATGTGGGAAAATTGTAATATCGATATGTGGTGAATTGCAATACTAGAAAATTACGTCCGAAACTTTTTGCACGCCATCACATAAGACAGTGATCCTTCAGTGTTTTTTCAAATAGATTTTCATTATGACTGAATTTTCTAAAACTTTGATGTTGTCTTGAACATGACTTTAGGTGACCACATCTATTACCATCCAACCCCTTAAAACAAGTGTCTCCGTGCCGTAGAGTTTATAATTCACAATGATATTGCTACAGTGAAGGTCGTGAGTTCAAGCCCCGCGGCAGCCAGAGAATTTCCAATTTATTATTCGGTAAGTACATGTGAATGAGTGAATTTCTCAGGATGGCTATTCAGTGAAAAAAATTGATAATATAAATACTAAAAACTATTAAGTATATCTTTTCTGTCGATATATTATTTGCAATATTGTTCCCACACACTCAAAACGATAAATCCTTTCATTTTTTTCGAATTTTGATCCAATATCGCAGAATGTTCACTTTCTTTTAAGGCCAATATGATATGTACAATATAAGGTTAATGTTACCGTAATATTGAACCAATATTGGTCTAATATATTTGTGCTACTTGGGTTCGTGTACCGTTCAATACCATTTTTTACAGATAATTTAAGACGTGATTACGTATTTTAATCCACAATACACGAATTCGAAGTAGAAATGTATCGTTCTATTCCTGACGATACAGTTCTTTAAAAGACCGAAATGATGGAAAAAGATGCTTTATGATTGAACATGTCACTACTTTTTTGCTGTTTTTTCGAGACATTTTTTTTGCAATACTCAACACTCCTTTCATGAAATAATCGAGATTTGTATGCCATAGAGATTTGTATTTAGCTCAACTATGACAAAGCTCGAAAAAACAATAACATAGTGGAATTCTGGAACAAATTCGTTTCTTGAAAAAATATTAATGATTGTAGTAAAAATATTGAAGACGGTAATCTTATTTTCAATACTTTTAAGTTGTTATGAGTAATAAGATTTAATCTTGTGAACAAGTATGCATTATTAGTTGCCAACTCACCCAAATAATTCAGTGTGGTTAGTAAAACATTACGTAGGAAATCAAAATGCGTTGAAACAGTGGATACAAGCAAACAAAATTCAAAAAACACAAAGAATACGTGAAAAGCTCGAGTACATCTGTGAAGCAGGGTCAAATAAAATAAGCTCGACAAAAATGTGTGAATTTCCAAAATGAATACTTCAAACCAGCTACTATGATAGTATCGATTTTTTGTTTTATGAAGCCATCCCAAAATTGGTGCGATGTTGCATCCATTATGAAATTCACACGAAACTGTAATTCCGCAAGAAAAGCCAAACAAATGAAAAAAGCAACAAGCCGTGTTTCTGAGATGTCTCGGTCGATTTCACGAACCTGTGGGCCCCATACCTCGATGTGATTGTTTCTGTTGTAGTGTAAGTTGAGCACCCTGTATAACTCAGAGTCCCCACCAACGTGTAGATCATCAGCATTCTTTACACCTTCGGACACCGCTTGTCGTGCATATTTTTCCATTTGAATATAGTAGAATTCCCTGAAAAAAAAAATATGAATTAAGTACGAGAAAAAGGTTTTCTACGAGCTTTAGCTAGATAGTGTAGGCTCGGAAAATTTGTGGTCATCACAAATAAGCATAACGAATTCACTGAAAATATTTTGGTTAAGAAATGAACTCTTCAAAACGTGGATCGAATACAGAACCTAAATCACGTGAAAAAAATATTTGAGTCTTTGTGTTTTTTTATTCCTATTTTGTTCCCGTGTCAATCCAGCAACTTATTCTTTATATGCGCTAAAAAAATCTGTGAGGGGTGAATAAACTTGTTGGCAGTGAAAGTAATCCCCGATTGTCAGGTTAAGTTTATAACGGTTATTCTACTAGTGAACATCTGGTCGTCCCTTTTTATACCAGGAGTAATATTCCAATGTAGGCACGACCTAGTGGGTTCACGGTAGGTACCTATATCTGACGGTAAGTTGTTGTATTCGATTCTTATTCACAACAGTTTATTCAATTCATGGAATAGCAGTGATAAAAAAATTGAAATCGGGAAAAAAATTATTCGAGTTTCTGGATCATCTTTCGTACATCATATCTCACAGTGGTCTAACCATAATTTGTCTGAAAAATATAGGTACCTACCTCATTATTATTATTAAAATGTTTATGACATGCAGTGATTTCAGATCACCCAAAAAGGCTCATTTCCTAACATGAAATTTTTTTTCTACTAAAAAACATCGTGTGGATCGAAGGAGAGTATATATCAATCACCAGAAGGAGAAGAGAACAAATTTGTAAGAAAACTTGCATCTATGAAAAAGACTGATTCATGATATTAAACATTTGTATAATTGTAACTTTCAATCACCCATTTCGGAATTACTCGATGTGACACCTAGCTACATGTGAGCTGTTCGATTTCTCCAGTAGGTTCACAAACTGAAGCATATCTCCTTGACATTCACTGAACGAAAACGATTATCAACCTACAGGTGTATTATTCTACGTGATCTTTAAATGTAAACTACTTAATGCGGGTTTGAACCTTTAAGAGGTCAGAGAAATATAGCACCACACTTTCCAAAGTGCTGCTTAGTTTTGTAATTTCTTGCGCTAGTATACAATCTGCTACACGCTGAAAGCAACAGTTGTTAACGTTAATATTTTACCATAGCTAAACGGGCATATTAATTATGCATGCCCAATTGGCCTATAATTGGCGTTTGAATTCAATGACATGACACTACCATGTTAGGTAATA
Organism: Zygogramma bicolorata; assembly: GCA_032362365.1. Lineage (NCBI taxonomy): Eukaryota > Metazoa > Arthropoda > Insecta > Coleoptera > Chrysomelidae > Zygogramma > Zygogramma bicolorata. The sequence continues at coordinate 242,930 of JAVJAQ010001684.1, read as the reverse complement.
TTAATACGGTCTCATCGTAAACATTCTATCTATTATCATCCATAAGCTGGTTTATGATTGGAGATTGGTGGTTTCGAAGGACTCAGTGGATGCGATCTAATTTTTCAGAATGTGTGATGGCAACATATAGTTTTAACACAATACAAAATTTGAGAACGGATCCAATGATTGATACGTTTCAAATAGTGAGAAAGAAAGTTTATTTTTGCTGAAGCACGTTCATCCAACTACGTTAGAGTTCGCAAGGGTACATGTAATCAACTGTGATGATTCCACCTAGGTTCGCGAAAAATGACTTGATGGATTCCAAGATTTTATTGAATGCATAAAATAATTGTTTTTATCTTTCTACAGAACAATAATTGTTCCCTAAATTTAAAAAACACTTCCACCCCATTGACCATCTGAGTAAGTTTTATTGAAATCTGAAAACAAACCCAGAAAATCGAACATGAACATTTTCCAACAATGGATCAATGACTAGAACAGAACTATTATTTTCTCGACAATCTCTCAGATCCTGTTGACTCCTTCTGAATTCTAAAAATATGCTTCTCCTTATAGAAAGAGGTTTGAGGTATCTATGGAATAAGATAGTCTCCACGGCAAAAAATAATCTTACGTGACGCTCATTCACACTGAGCGCTGCTTTCTGAGCGCAGTAGTGAATATATTCGATCAGGAAGAAAAATAAAAATATCAAAATATTGTAGACACATCGACAAATACTAAACTAGGGATGTGTGTGTGTCTTTCCTATACTCTCATATAAACGTTTATACATGAAATAGAATAATGAAACATATGATAAGAGTCATCAACAAACCTTTCTGGACAGAACAAATTTTAATTCAGAGATACTCAATTGGTCGTTCTGAGAACTAGTTTTTGCTATTTCACTCAATTTCCACTAAGAATTCATTCATGGATGTGTATGCAGATTTCAGTAGAATCAAATAGAAAAACGAACCTATTGAAATATCTTTTCTATACTCTCATATAAAAGTTTATACATGAAATAAAATAATGAAACATATGACAAGAGTCATCAACAAACCTTTCTGGACAGAACAAATTCTGATTCAGAGATACTCAATTGGTCGTTCTAAGAACTAGTTTTTGCTATTCCACTCAATTTCTACTTAGAATTCATGAATGTGTATGCAGATTTCAGTAGAATCAAACAGAAAAACGAACCTCTTGCAAATCAATAGTTATGAATAGTATCAAATACTTAATTGAATATTTTTTCTCATCCTTGATAAGAATTCTAATCAGTTCCAACAAAAATCGAATGAAAGCATGTGAATTTGTTAGTCGACATGCGTTTCGATGTGTTAAAAAACTTGATCAGCAGTTTCTCACGACCCTTTTCGGTCATTTGAATTTGTTCGCTGCGCCACTGCTTCGAAAGAAGGTGAAAACAGCAGGTAAGTCACACAAGGGCTCCTTGAAGGCAAAAGACGTTAGACAGACACAAAAGATTTTAACAGCTGCTTTTTGATTTACCCTCCCCTTGGTGGGATACTTTACTCTCCGAACCCTCTTTAAGAAATTCCCTTGACGTCTTAAGAATAAGGCACGCGTCTTGAAATAACGAACTTTACCGCCAAGATTGATCTAAGAAACCAACGGTTATATCTTTTATTTAAACAACTGTTAAATTGGATATAGAATCCGCCGAACAAATTTTGGTGATATTGTACCTATTCTCTATTCTGAGTGAATGACTTTTGATGTATTTACTATGACAACTAATTAATGGATAATCATTTCAAGAATTATTACTTTTTGGAACTGAGAGCACAATCGAGCAGTTATTAGGAACGATACATTTATATTTCTCTTTGTCAAAGACAGTACACCCAGAACACCGAGCCTTGTTCGGCAAGAGACGTCTTACGCAGCACTTTGGGGAACAATATTTGTTTTTTCTTTTTTTTCAGCACTTATCCATTTCTTGCATTGATATGGAGCAGAAAAAGCTAAAAAATGGTTCCTCAGAAGTACATTTTACCCTACTCGCTTATTGATATTAAGAATTTGAAATAGTGTGAGAATCATTTGTGAAAATGAAAGTGGTCTGTGAGGGAGTCACAAAAATACTCTTTCTTTTTCTTGTTTGAAGATAAATAATATTTGAACTGACACTGTTTTCGAGTGATGAAACAGAAATGTTTATCGATCCTCCATAAGTTTCATAGAAAGTAATAGAAGGAGAATATAGATAATCGTTCATAAATTGTTTAATCAACTCATTTGATTGATTTTCATTTGGCATACTAGCTAACAGACAATATTATTTGGCTACTAAATTCGGAAATATTTGTCATATTTTCATTGAAAACTCCCTGTACTAAATTCTCCTTCAGTAATTACCCTACACTAAAAATCTGCACCCTTATCGAAATAATTAATGAGGATGTTAAAATCTCGCGTTTTCCACTATTCTCTCCAGGACAATACATTCATGAATTGAAATTCCAACTTTCTTTCTGAATTAGAAAAAGATTGTCATAGTTCGAAGAGCTTGCTGAAAACAAAGGACACCAATCCGTATTGTAAGTTCATTTCAGAATTGTTACTTCAAGTTGGTTTACGCTAATTAGTCAATGCTAATTAAAAAAAGCACAGTATTGAACAAGTTAACAGAAGTTACTTCTGAAGGACGGTGAATAGAATAAAAACCAACAAATCAGTTTGAGCTTGGTTAGCTTCGTATACAAATACATACCTGCGAGGGAAAACCTCGCGTAACGAAAGTTTTATAATTCATGAATTGTTTTTTGTCTTGGAATATTTATATCGAGAAAGAGTTGTGTTTGTTTTTAATATGTAATCTATTAATACTCGCATACCTATTTGAATAGTAACATGAAATTATCAATTTCTAATACGTTCCTTTGGTTCTTACGAATATCTTCAAGCATAACATTATTATGTTTCATTATGTCTGTACTTCAGAGCCAGATGGGCGTAAGTCCAAAAGCAGCGAATTTCAGGTTATTGGTGGTTTGCACATATAATTTCATGGTCCATCCGGCCGTAACGACGTATGTTCTCTAAAGATTCATCCTCTGTTATTAGGGACGGTTATAAGAGTGTAAATCCTAAACTTTATTCGAGCCAGAAGAACGTAAGTCCATTTGATACCTAATGGCTCAAAAATTTATCCAATACACACAAAACGTGTGAAAATACATTCTGACTATTGGAATGCGGAGAGGAGCTGGGACTCAAAACGTCAGTCGTCAGTTTGTGATCTCTTGTATAAGAACTAAGCCTATTGTTAGACAACTGAAAAGAGAAGGCACAAAAACAGGCAAAACCAATAGCCACTCATTCATTTTTAATTTGAATTTGGAAGAAGAAGTCGTTTGCAAAACTCATTTTCTAAACACACTTTCCATTTCGGAAACATTTATGAGAGATGCTTTGAAAAAAAGCAGTGACGTTGGTTTAGTAACACCAGACCTTAGAGGAAAACATATCTCAGCAAATAAATTGTCGAGTGAAAGGTTAGAACGGATCAGAAGCCATATTTCGAATTTTCCAGTTTACGAAAGCCACTATAGCAGGGAAAGATCCAAGCGTAAGTGCTTGGGGAATCATCTGAACAATTCCAGGATGTACTCATTGTATGTAGATGAGTGCAAACAAGAAAATATTATGCCAGAAAAGATGTGGGTTCATTCCAAAGTATTCAATGAAGATTTCAACTTGTCTTTCCACTTACCAGACAATGACATTTGTGATGTTTGCGATAAACTTGACTGTGAACTCAAATATGAAAAGAATGATGAAAATCTTATTGGACTCGCTCTGCGAAAAGAAAACCACCTTAAAGATGCAACACATAGGTATGAGTTGAAGAGGGAAGATAAACTGGAAGCCCGTGCTACTCAAGGTTCCAGAGTGATTATGTCTGATCTCCAAAAATGTCTTCCAACGCCTGATTTGAAGAATTCACAAAGTTTCTACTCAAAAAAGCTCTGGACATTAAATAGTACTATTTATGACACGACCGTTGACAGAACTTGGTGTATGATGTGGGATGAGACAACAGCTGGTCGGAGGGGTAATGAAATAGCTTCATGTTTATTCGTTTGGGCGATGGAAGAACTAAGAAATCCTGAAAGATCTACGGAAAAGTTGACAGTGTGGACAGATAATTGCAGCGGCTAAAACAGATATATTAATATGGTATTCATGTATCTGTGGCTGTTAGAAAAATTAGGGACCCTAGCAGAAGTGAATCATAAGTTCCTACTTGCTGGGCACACACACATGGAAGTCGATGTTAAGCATAGAGAGGGCGGAGAAGAAAGTGAAACGTCACACTATTTTTACAACTAACGACTGGGTGAATTTTATCGCTTCGTGTTCAAAAAATGACCCCTTCATTGTGAGGAGGATGTGTCTCGAAGACTTCCTTGATTTTCTCTACTTGAAAAGCAGAGACGGTCAATTTGTTGCAAGGAAGAAAAACACAGACGAGGAACCATTTTTGATATCCCGTGTAGTGTGGTTGCAGCTTCGCAAAGGTGACAGCAAGTTGTACTATAAAACAAGTTCTGCAGATGAGGCATTCAAAACTGTCGAATTCAAAAGAAATCTAAGGGGAAAGGACGTTATGCCAGCGGCGATACCAAAAGTGAGAAAAACAAAGAAGAAAATAAGTAACGAGAAATACAAAGATCTCATGAATTTGATGCAGTGGTTTCCTGAAGGATATAGAGCCTTCTTTGGAAGGCTTCCACATGGAGAGACGGAAGGAAACTTTCCTGAGGATGACTCCACTGCTCTGGAGTAATGAAATATTATTTTGTAGTTCGTCTATGTTTTTTTATGTTAATTAAAAATTTTAAATGACTGCTTGCGTAGTTATGTTTACTCAAAACGACGTAATAATCATTTTTTATAATATATCTTATTATCACTAAGTCCCAAAAAGATTCTTGATATAGAGCCATAATGGCGTAAGTTCTTTCCAGCCTGATTTACCCACGATAATTATATCAATTGTAAATCATTCACACAAAAATTGTCCATGAATGAATAAGGTAAGACCCTTTCAATGTTTTTGATGAATTTCGATATATCTCGAACAATAGCTCTGTAGTTTAACGATGAAATTATCATTTTCACTTTTATTGGTCTGCTGTAAAGTTAGCACAATGTGACTTACGTTCGTCTGGCTCTGAGGTACAGATGTTTCATTATGTAATTTCGTAATGAAGAAAATAACATTCTTTCCCTAAATATCAGTGCTGAATTTCATGCCGAAATTGGATCTAGGTGTGTTTATTCAATTAAAAACAAACCATTTCGAGGGATTTTAAGTGACCGGAAGTAATTTAGTGGGGTACGCCTTGCCGCCTCACATACCGCCCATGAAATCATGGGACGTACAATCTTGCCACATAGCTGTATCAATAATTAATTACCTTAATTGGAGATTATTGATTAATACTGGTAAATTGGTAATTATTCGTCGGTACATTTAGAGATCGTATCTGGTTGACCCAAAAAATGGGGGGTCTTTTAATTCTCATGCAAAGTGATTATCTCTAAATCTTTACCAATTGAAAAAACCCAAATGATCGAACATTTTGTATTCCAATACTTCATGATGATTATCAATCTTCATTTATAATCTTCCTTCATCAAACAGTCTTTCGTGTGCGCCCAGTCGAAGACAGAGTCTTGCGCGGGCAAGAGTCGGCTAATCGTCTTGGATGCCGTAGAGCTCTGAGGCGTTTTACTGATTTTTACGGTAGCGCAATCGCTATTTCAACTGTAGGGAAACCCAGAAAAACCCACAGAGCTACCGGGTCGGTTGGTTATTCATCCAGATATCCTACCTACCAGGGTTGGTAACTCGGCTAACTAATAGTTGCCTATCGCACCGAGCCGGCCACAAGTAGTAATAAAATTTCAGAGTGCAAGGGTTTTTGATCCAAATTATGACCACTATCGGAACGTATTCTACTTCACAGAAAACAAATGTAGAAATTTCTTCCATGAAGATTTCTGCACTGGCATCTTTCGGATATAAAATAATTCCATGTTTTTCATGATATTTGCCAGTTTCAGGTCGTCTGGCATAGCCCAACAACCTACTGTGATCGTTCAAATTCTTTAATGTGATGATACTCTATTTTTACTCTGATGGAGTTTATAGTGTAGGCGTTAATATTTTGAATTCGACACAATAATAATAGCATGATTTTAATGATACAAACATTATAAATTGAAAGTAAGAAAAAATGTTGGGTTATTATTTGTAGGCATTATACATTTTCATATTCTATATTCAATTCATTCATGGATTTAATGAAATCCCATTGATTCATCTAACTTGGATATTCATCTCAGTTTTCATGAGCCGTTTAAAATTTGGGGTGGTTTCGCATGATTCACTTCTAGAACTCTAACCAAAAAACACTTCATTTTCAAAGTGTGCCTCCTCAGTGTTGTGACCACGTCTAATCACGATTGATCCTTATCAAAAAATCTTGGGTTCTCATTTCTCTGAAGCAAATTCATAAACATCGACCAGTTTCTATAGTAGCAAATATTCAATGAATGGCATTATGAAAAGTTTTGGCTTCCCTGCATCATTCATACTTGCATAATAGCAAAACCTTACAAACTGGAATAATATAAGCTATTGAAGAATCAATAACTTTTCCTCATAAACGCATTTATTGGAATTTCGACGCAAAACTTGCTCCCTCATATTGCATATTTAATGACACAAATTATACTCTGAGCCAACGAATCGAAGAAAAAATAAGAGAATATTCCAGAATTTCCATTTTCAACCACTACGAAAATCCAAAAGAAGATGTGGTTCGCGTGGTCTGTGAACTCTCATGTGGGTCGTCGATCTTCTCACCCAACACACAAAACATACGCTTTCTTTCTTGAAATCACAATATAACTATTGGATCAATATTCTCCTGTTTCTTGAAAAAAATTAATTTCCGTGAGACTGTGATTACAACAATATTGCTAATGACTAATTATATATGAAAGCTAACGAGCTAAGGTGAGATGAAAAAAAACCTAAAGTGAGAGTGGTGTAAACCACCCCTATATGCAAAGAAAGAGGCCTGTCGTACTAATTAGTCTCAAGACCCTAATTGAGTTATTTTAATTAAGCAGTATATTACGTTGACATCGAGGGATTTTGAAATAATTGTAGTCGCATGTACAAATATGTAATAAGCAGGTAATTATTTCAGTATATTGAGGTGTGTTTTATTTTGGGAATTCTGGTAAATTCTCAATTCTTGTTATAACTTAGGAAGTATTTCCTTTGTCACTTCTATTTGAAGTTCACCGAGAAGGATTCTTGCGCATCATGAGATTCATCATGCATCGAATGACTTGATTGCTTGTGAAATAATTTTCGTGAGTGGGTTTTATGAAAAACCATCTATTGGGTATTCATGACCTAGATTAAAATGAAGTCACTGTCGATTCAGAGAGAAAAGAGCATATCCTTTAATGCGGTTCAAAAACATTGAAACCCGGTCTTACACTTTGAAGGCGGGCTAGCTTTTCTCCATTCTACCGAGAACCACGAATGTCAGAAAATATTTTCATGCCCCATTTGTTGGTATTATATACGAATCATTATTTTTATTGACATCCACAAACAGTAACGCACCGTCATGTTTCACAAAAGACAGTTTCCACACCAAGAGTTTTGCAAGTTATGAAGTTTGAAAAACCTGGCTGGTTGATAAAAAGCTCATCTTTAATCTTATATGTTTCAGCATGGCGATAATGATTGGCAAACAAATTCCTGGAAATGATGAGATAAGTGTAGTGAAGTAATTGTTCATACACCTAACGCGACTTCATTCTTGTTTGTTTAGACAGATGGGTCTGGTTCGATAAGATAAGAAATTCAATATCATGTGCTTTAATCTATCCAATTTGGTATAATAAAGAATATGGAAATTACTTTGCCTATAAGCTCTTATCTGATATCGAAGGTTTTTGCTTCACCAAACTACCTGAACTGATATCTCAAATCACACGAAAAGCTGCTTCAATGATATAAATAATGTTTATCCATTGGATACTAATGAAGACGGTATCAATTCTGATGAAGGAAAAACTTCTGTAACTATGCATCTTGCATGCATAAAAATTCTTGAATACTACCCATTTTGAAAAAAGACGAGTATGGGTTTGAATCAATTCAGATACCAAACTATACGTGTTTTCATATAGTTTCTCTCCCTTTTCATTGGTTACCTTGCGATTCTTTGAAAATTATGTAATATTTCGCCTGATAGGGAGCGGAGGATGAAAATTGTAACTTCTAAAGATTCAACTCACCTAAAATTTGAAAACCACTTCACCAGTTGGGCAGTGTTGTTTTTATTGAACTTGATGTCTGGGAAGTACATTTTGAGAACTGCTGAGCTTGGATAACGGACCCAGAAGAACATCAGCTTGGCTTTCCTGAGGTGCATCGGTGTTAATGTTGACGAGTGCTCAGGAGTTAAGGAAACATTGGGCTAAATTGTGGAAAGAAGAAAAAATAATACACCATATATTTCAGCAGTCTACAGATAGGCTTAAAACTCAACCGTGATTCAATAAATTCATTGAAAATCCTCGCCCGTTTTAATCATATGAGGAACATATTCAGTTTTGTAAACCGCTTTGATATCCACCTGACATAAAACTTCAGCTAGATAATTGCCTTTCCTTATCACAGCAGTCAGATAACGAAAAGTTTTCAAAGAGCTCTACCGTAATCTCAAAAAATCACATGAATTTCTGATTTTTTACATGTCGAATGAAACCTAAATTAATTTCAACATGAGATAATATACTAGTAATTTTCTTAGAAACATATGGCATATCTCATTTCATTCTCATGAAACTATTAAGACATACAAAGTGGATGAAGAATTCATAATAGCTATCATCGGAAAACTTTCTAATAACATACATTACAACTCAACGACGTCATTCCGAACTTTTTATTCAGTTACGAGCTGAAAATTCCGTTCATTGCCATGAATAAATCATTGATTGATCGAAGTAGTAGATAAGTGAGTTTTCTTTCGTCATGTAATACAATAAAGGTGTTTTATAAGGATTCTAATAAGGTTTTATTCAGATCTGATTCCGATACCTCATCGAAAAACTTAACCCCAAGTCAGAGTGTTTTGAGAAGACTTACAAATAATTGCATTAAAAACGATCTTTTGTTGTCTTCATTATAAGGGGTGGCTAGTTACTATGTGTTGTTTTCGGAACGGACAAGAGTATTATTGATGAGAATGTGAAGCGTGGAATATCTTCAGTTTTCAGATCGGTACAAAATTTTAAAATTACGGGAATAGTCGGTACAGATTATTATTGTTTCTTCGAGTGTTTTTCGAAATTTTAAAAGCGCGATTGTGACCAAGAATAGTAATTTTTCATAGATATAAATAAAGGCAGGCAAATGATCACGAAAATACATACATGATGGGCACTAAGATTTTTACTAAAATCTTTGCATAAAAAGGATATAGTAGGCTGCATTCCATCGTAAGATATATCCCCCGAGTTGCAGTCTGAGTTTCTATCGCCGTTGTCCATGTTCATCCCTCCGGAAGGGCCCCTCATGTGTCCATAGTCCGGGGATGCTCCGTGTTGGGCTGCGGCCAGAAGCGCGGGATGTAGAAGAGTGGGCGGGTGATGAATTGGGGGCGATTCTCTCTCAATCTTGTGGTGCATACGAGGGGGGGAGGAGGAAGCCTTGAAAAGGAAAAAATTGTTGAGAATACGTGAAAACCTTAAATTTCAAAGGTCAAAAATTATATAATGGTGTGTTTAAGTTATCGATAATGACGATTATCTTTAAATTTTGGTATAGAAAATTATAGACCTCTATTTGTTTCGTTTTGTCCTGGAAAGTTCAAAATAGAACTTCAATTAAATCAATCAATTAACGAATATATCGAGAATTATACAAACATTGACTTTTAAACAGGAACAAATTTTGCCGTTTCTCCGGAGTTGTTGAATAAACAAAGAGTTGTAATAATTCACTTTATATACATGTATAGTTTTTATTCACATATATCATTGAAGAGGTGGGTATAATGCGAAATGACGATTGTAAACAGAATAGAAAAAATGGAGGTGGCATTTGTTACTATGTGCAAGGAAAAAAGTTCCAATCATCGATAGTCGAAAATGACCACTTCATTGTATATATCGTATACCTTCTCGAGAAAATAATAGTCAAAACACAAATCTAGGTATATCGAATCGCACAAAATTGACTACTAACTATTCCCCTAGATAATATCGTGAAAGATGTTCACGTATAGTAGTTTAATAATATATTGGTATAGTATTTTATTGGTATCTATATAAATGAATGATTACCTGCATTGCCATGTGGTGGCCATGGCTTGGTCCGTGGAAGAAGGGACTGTAGGGCGAGAAAACCTGAGATTCATGGAGGCCTGGATTGGGTATCGCCACCGACGTCGGAAGGGAGACGGGCAACATCGGCGGCGGCTGGTGATATGGGGGAGGCCGTGGAGAAGTACAGGGGTTGGGTTCCATCGCTGCAGGAGACATTCCCATTCCGTCTTGTCCGAGTATCCTGCTCACCGTCCTCGGTGTTATTCTTGTATCTGTAACTTTATGACGTTTTTTCTTCGGGGCGACTACCAAACTCAATGCTTCGTTCTGCTCGGGGGTTTCCTGCTTCGACACGCAAAAAGGGTGGTTCATTCCATATAAAGGAGCGTTGATACCTGGAGGTTTCGGGGGCTGAAACATTGGGGGTCGAATGTGAAGATCTGAGGGTTTTTGCATATTATTCATATTATGAACGGGCATCATAGGTGAACAACCCGTGTTTCCATTTACCATTTGATTCTGATGGCTCTGATTGTGATGGTGGTTCTGATGGTTGGGTGGTGGAGGAGGCGCCTGAGGTCGTTCCGTCACTTGTTTCCTTGGCGATTTTCTATCTAGAAGTTGCGAAGCCATCATCAAGTCTTTGTTGAGTTGTTCCGCTGCCGCGGTTGCGGCATCTTGCTGCTTACATCTCTTCTGATGAACGAAGCGATGTAGTATAGAGTCTATTAGATTCGATAAGGAAGCGGTTATTTCACTTTTCAAGGCGTCTGCAAGTCCTTCTAGGTCGGTACCACCAGGAGTCATATTTCTCATCATACTCAAACGTTCATTGATTTGATCAGTTTTAGGTGGAGTTTGTTGCTGAGTAGGCAGGGATTGTTGTGATTCATTGCTCATGGCGTTGGCTGCAGCAGCTTCTTTTGCTAATCGTGCTTCTTGTTCCATGAAAAGCTTGTGACTTACACCCAGGTACATAGCAGCCGCACTACTCATATGCTGGTGAGGGTTATGTAAAAATCCGTTATGGAAAGGAGGACCTGGAGGACTAATTTTCAGTTTGCTCACCTCTTGTGCTAACGTTGGCTGATGCTGAACTGGAGTAGGGGTGCTAGTTGTCACAGGTGAAGGAGGTGCGGATCTCTTACTTTGTTCACTATCACTAGGAATTTCTTCGTTTTCCTGGCTTTCTTCGGATCCCTGTTCGACTCTCGTACAGAGTTGCATATACTTCTGCTGCATTTCTGCCAGTTGTTCTTGCATCGATCTAAGCTGAGATTTGAGCATGCTTTTTTCCACTCGCTTCTGTCTGATCGGTTCTATATCTTCTTCCTCATCGTCTACATATCTTTCCGCAGTACTGTCGTGTTGTTGCGGTTGGTACAACTTTCGTTTCTTGCAACCATTCACCTGAGGTGGTGCTGGGCTAGAGCGCATACCTGAGACTATGTTTTCCACGCGCGCTTTCTTAGCATCTTCTGGTTTGGCCGGACTGGATGGTTCTACTTTAGGCGACGGTAAGGATTCCGTCTCCATACCGTTGAGGGCTTCTTCCATGAGTTCTGCTTGTTGCCTGTCACCAACGCCAGCTTCTACGAGGCACTCTTTCATCGCCACTGCGGCTTCTACATCATTACGTTCAGGACTTGCCTTAGGTTCGTTGTTATTGTTGTTCATAATGTGATCCTGACCGTTGCGCATGTCGTGTTCCAAAGCGAGGAGTTCGTGCTTTCGTCCCTGAAGAATATCCCGCAGCATGTGATGTGCGAGCTGTTCTCCGGAAGGTGGGCTGCCGTCGCACCTGATCACGTTGTCGAACTTGTCTTCGCCGTCCGTACCACCGTCGGGCTTCTGTCGCCCCAGAAGCTCGTTCAACATTTTTGCGGGCGCGAACCCCGGTCCGAAGAGACCGAACTGTTGCTGTTGGGTAAAAATGGCGCCGTATAAATTATTACTTCCACCGAGAAAAGCCGGTCGCGAACTGAAGTTCGGAATCGAGGAATAAGAGTTACGCGGCTCACCGGCGTCAACACGCTGTCTAGTTCTTTTGGTTTTCTTCAGGAGCTTATCTGTATACAAGCCAAACTCACTCTCCTCCTCCGATGACATCATAAGTTGCAGCGTTATTGGTCGAGCAGGTCCCCCTCCAGAATGTCGTCCCCACTTTAAGAACAGTCGCCCATGTCAATACCTGAAATTAGACAGAACGTGAGGGATCGTCACGGCGTCTGCCGAGAAAGAGGGTTCTCCGGCTGGTAGCACCTGCGGTCGCGAAACAACTGTTGATTTGTTAGGAGGCCGCAGTTGCTCTCTGACTCCGGCGTGGGCTCGGGCTCTCTCTTCGGCGATGTGTACGCATATGTATATATATCTACTCGTCGTTACAAACAATGCTATGATGAATATAACCAGCGGCTGTTGTTTTTGATGACCGTTCGTTGAAATAAAAAAATTAGTCCACATTATTTTTCAAACAATTGAAACGTACGCCCAAAAACATTCTATGAAAATATTAGTTTTGATATATCATCCCATTACAAAATGATGTGATACTCATCATTCTTCAATAAATCATGACTGTTATACACCCAGTTTCCACTCACGAAAACCCTAACAGGTTACGAATTCACTTCGAGAGGGCTCTTCCGACAAATGAAAAAGACAAATGTTTCCATAACGAATAATATTATTTCATTTGTGAAAATAGGTTTTTTTCTTTCATGAAATTTTGTTTATGGTGTAAGATCGAAGGTCGATTGATCATGAGGAGTTTGGCATTTGGGAATTCAATTTTACAATAATAATGATTGAGTTATAACAATAATACGCATTATACTTGAAGTGGCAGTAAGCTTCCAAAGTCCCGCAAACTTGTGGTAGGACAGAATTCCACTTTCCACAATAGGTGAAGATTTACGTACATTTTATGAGAATGAAAAAAATAAAGAAAACATTGGGTTATCATATATCGAAAATGATATTTTACTCTACCGAAGAATTTTCGTTTGAATATTCATGCAGGGTGTTCCTCATATCCGAATATTTAAGGGAATGAATTTATATGTAAATTTAATGATAGGTTCCGAATGAACTATGATCCAGAAATGTTCTGTTACGAAAGACGTGTTAAAGTTCTTTAATAATATTCAATATTTCCGAATTCATTTGGAATATTTCAGTAATGTCTGGTAAGCAGTGGGGGTTGATGAAGGTTCATATTTTTCAATGAAAAAATTATTTAAACTTCAACAGTGGCATGGGTACGAAAATTGACCTTGATATTTTTGAAGAAAAATTTATACACCTATGAGTTTTTTTGCCAAATAAAAGTTTCAAATTAGATTGTCTAGAGAAATTTTGACAGAGGGTTTGGAAAAACAAGTAGAGTAATGTCTGAAACGTCGTCAAGGGAAGGTATAAAATATTTTTTACATTTTCCTTGAATTAGATCTTTGAATTCGCAAGGAATACGATACATAACTGATAAAATTTTTGCTTTTTCGTAATATTGCAGTTTCGTATTGGGGCAAATATACCAATTTGCTCTAGAAACAGATATTATGAGTATTCAAAAAAATTTTATGTTCAGAGTAGAGAAAACCCAAAAAATGGATTTCAATGTTGAATACATTTGAACATTATCTGCTTAGCAGTGCCATAACACGCCCGAATAAGCTATTGTATAGTAAAACACGTGGGACGGTTTTGTAAACTATTTAATGAAAATCACACATTAGAGATTTATATAATTTTAATTGAGCTTAGAGTACTGTATTATCCAAACAAGAATTCATTGTTATAATTGTCAAAATCATTTACTGATAATGATCACAAATCAGTTGAATAATCGTATCTATGTACAGTCAGTTACTATGTGTGGATTAATCGAATACCAAGATTAGACATAGAATTTACGACAGATGGCGAAAAACTGTGAGAAATTCAGTAAAGTACACTCTTGATACCATATGGCACATACTAATAAAGAAGGCGGTATTAGTATAAAAGGTTCACACAACAGGGTTCTCTTCGACAGATAGTCACCCTAGAAAAACGCATTATGTCAAGATAATGACATTGAAGATAAGCGATATCATATTTTCTCACTCGATACGATGAAAATCCTATTTGATTCCTCTTCGATACGTATATTACCTATACATGACACTAATCAAAACGCTTCATTACATTACCTTGGATTGATAAAAAATGAGAAGAAAGATCATAGCAGATGCAATTCAGATGCAAAGTATAAATATCAAATGTAAAGGTTAGTAACAATAATAATGTTTATTTAGGAGAAGAATTCAAACGATTACAAATCAATGCTTTTTGTGTTAATAATTCACTTCTCGTGTGTAGTCTACTCAGACACGTACATTTTTTATAATGTTTCAAGTTATGAGTATTTCTGTACTTTTTATGAAAACAAAATAGTGGCTCTCAAATCATTTTTTCGTTTTGCCTCCAATGATATCTCACCTTATGAAATACTGCATTTTAGTTAGTGGAGATTCTAATATGTAATCGGTTATAATTGCACGAGTGCATAAAAATTATCGATAATTTTGCAAGAAAGCGTGATATTTAAAAATTGCAAGAGTTTATTCTCATATTTTGGCGAAAATGTCCGAGTCCGAAGGACGAGGGCTCTTTTACAAAATATGAAAATAACCGAATGCAATTTGTACATGTACGAATGTAATTCATTGGAATATTTCACGAATAAAGAAATTCTCAAGGAAATGTTATTTTTAGTTCATTTATACTTTCCTCTATAGATTGTATGGAGCACTCAACTAAACGCGAAATGTTTTTCTATTTTTGAAGTCTATCTGACATTTATTTGTGTTGTTTACTGACGTCTAGCGATATGGTTTCAAATGTGTTGTTATGGTGACTTGATACAATGCAATTACCGCTGTAAGTTTTCGATACAATGCAATTACCGCTGTAAGTTTTGGATAATTGCATTGCTCTTATGGGACATTGTATATATGAGGGAAATATTCGATAAAAGAACTTTTCGAATTTCATTATTTTGTGGTGGATGGGTTCTTTCTTCTAGTTTTTTTTTCGGGTTTTTAACCTAGAATCTGAAAAAATAAGAAATGATATCGGAATCTATGAAAGAGATGAAATAAGAAATAATATTTGATTTTATATTATAATATCGCAGAAACTTATCGGGTAGATTGAAAATCTGCCCTAGTACAATTGTATAGATTCCAATATTATTTCTTATTTTTTCAGATTGTGGTTGGTGGGTTGAGAACCCAATGAAACAAAAAGAAATAATCGATATAGTTTCTAAGATGCATCAATACCAAAAAAAATTTATAACTGTGAAAATGAGGAATCCCATTGAACGGGGGCAATGAAAGTGATGTCTTTCTTGACAGAACAATTTTGTTCAGAAATAACAGGATCGGCCCATGACATGATATCAGTCGTATAGTATTCAAGAATGAAAAAAATTTATTTTTTCGGATAAAAAAAATCGAGCATTGTGGGCAGACAAAAAGGCCATTAAAATACAGATCACTCCGAGATCACTTTCTTAATACAAATTTCGAAACTTCGAGGAAATTGTTTCGACAATCAGTGGAAAACTATCGTTATCATCAATATATTATAATTCATCATCTTCAATCATGTGAATCCATCATTTGTCGATGGAACCACCAAAGTCCATTTCACCCTAAAATCACCCATAATGAGTTAACGTACTTTTCCCACATCCCAAGCAAAAATATTCACACGAGAATGTAGGAATCTTCAAATTCATGATCGCCCCTTATTTTCCTTTCACATTACAAGACCATCCACCTTGTCAGTTACCTGTAGCACAGAAATCAAATCATGGGATGGTCCGCAAATTTTCAAAGAAACTAGTCCCACAAAGCAAGGTTTCTTATCATGCTTTTGTGGTGTAGCGAAGCTGAGGATTAAAGAAACCGGTGTTGCTTGTATATTATATGGGGTATTATGGGAAGAATCGTTTTCGAATGCGATTTTCGCAAAATTTCTATTTTCTTCGTCACGTTCTCAATATCTGATGGAATTATTATATATATCAAACTATTCTCCACATGAAAGTTTATTTCGATATGATGAATGATTTATTTATTCAACACTTGCTGTATATATTTGGGAGTTTTGGTGAATTTGATCGAAGGTTCAATAATTTCTAAAAATATATCAGTAAAGAATATTTAGTGATATCCTACTATTATAGTGGTGAATTCAAAATATTTCAGAGACATGAAAATAAATTCAACATGTTCGAATGTTATTGCAAGGACCCAAACCTGAATCAGTTATAAATACGACTGGAAAATTGATTCATTATTGGAATTTCAAGATAAGCGATACGCCCTCTGGTGAAAAATTCCAAACAATGTCAAAGTATTGTCAAAATAGTGCTTATTAGTTGAAGTATTGGTCGAAGTGGCGCTGCGATATTATTTTGGAATTTCGCAGTAAGATTAAAATTATTACTAATGTTTATCAGGCACAAACAATGGTTAACGTCCACATAAAAAGTGGAAAAACACTTGAAACTGTAAAAGTCGCGCACAAAATTTCACGGTTTGGAATTTTCAAACAACGTCAAAGTAATAGCCTTAATCAGCAATAGTTGTCAAAATGGAATTTTTTTGAATCTGCTGCGATTTTAATTTGAAATCCTAATTTCTTCAACGTCGTCGTTTTGAAAATGACTTACCAAGATCAAAGCTGGTGCTATTCAAGCGACAAATGTAAAAGAATAGTAGATTTCAGTTTCAGTCCAACTTGGCAAAAAAAAATTCCTTGAGTTTCGAAGGACTTGAAATCTTTAGGTTTGGACACAGAATAATTAAACTACTATACAGAAGCGAATCCAATGACATACTCCACCAATAAGAGCATAGTGAAATATTCTATTGCTTTTGCTCAAGTGAGTCAGATGGAGAGAGCTAATTGATTTGACGCATGTCACTCAGAATTTCTCAGTGTTTTTCCTATTGTTGGTATATATTTTCAGATTTCAGTTTTGATTGAGATTCGATCAAGATCAAATATTTTTGGGACAATTGTGTTAGGTTATCGCTTCGCTTCTGTATATAGTATTTAAGTATTCTGTGGTTTGGAGAGAAAAAAACTATGTCATTCTATAAAGTTTTTTGGGGGTCTGTGTATGGGTAGTCCGTCAATTTTCACGTCATTAACAAAATAATATAATGCCTTCCTCGAACGATTTTTCCATTGAACCCCATCTTTTAGGCAAGGGAAACGAGAATAATATTATCTGTGCCAAATAAAATTTAACGAGTGTGGTTTCAGTTCCAATTCTATACAGGTCAGTTGTGACATGGTTGTAACATGTATCATTTAAATAACTGTTTGTTAGAACAGTTTTGAGCAATGTTTTTATGATATCTTTGTGGTCGGAAACCCAAGACCTATTAGTATATAACATGGTCTGAAAAAAGTTGAAGTTCACTGAGCTGTAGCAGTATTTTCCGATTTTTCAGTCATTATCGTCACATCCCTTGGGAGGGTGATACAGAAGTGGCACTGAATTCATTGTTCAGTTATCCATAACATGTAGAATACTCATCCAAAAATTACCAGCAACTGTAAAAAATGAGAACTTTATTTTCATCACATTTTATTGTCTCTGAGTAATCACTATAAACGTTTGAACTGAAACACAACCGTCGTCATTGATTATTCTGCGAATCAGAATGTCTGCTAGACGAGACGGCAAGAAAGTAATGACATATATTCAGATATTAATAAGCAGGGATGCAGAGAACTGAAAGTACGTACTTGAGCAGTCTGGTCTTTTGTTTTAACCCTCTAAGATGCGATGCATTGAAAAGGGGAGAGGTGAAGGAAATATGCAAGTTGCAAACATCTACACCTCGCATCTGTAAGAAAGACGACTATGCACAATATGCACATCCATAGGATGGTTTATTGTTACTGAAAATACGGTAATTTTTTTCACTGCAGGAGATCCTTTGATTCGAATTCAGATATCAGCTCAGCTATCAGAATATATTTGGAAATAGTATATGGACTTAAATATGAGTACAATATTTGAATAGTAAGAATGATATCAATCAATGATTTGAATCTAATTCAACGATTTGTTGGGATCGTTTCATGTGTCAGTTAGTTTATTACTATTTCACGTGAGATTTGAATGTATGGGAAAATCTTTAAGATTTTGAGGACATTGTTATACTCAGAGAAAATAGAAAAGAGATAGGAATCAGTGACATTTCAAGCGTCGGATCTGATCAAAGTCGAAATATTGAAACATTTTCAAACTGCTACATATATCAATGACCACAGAATTCTTGACAGTGATAACTATTTGGTTTTGCATCGAAAGAGAATGTTTCGAAAAATAATGTTTCGAAAGACTGAAGTAGTGAAAGCTATCGACATGTATCGGTAGTGGTTGTTAATAATATACATACTCCAACTAATCAACAAACTCAAGAAAGAAGTAAACATTCCGAAGATTCGATTGAAGAATGTTTTGAAGAACATTTACCTGAGAAATTACCTATCCATTATATAAAAAAAATATTTTAAAATCATAATAAAAAAGTTCAATATAAAAATTAATGTATTGTAAACTGATATGGTGTTAAGAATCGGGTGGAATAAATTACAGGCAGTCAACCAGGCAATCGAAATGGATTTGTAAAAATCGTTTCAAATGACAATGATTCGGCAATGCAACAATTGTATTAGCGCTTGCGTCAATGTAAAATTGCAGATTACATAAAAAAGTGTTTGAATATATTTGTTGTATTTAGCTCTACTGATCTACTGATCTCATTCAGGTTCGATATTTTCTTACGCATTAGTAAGTTGATATTTTCCAAAAGAATCACTAATACTCCACAAAAATAGGGCAACCACATCAAATATATTTTATCCTGTTCTATATAAAATTCGTTCATAAAGTTCGCTCCAATTCCCTCAGCTGGAGAAACCGATGGCATAATTACTGTACATCTGCAACCTTCAACTGGCCCTTCGCCTGCGTTGTCTGGTATTCACCCCCATAACGCACCACCTGATATTTTTTCTTATTCATTAAGAGTATATCACCGGTGGGAATAATTTCTGGGTGATCACATCGCATGACGGACCGGAAATACTCATGCACTCGCGATTTACCGGAAGTTCATCTTGCAAAGGGCCATATGCCACCACTGTTTCGTTATTCATAGTGAAAGATAACCCCTGACTTCTGACTAATGAAATTATAGGCGCAACACCTGTGGTTTCATTATATATGAGAAGTTTATAAAATATGCATGTTGAGAATATTTGTTCTATTCCATTTATTCCGAAGGAAAAACAGTAGGAAAAGGTTTTGCTGAAAATTTCAGCTACCTCAAACATCCATATCCAATGAAATGTAATAGTATGATGATTTTAATGGAATGATTCACTTCAGAATCCAACTGAATTATGTTTATCCTGAACTAATTATACCTGAAACTGTATACATTACATTCATATCATAATACACAATTTTTTTCCAAACCACAGACACTAATACAACATTGCAACATACAAAACTAATTTAGTGTCACAAATATTTCGAGAACTGTACTAAAAAGAAATTCATTTTCAATCGAATTGTTCTTTACATGATATATTCCCATTCATCTGGAGAGATGGAAGATGTGAAAAAAATTACCATGAAAAACATCTCACTCTAAAATTGACTATGATTTGCTACTGTCCGTTGAATCTGTTCTAACAGTTATGACTCACTCACCAGCCTCATTTTCTTGGGATATAACATCAACTTCAATTTGAAACATTTTATGGGTGTCATAGTAAAGAACAAATGTCAAGTAGGTGATGTATCTCGGAAACGATATTTTTTATTGTATTGAGGTGTCTTTTTTATTAGCAGTTTTATAATCTGACTCGAGGGATGTGAGTGACTTTTAAAAAGAAATGTCCTAAACATTTTCATGTTTATTATATTCTTGTGGTTATGGCTTGTCGCAATTTCGAATTTACGTTTACTTGCGTGATAAGAATTTTTATAGTTAATTCTCATATAAAAGAAAAGCACGGTTTTATCACACCCGATTCTAATTTACTGACACTTTTACTGAAAAAGGTATAACTCCCGATCCTTCTTTATGCCATGGACCTTTGAGAATATTGCGATCGAGAGGGAAATATTGCTTTTACAGCTTGTCTTATTCCCTATCTCTGGTTTGGTTATTTCCATTGATATAATTTGTATCGCTAGTTCTGTTATATTACGGAAGAAAATCAAACTCGTTTCATATTTGTTTATTTATGTTTCCATTTATATTTCTTCTTCAAACACTCTTAAGAGTGCGAACAGAAAGCAGATACTTAGCTGGACAAGAGACGTCTTTTCTTTTTGATCGTCGTCGAGTTTCGGGGCGACTTACTGGTTTTTTTTGTGCATTAGCTATTTCAATGGTAGCTGAAATAGGAAAACGTCCATCACTACCAAAATGATCGGTGTATTCAATGTAAATATCGCATTTGCGAGGATTGCCGTTTGGGCAACATACAAGACAAATCTTTATCATGCACCTTTCCCATATCACCTAGCCATTCAGCAATTTTTTTGCTTCAGCCTTGATGCGTTGAGCTCGAATTGAGTAATGCGAATGAGAACAGGCTTCATTTTCTTACAGTTTCAGTGAGTACTAATCCAGTTTACTGAATACAACGATATCTTTGAATATTCCGAAAAGTTAGTTTGCATCAGATGTAAGTATCCCTTGTGGTATCGGCCCCCTCTTGGCCTCGTCAAATGATTTTAGTCTCTTATAAATGGTATTTAAGCAGCAATTAGTGATACCCCTCTTGCGGTTTGATGTACATTGGCATACACACGAATTGTTCAAACCCGACCGTCAATACTTTAGAAGGTCCCTTTAAAAAAAGTACAATTGTCGAATGAAAACCTCAGGACATTACATTATTCAGTTATAGTTCATCTCTATACTCGTGTGATAAAATCAATTTGTATGCGGACAACTAGAGAGCATTTCTAGTTTAGCGCTAATTTTAACGAATTCAGTTGGAATTGACAAGAACTGAAAATTCTGGAACTCATTTCAATATGAGTCATATACAATCTGAATTGATCGTTCCTTCGGATATTTGTCTTCATCTAGGTATATTTAATTTGACACTACTTGAAATCGTACCGATGCGTACTATTTGTTTGAGGCCAGTGTATGAACACAATCGAACGGTATCCTGTCTTTGTCATGGTCTCGTGGTGATTATCGCCTTATTCCATTCCCTTGTTTCCTCATTATGCACTTCCTTTGCACTGATTTTTCTCAGCAAGGGTTTACTTTGATTCGATTTGTTCCTTTCACATGCCCGTTGAGGATATTAAATAATTATTCATCTGATTATTTTATTAGCCCGTCTTCGGAAGTATACATTAATAAATATAGGAAGACGAATATGTCGAAGCCACTAGTTTCTGTGAGTGAAATACTTGATTAAATATTGAGATGAACAAATTATCAGACGAATATGGCTTCAGGGAAAATACTTTTCTCGACAAATATTGGATAATCTAAAGGAGTAATGAGTAAAAGAATACAGGAAATAGGTACACAAAAAGCTATATAAGGTGTGATGTGGATATTTGAGTCTTTTCGCAAATATATATATATATATATATATATATATATATATATATATATATATATATATATATATATATATATATGTGTTCGGATAGGTTTCCGCGGTCAGTTGTGTGTTGTTGTTGAGTTCGGGTTGAACCGCGTCTGGAGTTTTGTTCTCAAAGTTTCAAAACTCCAGACGCGGTTCAACCCGAACTCAACAACAACATATATATATATATATATATATATATATATATATATATATATATATATATATATATATATATATATACATATATATATATACATATATATATATATATCAAAGAATTGAATACCTCCTGTCAGATGAGTACCATTCTCATGTTTCATCGAATCATTGAATTTATCAAGAAAGCTTCAACTAGCCCAAGTATATACCCTATATTTTATGTAATTTTGTAGCCGGTTGAGGATACAAATCACCTGTGATATCATATACATATTCAACAAAATTATTTCTGAAAATAGAGTGATTTAATTTGGTTTTATATAGAAAAAAATAACTATATTCCGAAGAGTATAAGATGAATATAGTTCCTGAGTTGAAAAATTAAAATGAAGAAAATAAAGATGGATTTTGTAATATTGGTAATATATTTTTCGATTGAAATTTCGAAATCTGGTGGTACATAAACTCTCTATCGGCTGCCAATTCTGTGGATGACTATAAGTATCAGAGAAAAAAGAGAGCACAGAGACTCGTATTATTCAAATAACAACCGACACCCACTCACAATTCGTAAACGTTTTATAGTCTATGAAGACTTGTTGGTGAAAACGATATAAGCGAGAATAAGTTATTTGATGTATGAAATAATTGCATTCGAAAATTGCATCCAGACAGCCGTTTCGACTCGCCATAGGTCTGATCAGTGATATTGGGCAGAGGATCTGGAAGGCAATTATTTCAGATCTCCTTTTTCCAATGTATGGAGGAGTCGAATAGATAATTCTTATGCACTAAAAGTGGAACTGAAAAATAAAAAGTTTAGAAAATACTCAAAAGTATTCAGTGAAAATGAGTTCGGTCTTGGTGGAAACGATGGAACAGTGATTCAACATTAGGACGTTGGAGAACTAGATTCTTTCGTGCACGAAATTACAAGTTTCTACTCCTTAAATGAACGAAAGTAACAAAAAAGTAAATCGCTACCCGACAGAGCCATAATTTGACTAGTATTAATTTCACTTAAACTGTAACTTTCATGGGGTCCTCATCGCTCATATAATTTTCTCCCAAGTCTTTAAAACGTGTAATCTAGCAGATTGTCCATTCGCCATTAATTTCTTATATCGAAAAAACGACATATTTTTCGTACTGAAAACCTATTTCTGGATTATCATACGTAATGATTATGTGAATGAGTACGTATGCAGTTAACTGAATCGAATTGAGGTTCAGACGATATAAGAAATGAAACCACCGCTCATCTAATATTCCACGTTCGCTGTTCAAGCAATTCTAGAATGATACGTTCCATTGACTGGTTTGTGACTCCCACAGTTGTTTTATAAAAACATAAGAATCTCAGTCAGGAATTCCTTCCCCAATATCTGCACTCAGTTTCAATATTCATAAAGGTACCAAAAAGTGCCTTGATCTCAAAAACGGTGGAGTGCTGGATATAATTGACACTGATCGACGGACAAAAGATGCAACGATATCATATCAACATTTTTAAAATTAAAATCAGCACTAGACTTTCTTCCGTTGAAGATTGAAATATGTCTCTTCCGTTCCAGATAGTCTGGTGTGATTATTGACAAAACATTTCATTTTTGACCATAACCGCATTCTTAATAATGTAGTGTTGAGTATTCGAAAAATTACAGAGATAACGTTATTTACCGCTAGAGTGTTTCCTGACAATTTCAAGCCAACACTTCTGTTTCTGGTTCATTTTATGAAATGATGATTGAATAATCCATCTGTTACCCATTCCAATACCGCAATTGAGAGTTTACCCCAAAATGGCAGGCCTGACGATTGCATGGGGTCGAACAGGCATCTTGGAATCGGAATCATAGTACTGCGAACTATGAAATAAAGGACATGGCTCTGATATATTCAAAGCGCCGGTTCATCACTATCTGAGGGGATACTCACCTTATGCCGCAGGGTAACATTCTGAGCCATTTTAGGAACTTAAGCATTTTGCAGAGCAGTTTGGCATTCGCCGATCAGATGCAGTTTAAACGGCTCAGCCACAACAACGGCAAACCTCACTGCCTGTTTGGTTTATTTATTCCAATTGGTACCCCAGTGGACAGCAGCCTATAATAGATCCAGCCTATTTTAGTCAATCTTTCAAGCTGTTCACCTCTTCCAGGCGATGGTCAATGAGGAAATTTTCCGTCAGAGTGTATAATCCAGATATCTCAAAATGCCATAAGTACCAGTAAAGATGCTATGCCTATTCAACAACCCGTCAATGAAATGACCAAAATGCATTCTCCATGCAAGACGTACACGAAACTTAATAAAAACGCTACAAATTGTTTCCGTACTTCCCGTCACACTCAGGGAGTGTGTCTCTAATTACATATCATCTGGGGCGTGACAACAAAATTGATTAGAAAAAATGGTGAAACATCATTTCAATCGTTTTGACGCATAAAAAACATCAATTATCTAGTCACTTCCGAAACTCCCTTTGGTCTACAAGAATATTATAGTTTGGGTGATACGCATACAACGAAAAAAAAATCCGACTACTCAGAGCCCCAACGAGTTACCGGAAGGCTCAGTGACGTCAGAAGGTGTGATTGTCCACCGGAGATCAGCTCATTGATCGTCAAGTTTCCGGTTTCGTATTTTGGAGTGAATGTTAGAATTGCGATTGTTCTGAAGCCCGCGATGAACTGTACACACGAAAACACATTTGATACTTGAACATGTTCTCGATGGTCATGTTGTGCTCATATAATATATGAGTTAGCAACATAATCAACTTGCTAAATAATTATAACTTGGTGATTGTATGTTGAAACTTTTTGTCAGGATCAATTACCCACTGAAAATTATCAGCTTCCATTTTTAAACAACATTGCAAACACAAAATTTATTGAAACGTTGAAAATACCATGTATATCTTATCAGAATGTGTGCCGAGTGCAAATTATATTAGTTTGTGTAAGCGCAATTGATCTCTACAAGAAGCTTTAACTTTGACACCGAAGGTTCCAATCTCAACGTTTATACAATGAATATAAATACCTGTGAGCTTTCAATCCTCAAACGATAACCCCCCTTAAAGAATGGATATGAAACCTCCCAGAAATCCTAAATGGTAAAACTCGTGACCAGTTTGAGAGACACTTGAAAAACGTGACTATAACAGAAAACATAAATAATGTCATGGTCGTGAATATCAGCTATAAATTGTCTGAATATTCTTAAATGGAACAGTAATTTCTCCATCACATGGTGGCCAGTTTGTGGGAATATGTTCAATTATACCAAAGAAAATAACGGAGCGAGATATTTCCTGATACGTAGTACCTTCACAAATATGAGGTTGGCTCAAATGCGTATCTCTAAAAATGTTTTCTGAGCAAAATAGGATTTCCGTTACGTGCGAGTTCAAAGAGTAAAAATTGATTGATTATTCATCATCACAATTGTGAGTAGAGAATGGAGATAATCTGTATCATTCGTATCAATGAGAACACATAATTCCAATAAATCAAAAGTTATCATAATGCCCTCTGATTTGGTTTTTCTCATAAGAAATGAAGAAGTGACCCAATTCTACCATTTACTGAGTTCGTAGCATTGAGTCATACTTTTTCTCAGTGGTGTAGACTACAAATGTGACAAAAAATATTCCGCCTTTGGGAAAAAGTTAATATTTCGTGTATTAGGCTGAAAAAAAAACGTGGAGATAGTAACAATTCCCAAGTTCCTAACACGAATTCGCCTTATTCAATTATTAAAAACAAGCGTTGCAGTTTTAATTAGCATATCCGGTTGCTTTTTTCGTTCTCATTTCGAAACTCTAGCTGATCAAACAAGTTAATTAACAAATTACCTAAATGAAGCGACCTTATGAGAATTTCATATTTAATTTTATTTCACATGAACTTAAATACTTCTTCCGTTTTCTTTAATTCCAGTGGCGGATAAACATAGTTAACAGTAAGTATGAATGTATGACGCGAAGTCGTTACTTCAACTAGTGTATTATTAGATTATGATTCTGCTAAGTGATATATTTACCACTTGTGTAATTTCAAATCAGCTGGTGTTTATTTCGTGTTCATATAGTGTCCATTCAAACGAATTGACTTCAAATCACTGCAATGTAATTCAAACAGTGGTTATTTCAGTATTGGTCTGAAAAATTTTGACTTGTTGGAATCTAAACGATTAGTTCATTTGAAGTTATCATGTATCTATTACTTCTTACCGTCTCTTATCTTTGGGATATCGTAAACTATATGTGATACGATGGTTAGATAGGTGTGAATTCATGATAAATGGGAAGATTTAAAAAATTGTTTTATTTCCAGATAGCATTCGAGAGAATGAGGAAATTTTCGAAAATAGAATTAATTTTTCCCTGGTTTTATTCGATTAAAAATACCAAGACAAATCACCTATTTCCATTTCCACTTTTTCTCCACCATCATCAAATTTATCTTTCTCATGAATGCCAAATATTCGAATATATCATCAAAAATATACTTCAATTCTTATTCTTATTTATATCAATTCAATAACCCAGTTCAAACTTCATGGTACACTCAGTTTGTTTGCTGATGACACAACTCTCATTTATTTTTCGGATTACTTTGCACATATTCAAAACTTCATGAATCAAGACCTACAAAAAATATCGGGTAATCAACATAAGTTATTTTTGAATTCTTCTAAATCTTCTTACATGTACATTTCGAAACGAATTTTGAATATCCCTGAAAATGCGTTTAAATTTTATGGTAATACAATAGAATACAAGCCAGTTACGAATCTTCTTATTGAACATTTACAACGCAAACTCTCCCCGATAATTTGTATCTTATTCAAACTAAGACACCACATTCCTCATAAATATTTGATGAATATTTACCATTGCCTAAAAAAATTCAAAATTACAATATTTGATGGCTATTTGGGGTTCAGACAGTCTTTTCCTTATCGAACCACTACAGAAATTGCAGAATGAAACAATAAAATGTATTTTCAAACTCGATTTTCGAAAACTAACCATTGATTCACATTAGCCTGAAAAATTACTTGATTTGAAGACCACATATGAATTCAAAGTGAGCATATTCATTCAATTTGTCAATCACAAAATGAAATTATCTAATTTGAATTTTCGTTTTCATCTGTACAATACCCGTCAAAACACAGCCTTGAGATCCTGTAATTCCAAAATCAGTTTTGGGCAGAAGTCTATTCTCCATAATGGAATTAATATACACAATTCAATTCCCCAAAAGTTGCAGAAAATAAAAAGCGAAACCTTATTCAAAAAACATTTGAACAGATATTTATTGAATTTGATTTAAAAAATGAAGGGTGATATTCCAGACTCAGTCATTTGTTGATGATACAAGTTGAATTCGTATTTATTATAATTCAACTCATTTCTTTTAGTTTAGTTTTTTAATATTATATAATTATGTATATAATTATATTTGTTGTATCCCTGTTATAAACTGAGAGGTTTCTTGGGATAATGAAGTGTTAAAGTTGAATTTCAACGTTAAGCCGTTTGATTTCTCGAAATATTAATATTATACAAGCATCTCTTGAAATATCAAATCTATTTTGTTACTTCTGATTCGATATTCATTCATTATCCATTACCCACTTATTTTTTCATATCAGTGATCTCTCTGTCATTTGTAATTTTCAACGGAGTGCAACTATCAATATGAATTTTCAGAAATGAAGGTTTTCCTTCAGCCCTGTTCCTTGTAACTTTTATATGAAAAAACTTCAATTCATAGGACGAAAAAGTAATCACTGAAGATTCTGAGTTTTCTTTGAACTACAAACAATACGTCGAAGTTAACATTATACCACGTTCACTTTTATACGAAATTCTCGTCTCGCATTCGAGAATCAATCTTTCAGTGCACCTTGTTAGAGATTTCCTTCACATAAAACCTTGTAACCATTCGTACCGCATTCATGGAATTATTCGAGGAGATATGATTAAAAGCTTCAGAAGACACTAAATACATCAGCGTTCCTACAGCGGAGTAAGTCGTTTGCATTTTTTATTTCGTTAGCGGTCACGATCAAAAACTTTCTGGTCCAACTCTTTTTCCTGCGCCAGAGCGGGAGATGAAGAAATCACATTTTCCACTCTAGATACCTCACCCCATTCCACCCCCAAAGACCACTCACAACCCTTCCAGTCTTAACTATGTGATGCAAAGATGTATTGCACTTAGAATCTCGGGGATTCTTTTCACGGTGAGCTCTAAAGGAAATGCAGCATTCTTGTGAGAAATTTATTCATAATATGCGCTGAATTTTGAATAAAAAATCTTGTAAATGCAGAGACGACGTTTTTGATGCAAAGATCGCGAATGTTCATTAAAATGCGATTATTTCAAAGGAAATGCTTAATGATTTGTGGGACGCCACTTCAAGAATAGTTTCTATCGACCTCACTGAAAATCATTCGATCTGTAATTTTGATATTTCCGACGATATTTTCGTATTGGTGTGTATAACTAACAGAAACTAACAGAATAACTGACGATTCCAGGTGAGTACTATGAATGGGATACAGCTATATAAGATTTAACGTAGGTTTCAGAAACTATCACAATATGTATTAAAAAGGCCGTCAAAAAAATACTGAGGAGTCTAGCTACAATATTAAGTTTTCGTAACTCAGTTACGAAATATCATATATTTGACACTCATGAAATGAAATCTCATTTCGTCACTCTTTATTGATATAATCAGATTTCATTTTTAAATATACATTATTGAGAAAATAAACACGTACCTACATATTACAACAAATCCATTTATTTGAGAATACTGACACGAATTAAACATACATTTTTATTTAGAAAGTACTGTAGTTTACTACAAAAATTAAACGTACAGTTTTGAAAAGTATTGCCACGGAATACTGGTGCCTTTTGTTCATTACTTGTATATGATATGTCATCCCCATCATTGTTAACAAACTGAGCCACGTTTGAATCCATTGTTATGCTTGTCGATGTACTTTGTTTGAGAATTGCGATATTGCCGATATTTGCCGATGTATTTTGTCCAAGTATCTTCCTGTTTTTCGTTTATTATTGATAGATTCTTCAATTTAATTTTCAGCAACAGCGTTGGACTTCCACCCACCATGTCTTTTCAACGTTTGTATATCACCACCAGCATCTGACAGTAACGTTGCTGACGATCTGTGCAATGCATGGCTACTGTATAACTCAGGACTTTGCAAGCCAAGTAATGTCGCTATTTTTTTTTGGGATGTTAGAAAATGTGTTCATGCCAACAGTTTGAATGGTGCATGTTCCGTTTCTATATCTAAGTAAAAATCGATTGTTTTTTACATGAGTTGGACGCATTTGAATGTATTTTCGGACTAGTACAATCAGATTAATTCCAGCAACATCACCTTCGGTTATTGTAAAAATTCTCTCAATCTTTGTCTTTGTATCTGGAATTCTTATTTTAATGAAAAAACCGCAGTCACTAAAATATCCTAGGGCGCATATTTAGTAATTCATTTCTTTGGCAACCTCCTGTTATCCCAACTATAAAAATTACTTTCAAGCCTAAATAAATATGATCATCAGCTTCTATCAAAAATCTACTGAAATCTTCCTTACTGAAAGTTTTTGATTCTTTTGGCCGATATCCTTCCGCATTCCTTTTCAAAAAAGCAATCAAATTTGTAAACTTACTGATATCCACATTTTTATTGACATAGATTGTTGTTCGTAACATAGAATAGTGACTCCAACTCGTCGATACTTTTGCTTTGTATGAAAAATAAGCAAGAAGAACCTTTTCTGATATCGTTTTTTCAGAATTTATCTTCTTCACTCCGCACCACCTTTGGAAGTTAGAATAAGCTGTTTCATAAGCTGCTTTTGATTTACTTGGCAGCAAATTTGCTACAACGGCTTTTGCAGCTTCTTCAACGTCTGAAGGTAGGGAATCAGACTCAGATTCGCTCATTTTTAACAAAAAAACTAACGAATAACTAAAGGCAATTATTGTGACAAATATGTTTTGACATTTGAGCTTTGTTGTAATGGTTATCTCCATAGAAACAAACAAGGATGGCTTTGATACTATCTAGCAGAAATAGGCCGACGTTAAATAATAACCAAGTAAAATAAATTCAAAATGAAAATGAAACTGCATTACAAAAAATCTTGTTAACAAACACGATGCAGAACACCGTGTTTTTTGTACACGATGTGCTGGATCACTCGTTACGCTCGTGATCCAAACTTCACATCTAGTGCAGAAAACACGTTCATTTTGCAACTAGTTATATAAATAGCTATTTTGTGATGCAATGATGATTGGGAAAATTCAAAATTATCATCATAGGTGTATACATACATCTACCTATCGAGTCTAGCTCTAGGAATACTTTTCTACGCCTCAAATAGAGAACTGGTCACACAATATCAGTTACTCTCAGAGGAGCGCCACGTTAAATACTTATAGTTGGGAACTTGTGCAAATATATCATTCTAGATGCTGTTGTTTCATTACTGAAACTATAATTCATAGAAGTTTTCCATTATATTAAGATTTTTAGAAATGAAAAGATTTGAATGGCTGTACAGTGACTTGATGTTTCATTAGATATATGGTGTTTACACAACCAACCGATTCTCTGTTCAAATCCTGCGGCCAGCGTTCGAAGTTTTCGATTTTTCATTCGATTGGATACTTGATATTTAGCTAGTTCATTTATGAACTTGTTTTTCTCATATAAATGTGTCAATCATGACGATTGATGGTTGAGACTATTGGCTGCTCGAATCGGTGATATAGCTTTTTTTTTGAGATTTTCTACAAGTGAAATAACAAATGCACTACTAAAAGTTATTGAGTCATCTGGGAGTTCCACGAAATAATCAGTAATATCACACACGAGTTATACTTCTGAGTAAAATTATGCCAGTTTTTTCAAAGATGATTGTCATTATTTTTATCGAATCCCTATATATGCTTCTCAGAAATCTAAATTGTTGACTCTTATCACACTTTGTTGTCTTCTATTGATGGGTGATTTCGAGATTGCATTCTATAGGCTCAAATTATATGGTTCACTTACAATTCGTGTGGGTATGGAATTGGTGGTGTGGAAAAGTGAAATAATAAAATAAATTTTTATCAACCTAATTATGTCATCCCATTTTGACTAACGTTACAGAAGGGTGATATGAGAGATCAATTTTTTTTATTCATTGAATACAAAAACAAACAGAACATAATATCAACGGTGTCGACATGAACCCGTTCGAGAATTGAAATCAGTTGAACGGGCAGTATTTAGTGCTGGCTATATTACAACATGTCTCTTTCTTAAGAAAGCCGATCTAGTAACATCTAAGATTTCGGAATCATAAACATCAATACCGTCCTATAGGTTTGGCACTTATAAATCATTGGGAAAAATGCCTCTGGAAACTATGTATTTCACTCCTACCAAACAGCACTCGAGTGTTTTCATTATTCCAAAACTACAGACCATTTTTAGTTCAGCTCACAATTCATATGTGTAGAGTTCATCATAGACTCATATCAAAGCAGCTGTTGATTCCATTGAGATATTCGCCTCAGAGCTGATTCTTCACTCAAAAACTCATTCCCTTTCCTTGAACAACACAAAAAGGAGAGTATTTATTCCACTTCTGGAGATGATTTCATACAGTTTCTTTCTTCTCTCTATTTCTTCATTAGTTGTAATAGTTTTATTTATCGCCAATAACCTGGCGATCAAAGCCCTTCAACTTTCCCTTTATTTCAAACATCTACTCATATTTCCATTTTTAACGGAACGGTTCAGCTAGGGAACACATTATCAGCAGTCGTGTTTTCTACGAACTACGAAAAGTCAAATTCAACACGAATTACGATTTTCTTCATCTGAATTTCACAACGTTTGCTGAACATGGGAATGGGAATTTCACAATGAACTCCCATCAAAACTATCCACGAAAATTTTGATGAATTTACCTTCAATTTAACCTGGTATTGAGCATTTCCTTATAACCTTCCTTTACCTTATAACTTCCCTTTTCCTTATAACTTTCATATATGTGAACAAATCACGACAGATTTTCCAAGACCGTCTTATAGCAAGAAATCGAAACAGACTTGTTTTCATCTCGAATAAAGCCAGTTAATCACGAGCTTGACTTTGAATTATCCTTGCTTTCTACACGCCAAATGATATTGCCTTCTGGCAAGTGGGTATGAATGGGCGAAGGGAGCGGAAAGAAGCAAAGACTGCAGTAGAGTGCAGCTATAAGAAGGGCAGGCAGACTTCCCTAACCTGCCTCACACCACGATACGGCCACCACGAGGTTTCACAGTTTGTATTGATCTCCGCTGTTCCCTTCCGTGAGCCAGAGAATCAATGGTCTTAATCTCAAGTCAGCATTGCATTCATTAAATATTCTTTTCGAAATCGTGTTATCTGTATAGAAATGAATAGATGTCTTTCGTTTTTTACCTGGATTTGAAAACATGATTACTTTCCGTTGAGACAATTCATTGCATATGATTTCTTCAGTGCGGATTCGGTTCATCAAAATAATGTGATAATTTATATATGTTGATATTATCAATAATAATAATGTTTAAATTTTTCCAGTTTGTATGCTATTGTGATTTCATGTGTATATTTATTGATAATTCTTTATATTATTTATGAGCTAAGATTTGTAAAAAATGTTTCTGCACACAATGAACCGTCTTTCTATCAATAAATAACAAGGGTCCGACGTCGCGTATTCAATAAATCCATCTTAACACATTGCGAACTCAACCAAACGATAGTAATTTTCAAAAACTATTTCTCAAAATCTACATAATTGAATGCATCATCTTAAACAAGTGGATGAATTTTGATGGTGACACTATTGGTTGAACTGAAAAAATATTATGAATACCAGTAATGGATCTAAGTGCTGAGTAAGTTTGAGAGAGTTTTTCAAATAGTCAATTACCACCATGAAAAAATGAACGAATACAATTTTATTATTAATGTTATTCACACATGTGGTATGAAAAGTGATACTTGTTGCCTTACTAACTGAAAAGAATCGAACTTTTGTCTCTTTAATGCAACTACTAGGCTTAGCAATTTTCAGACAATCGAATGCTTCTAGAAGACCATTCTCATGTATATCTAATCGAATTCAAATGGATTATTTCATTCGGCAGGTAATATTACATTAGGAGAGTGACTGTTTCCATCCCGGTGTTCTGGCAATTGAACCATATAAAAATGTTTGCACTTCTATGACTTGGAATTTACTGATTGTTTCGTATCAGTATCAGTATCAGTATCAAATCATCATCGCCAGATATTCTAATCCACCATATCACTCATAGTGGTCGATTGTCATTGAATAACAATGAGATGAATATGTTTGCATACCATGCCGGTTACAAAAAAGATACCTAAAAAAAGAAAATATCGGCATCCATGATAAAGTTTGGAACAGTCCTTGTACAATACACACTCCGGTGATATTATACTAAATTGTATGAATTCATCGGTTGTATTAAAAAAAACATCTTTCTTTCGAACATCATTATTTCATTAGGTGATAATTGAGAATAATTTGTATTTTCTGTTATCAAATTGGCATTTTACACGCCTTTCTCTCTTTTTTACACTTCTGACTACTTTTCTGAGATAAATACTCCGTAGCGTAATCAAAAATGAGTTTCTGGTGAAAGTACAAATGCAGAATTCTAATAATCTAAATTTTATGCTGACGACGCTGGCGCGCTATTTAATCCATTAATTTGGAGCTCGCGTCTTCTGTTAAACCCTTTCTCTACTCGTTTCTCATTGCCTCCCAATAAAGAAAAAGACAAAGCCCGCTTTTTCCGTGAACAATGCAAACAGAAACTATAAAAAAGGCCCCGATATTTGCCTACAAACGAGAGATTATGAGCTCTCAAGTTATCGATTGTCAGTTATTAACTATTCATCCCTCTTATAGATGGAGAATATCAACAATGCATTCTTAAAAATGTTCTGTCATTTGGTGTTTCACTGGAGAAACTGTTGAGAGATGTTTTCAATTCATGTAATTGGGATCGTATAGCAGACGTGACATACCGTAAAAACTAAATTCTTTCAGATAAAAGAAAATTATAAGAACTGAAGGACAGTTTTGAAGAAGTGTTCATATCATACGAAACAACTTGGTAGTAGTTAATGCTTTTTATGGCATTTTTATGGCTTTTTCTGGTATATAGTTCGAATGGACGACTCAGAACTCATCTATAAACAACGAAAAAATATTACAAAATTCCATCATTTCTCGAAGAAAACCGATTGAACTGTACCATCTATGATTTCAATATCTGAATCACAAACAGCACTTCGGTCTCAGAAGTTAGCCACTTATGAATACGTTTTTTCAGTTTATACCAAGCAATACTTGAGTGTTTTCGCGATTCCAAAACTTTAGGTACTATTCAGCTCAGATGTCACAAATGTTTGGAGCATTGAAGAAACTCATTTCAAAACCACTGTGGATTCGATTTAGAGATTCGTTTCATAAGAAATTCTTCAGTCAAGAACTCATTTACTTCCTGGAAAACAACTGATCTATCCTCCATTTGGGGATGAGCTTTCTTCAAACCATCAGTTTCATCGACAATAACCCGACGAGCACAGCTCTTCCACTTCGATTCTATTCTGAACATTTCCCTCTCATGATAAAATTTCAATGAAATGGCCAAGCTATGCAACACACTACCAGTCGTATTGTTTTCTGAGACTAACACTCTGTGGAAAGTCAAATTCAATAATCATTTTCGAACGTTCGAATTCAAATGAAGAAAGTACTAAATTATTCTGATAAATCCATCAATTCATTGAAACGCTGGGTGATCAAAACTGATTTCCATGAGCTGGATACTCGTATATGCTAATTAGAAATAGGATGTATAGCTGGCAACGGAAAGAGCATTCACTGTTGGTACTTTTTCATTCAAAACAAGGCAAGGGTCAGTATATTCACTCAATACTCGGAAAAAAGTTTAGCCTCTCTTT
Organism: Zygogramma bicolorata; assembly: GCA_032362365.1. Taxonomy (NCBI): domain Eukaryota; kingdom Metazoa; phylum Arthropoda; class Insecta; order Coleoptera; family Chrysomelidae; genus Zygogramma; species Zygogramma bicolorata. The sequence continues at coordinate 207,568 of JAVJAQ010001684.1, read as the reverse complement.
CACGTTTGATGTGTTGCAGCTTTCTCGTTTATTCGCTCTGAAAATTCATTTAAAGACGCACTTTTTTGTTGATATGCTGTGAACACGTATTACTTTGGGGCGACAAATATATTGAGGATTTGGTTTTTGCAGTATCATCAAGAAATCGAAAATTGTTTCGAAAAAAATTTTATATAATGTTATTTCTTTATCAATCATGATTCGATAATCATTGCAGATATCAGCAGAAGTCATCATTTTTTCACTGCTTTGGCTATAGTAGGTGCAAGCTCAATTTTGAGCAAGATCCGATAATGATAAAATGAATACATTCTAAACACAAGATAAAATGTTTTTCAATCACAAGGATTTTGAATTTCTTCGAGCTCATGCTATCTGAATCGTGGCAATAAACAAAAATCAACCATCTCGTTTACTGTTGCTACCTGCTATAATGATTGAGAATGAGCACAATTTCTTTATCACTATTTCTCGATGAACACAACTAGCATAAACAGTATATTTGTATATCCTATCTCCGCATGAATATTTTCACTTTCCTGTTGCACCTTCTGTTCCAACCTCCTGGCATTTTTGGGTCCATCATTGGCTGATATTAATCTTATGATCCATAATCATCAGGTTGAATTCAATGTCTCTCAACCAGCTTAGAAGCCTTAAAGCTGTCTCATAAAACTCATTCATTGAAAAGAGCTTACTTCCACTAATGTTCTTTTATCAAAATGGTGTATGGACATAGAAATGAGAGATCGTCATCCCATTTGGTCAAGCAGTGTATAGTGAGGTTATCGAAAACGCAAGTAGTCAGGAAATCGAAAAGAATCCTATGATTAGTAACGATTGTGCGTGAAAGATAAAATTGAAACTTGAAAAATACAATAACCCAGATGTTGTGTAACGGAAGTATCATCGTTTTTCGAATGCAAGTCATTCCCTCTTCATTAACGTTATAGAATAAGACATGAATAGGCTTTTGAGATAATGCATTTATTCAATGAGCTGTGAAAGAAAGGGTTGTTTGAATTTACTCGAAAATTTCCCGAATTCATCTTACATTCGACATTCAACGCGTTGAGCATATTGTAAAAGACCCATTCGATATTTATATCTCAGTCTTCTACTCGAAATTGAAGGAGTACAAAAAAGTCTACAAAAAAGTCGATGAAATTCTGGTTACGGATACCATATTTCCTATCGCACACTTAAACATAAACTAGCTTTTCTGTCTGAATGAAAAAATGATAGATCTGAAATACCATCTTGGTAGTTACAAAATTAAATATTCCAACATTTATCTTCAAACTGTATGTAATAAATTCGTTGAAATCAAATTTTTGCAAACTTTTCCATTAGGTTGAACCAGGTACGAATCCCGAGGTTATAAATGAATCCATCACATTCCATTTGACGTTAAAGTTGCTCACAGTTATTGAGTGATAATTTGTCCAATCAAATACTAAGGAAAGTTTTTTATAATGAAGTTACCGTGAGATAATATGTAAACACTGATTCATCATGATTGTAATTCCTTAATTGATTGCTCACAAATGATGAAGTATGAATCATATAAGTCCTCAGTTATTTATACTTGCCATATCTTTCATATACTAAACAAACCATTCAAGACAGAACACTAGATGATAAGATTCCAAAACAACAGATTGCGTATTAGAGAAATTATTCAATAGAGAGAATCAAATCGAACAAATGCCAGGTATCAATGAGAGTGTTTTGTCCAATGAAATTACTAGAATGCTTCATCATCATCTTAACGTTACAAGCATAGACTAGAAGAGTACTGCTATTGAGTCCTCTCTTGTCCACATACACAACTATTTTAGGAAAATCGCAATATAACAATTTCACGAAATAAGCTGTCATAATTCATACTTTGAAGATTTATGCAATTTCGAGGGATTTCTCTACGTTTACCCCGTATAAATCGGGATCGTTACACACAATTACAGTTTTTGATAATGGTGAATGATAAATTTTTTCGCATTAACATTCGTACTATTTTATATGATACTTCAACCCAAAGATTATGAATTTTTGTTTCAATCAGGCTAATGTCTGTTTCGTCGGTGCAGTTTCGACCTCCCGTTTCCATTTCAATTCAAAACATATTTATTTGTATATTATCTCGTTCATGTCCATATGACATGAGATGGAGAAAAGCAAATGTTCATCATCAGTTTTCCTGATAATCATTCAGAGCGCCACTAATAATTGGTACTCAAGTCACTCTCCAACGAAACTAATTATTCTTAGACATATGACAGGCAGATAGTTGCTTCGTCTTGTGATATGCCTTTGATTCTCGAGTCATGCAACAGTATTGCAGAAATCAAACTTTAATAACGAGGCTAAATCGATTCAAAAACGTTCCTGAAAATAGCTTTCTGAACTCGCAAAGTTAATTTGGGAAAATTGTTCTAGCTTTGAAGTTATGAACTAACAAATTTCAACATGATTGGTCACATATTGTTAAGGAATAGTAAGTGTTCACGCTTCGTCGTTACATTTTCGATTTGTTCATGAAATTCTTCAAGGAGATCAATTACCCTCACACCATACTGATACTAGGTACAGTATCAGTTTTCATCCCTGAAGATGCTACCTTAATAACGAAACGCGCGTCGAGTACAAATAGTATCAGTTAGGTGTTAGGGTAATTGATCTCTTCAAGAAGTTTCAACTTTTACACCAAAAGTTTCAATCCATCGTTTTTTAGATTTGTTCATCTTCAGTAGTACGAAGAATGAAGTTGAAACCTTTTTTTGGATTTAACAGCTTAGACTTTCAGATAAATCAACTTATAAAACTTTCCTCTGGAGAACGAAGTTTTGACATGCAGTATGAAACTTTAGCCATATAGCCATCAGGCCTTCTGAAAAACTTCGAAGTGGGTTTGTTTGATGAATCAAAAAATTATACCATTGTCGTCCCAATATTATGCAGGAAGGTGATTATGTTGGGAGGAAGTTCACTTCAATATGATTCGAAATATCACATGTTCTTCAGATAATCCCACCTTTAAATGGGATGTTTGCCAGAAGACAATTACTCCCTTGGCCAATATCGAGATATATAACTTTTTTTTTAAGAGTCATTCGATATCTGAAGTTAAGCAACGCCGAGCGCGGTTAGTACTTGGATGGGTGACCATGCAGGGAAATACCGTGTCGAAAGCCCGTACAGCTGCAGCGAAATAGCATATCATAGCTCGCAGACAATATATCAATGAACACAAGATATATTGAGGATATGCCGTCCTTCGGAGGGAACGTAAAGCCGTCGGTCCCGAGTCCATGGATGTTGGGCTCGTTAAAGATCCCTACCTCTGGTTGGAATACCAGTTCGGCAAAATTTCCGGTTGGGGGAAGTGAGCTCACCGGCGTCGTTGATTGGCCTTGGTGACGGAAATAGGCCGACGTTAAATAAAGAAATAGAAGAAGAAGAACTTTTTTAAGAAAGACACTCATAATCATTACTTTTTATGATCATCTGCTTTCCACGAGTAACTAAGAAATGCCGTCAAAACAATTTTCTTCCACATTGAAACGGGCGATTATACCTATAAAGCAACTCACACTAATAATGATATTACCTATGAGATAACCAAGATGAAAGAAATACACTCGAGGATGTTGCCGATTAAACATGTTTAGAATTTGGGTTTTAAGAGATATCACCTACAATTATTCGTTGTTATACAATGTCAATAATAAATTTTCTTTCCATGGTCCATGGTCCGATCATCTGCTCACCGATTTAGGGCTTTCATTATATACTGGGGCGAGCTTTTTTTTCCAGATATCGATTCGAGGAAAAAATCAGGTGATCGAGGTAACAAGGAAATGTCCATCGAGTGACAAATCGCTACCTTATAGAAGGACAGAAGATGATAAACTGGATGGATAATCATTTTGAATAAACGCTCCAGAAGAAACATAAATCGATGATACAAAGAGTGCCCTTCAAATATGGTGAAGATTTGCGATAGTTCTTTCAAATGATCGAAACCAGAGGTGAGGACAATCGGTGCTGGATATAAATATTTCTCCAGTAATTCCACCTAGATGAAATACAATCACATTGCATATCTCCACATATTATTGGAATTTTGACAGGATGCAGTGATGGATGTCGCGCATAACATTGGCGATATTGACCAGTTCAACATAGAAGTCATCGTCGTTTGGGGTAAAAAAACTGCACATAAAATTACATGCAAGTCTAGTGCAGGCATCATTCAATTAGCCCTGGGTGTGGCCACAGCCTCGCTTTATAAAACATCGATCGAACGAGCGGTCATCGTTTCAAAAGTACGCTCTTTGATTCCCTCATTGCCGCTTTAATTTCAACACTAGCACATGCGCTCGTAGAGCCGTTTCTCGGCTGTTTCCTCATCCTCGGCCGCCGCTAATTTGCAGCAGGCCAGGAAAAACGTGTGCATTAACAGCAACTCCATCCCACTCCTGAAAACGTTATACTCTGCTATCCCACTCCTGATCGGTTATAATTCGGCCGGAAAAAAGGATCGCGATCACCGCCGATATGATTTATATACATCGAGGTGTTTTTGAAGGGTGGTATGTTTGTTTTTCATTTGCTTGTTCTTGGTTTGGAGCCCACATGATGAGTGGATGAAATTCGAAATTTCAATAAAATCATCTTTACACAATTTTCATTGTACTGTCAGACTATATTTTCGTTCCAAATGACGAAATTTATTCGCGGTATCGATTCTAGTTCAAATAAACAATTTGCATCGGTTTTTACCAACGAACTGATAGTCTTATTTCAAATTTTGGAAAAAATAATGAAATGAACAATACTTGTATCGTGGAACTCTGCCCCAAACCTAATGAATGTTTTTGCAATACAATTTTATATACTATTCAAAAGAATTTCGAAAGTTTTCGAAAATGCAATTGTCCCATTATTCCTATTAATGGTCCTTTCGGCAACTGTAAATTACCATCCCGTCAATTTGTACACAAATAAGACATTTGTATTCTCTTGTCGAATGTTTGTAAAAGTTCTGAGGTAAATCCTTGAAATCTGTTTCCCGGGCTCACCTTGCCGGTAAATCATTGGTTAAAGTGGCATTTATTTCCTACTTGTGGTGTTCAAAAGCCCTAAGTAGCAAATTAAGGCAATTTTAAATCATATAATGAACCGGAAGTCATAGGAGTGCTGGGTGAGCACGGATGTTCTATTGAGTTCGAAACATTTTAGTGCGAAAACGAACCCAAGACAGGTGGGCATCTTAAGAAATATAACACATAATAAACATAAAAGTTTAACAATGGATTCGAGTTAGTTTCAAAATAAGAGATATTCGAAAAACCAGGTGGTAGGCGTGATGTTTGATCTTTAAAATTTTCTACCGAAATAATGGCATTGAAGAAAAACATTGATTTATAGTAGGTGCTTCGGTATTTGTTGAGTACGTGAGTTACAACCTCATGAGGTACTTGGATTTATTACTTTTGTAATGTATTCAGTCCTATGTCTGCGCAGGGTCCATTATCCCTTTAATAGGTAACGGCTATTAGTAAACGATGGGATTGAAATCTTTGGTGTAAAAGTTGAAACTTTCAGTAGAGATCAATTACCCTCACACAAAACGCGCGTCGAGTGCAAAACAAATTCAGTTTGGTGTTGGGGTTGGGATCTCTACAGATAGTTTCAATCTGAGTGTTGAAGAGATTGTTATAGATGACGGAATAAAGCAATTTCTCCAAGAAGAAATATAAACCAGCGTTGAATCATGCGCCAAAAATTAACATTCAAGTTTGAGTATCATGTACATATTTTTGCTTTATCTTCGAATGGAAATATCCTCAACAGTTTATGATTTCTCCCCATAGCCCCTCGAAGAGTTTTTCGAGATGGATCAATCTGGATAATGAATCGTCTTTATTTTTTCACATGAAGTTATTACATAATTGATAACAAAAATCAACTTGGAGGCGAGATTTAGCAGAAGCTATTGTTACATCTAACCTCCAGCTGATTGAGAAGAAAAAATCCCATACAAAGATATAATTAGTAATATAATATTTAAAACAAAAAAAACATTATAGAGACAGCGTGTAGTATATATATAGGTGAAGGAACATTGTCGAGCTTCATTTGCGCGGTCAATGAATACAGGAAATAAAAAGTTTTAGAGGAGATGAATATTCAAGCACCAAACTGATCACATAGCAGACTCTCTTCCACATTGAACTTGAAATGTTTACTATTCTTGTAATGCTCAGGTATACTATTGTATAATTTGATAGAATTATAGGTGAAACGTCTTTGATAGAGGGCTGTGTTGTGACGTGGCACTGTTAAAAAATGTCCGTGTCTGACATTCACATTATGCATTTGATTTTTTGAATTGAATTTGCTTTTCAGATTGTCTGGCCCATCAATAGTTCTGAACTTTTTGGATTTTATATTTGAAAGTTGAATCCAAGCACGGTCCATAGTTTTTTTTAGAGCAGTTGTAACATGAGTTTTGAACCTTAGCTCATTATCTATAATCAATCCCAAGTTTTTTGCTAAGTTCACACATTTGAGGTATTCACTATCGATACTGACTGCAAGATTTGAAACGATTAGTTGGTAGCAATTTTTGGGATCTTGACCAAATAAAGTGAAAAATGACAAAACAGTTGCAGTAGTTGACATCTACATAAGGAAAAAATGATTGATGATGTTCTATATATCCACTAAGGATGTAGTTGAAAAAAAATTATGAGTGAAAAGAGAATTGACGATATTCTATATTTCTTTAGAAATCCAGTTCCGGTTTCAATCAAGAAGTTTTTTCGAAAAAAATCTTTGGTTCAGCTGTCGATAAGTCTTATATAGCTTAAGTGCTTGAGAGCTCAAATGAACTTCAAATGATTGCTCATTCTGATTGATAATATAAGTTCATTGTTCAAATGATAGAATACTTGTTTCAAGTTCCACTTCAACTTGCAACTTTATTGTTTGGATGGATATTCATTTGGTTTATTTTCTTGGAAGCTAGTGAATGGAATATTGAAGGAATAATAGAAATGCGGATCTCATTACCATGCCAATAAAAAAATTCAATAACGGGATGAGAAAAATGATCACAAAATTAGAATGACAACATTCCAAATATTCCACCAATATAATTGAATTTCCTTGATAATACAAGATTTTGGATGAATTGCATATTCTCAGTATGAAATTGTAGAGTTCTTGAACCCTTCTCTGAACAACAAAAGATCGATGCAGATGCCGACTGCGAAACTCAAGCTGTTTATCAAGCAGATGTATCATTGCAAAACCTCAAAATAAATTCACCCTTTTACTTCAAAACAAATTTCGTGAATTCTTACTTGTTAGCTACCTGCTTCTTATGAATACAAAATATCTTAACCAAAAGATTTATACTTCAGATGTGGCAAAACATCTCTTGTGGAACTTAAAAGGGTTCAAAGGAGTCTAGCGGAGGTCGGCTCTTAAGATTTGCAGACAGATGTTGAAAAATCCGACAAACTGCAACATGTCGATAAGTATTGAATTGATTAATGAATCATGAAATTTCAATTGCCGAGGTAGTGAAAAAACTGTAACGAGCACATCTGCACATACTCGAGTGCAAAACCAATCCTCTTCATACCATGTTCATGAAACGGATAATATGATGAATAACAAGAGATTCAGAAAAAAGTGATAACAAAGAAACAACGTTATATCTTACGAGCCCATGCCACACTTATCATTACGTCCTTTATATTACAAACACGATACGCATACGACGCAGCTAGGGCACGTGAAATTCACCAGACGAAATAAAATAATAAATGTGTTTTTAATATGCATACGTGATTTTTATCCGAGTGAAGGGGTGAAATGAGGTTATATTTTAATTAGTTTTCACAATCAACAGGTCGTCGTCGAATGGTTTTTATATTTTTTGCTGTAATATATACTCGTTTGGATTAACAAATATATTCGTCAATTGAATAATTCCACATATCAATATTGTTTCATTTCATCTATTGAAACTGAAAGTTTTTTAACGATCATTGTGTGATTAATTTCATTTGGCACACTTTTTATGAAATATGTCAATGAAATTGGCGGGTATGAAAAAGTTTGATTCCAGTGACCCAATGACAAAAATTGTTATATACTAAAAGAATCCGTTTTGGAATATCAATTTCACAGATTTTGATTACCAGAACATCAGTAAAACAGTGAAATAATAAAAACCAAGTCATTTTGGAAACCTCAAGTTTGATCTGCTGATGATGCAAGCTTTGTTGTTAAAGCTTTTATCGAGTGCAAGTTTTTTAATATGTTCGATAAATCGCAAACAGATTGAGTAGAAGGATACCAAACTAAAACGCATGCATTCTATGCTAGCTTTGCCGGTTAAACTGGTATCTCACGAAAAAAATTAAGAATTTTTGACGAACCTTTTCGACTTTTTCTTTTACAAAACAACATAAAGCAAGACACATAATCATTATAAAAGAAACAACACTATGATTTTAATACTACTTTTTTATGCTGTGGAGAAATTATCCGATCTCTTCGGTTATAATTGCACGAGTGCATAAAAATTACCGATAATTTTGCAAGAAAGCGTGATATCTAAAAATTGCAAGTTTATTCAAACTTCCGCCAAAATATGAAAATAACCGAATGCAATTTGTATAAGATATCGCGCTTGAATGCAAATTTATCTGGTAATTTTTATGGACGAATGTAATTCATTGGAATATTTCAAGAATGAAGAAATTCTCAAAGAAATGTTATTTTTTGTTCATTTATACTTTCCTCTATAGATTTTATGGAGTACTCACCTAAACGCGAAATGTTTTTCTATTTTTGAAGTCTATCTGACATTTATTTGTGTTGTTTACTGACGTTTAGCGATACGGTTTGAAATGTGTCGTTATGGTGACTTGATACAATGCAATTACCGCTGTAAGTTTTCGATAATTGCATTGCTCTTATGGGACATTTTATATATGAGGAAATATTCGATTTAAGTTACGTATGTTTGAGGTACAGAGTCACCGAAATTTGCTTTTATGTATTTCAATGCTCAAAAAGGCACAAACTAGTTTTCCCAAATAAACTTCCCCCCTTCTTTTTCTCCTTTTCTTCTGAAGATATTAACTGGTGGGGTGAAATTCGCGTCAGGATCAAATTTTTGTTCTGGTATTTGAACTTTATGAAAAAGTTTTCTTTCAGAAACCAAAGTTTACCCCGTACCTCAAGCAGAAATACCAATATGTTTTCCTGTGATGAAAATTGATGAAGTTCCACCAATATTTTCTGATGAATTTCATTGCTATAAATGATATATTATTTTGGGAGAACACGGTTCCTATTTATTGCCAGGAAATGATAAAGAGACGAGAAATCCAATCACCAATTACTTCAAATAGAATTTATAACAGTCAAATTAGCAACATCAGTGATTATTCGATTATAATTTCAAATCGAATGAAATCAAGTTCGTCTCACATTTTCCAGCAATATCCGTTGATTTCTTCACAGAAATTAATTTCTGGTTCAGTTGTGCTTAAAAGTCTCAATGCGTTTCGTAGTACCAAATAAAATACTAAGCACACGAGCCAGCATATTATTGAATAACATATACTGCACCAGTGACCTACTGTTTGGTCCTAATTCACCCTAACATACCCTTGACAATACCACCCTTAGATTGAGCAGACTTTGATGCATCATATCGAAATACACTTTATCGGGGTGAACATCTTTTATGAAAAGACGATGACGAGATATCAGCGGCGAGATACACAAATGTCGCTCTCAGGGAATTGTTACCCAGGGGTGATATTTGGATGTCGTATGAAAAACGAACAGGACCGTTCTCAATGAAACATAACCTATGAGAATCGGACGATAGATTAATATGAGGATCATTGATTTCTTTTTCTACGAAAAATAACTGAGATCAAACTTCACTGCGTTTGTAGTTTATATCCTTTCACCACATAAAAATTTAAAACTGAATTTTGGAAAGAATTATTAGTAATTTGTAGTTACAATGGTTTTAGGATTAAGAATAATAGTGTTACCGTTGAATGATGGAACTGGAAATTTCAATATCTATTTAACTAAACTGCATTGAGAAAATCTGGTGAAATGTAATTAGACTGAAACGTGATTCAACATACAATAAGGTCAATTCCGTGAATTCAATAATCAATATGAAATGCGACAATTGAAATGATATTGAAAAATATTCGAAGGAAGGTAAAAAGTCACGAATATAATTTGAAAATCAAGTACCAAGATGAATATTCTATATCTCAACTTCATTTATTCTTTCAAATATATTTTGACGTAGTATTCGTAAATTTGGTAATTTGTTGGAATAAATAGAGAATGGTAGTTATAGAGCAACTGTAATACACTAGTTACTTGAACCGTAAACGTATTGGCTGATAAGATTGATTTTGTCAAGGCACTGACATCCCATTGAATTGACATTCTTAATTTCAAGAAAATTTCATTCGTTAAAAATTTTTTTGGGTACCATAGTCGACTGTTTCTACACTTGAATAATTTCAATATCAATTCCGAATTTTTTCAGATCGTGGAAGGCTGAAAACTCAAAAAAGTACTGATGATCGAAAAATTTGGTGAGGCACAACGATTGAATGAAACATTATCAATGCTATGTAGATGTAAGAGTGAAATTTTTGGGAAATATTTCTCGAATATATTTTTTATTGTCAAGTCAAAATACTCCTGTCAAACCAATGATTTTTATCAAAAAAAAAAAAAGTTATATCTTCAGGATACCTATTCACAACACAATTTCCGCAGGTTTTTAATAATAATAATTTCTCTTCCGGCATTTTTTGCCAAAATAACTATTCTAGGAGATCATTCTCTCTGGCTGTTCACACTTCATGAAAAAATATTTTTTTAATTCTTTGGCTCATTTCACTTAGACTTCTCTGATTTTCACGTTATTTACACAAATTAACGAATGTGTTTTTTATATTTCCGCTCTTCATTGTTTCAAGAACAATTCCACACTCGGCTTGACTTCGAATTTGGGCCGGTCCTGTCAAAGTTCAGCGGGACGTAGAAGAAGGGGAAAACTGAAGCTTGCAATAGTAAGGGGAAGAAGGGTAGTATGCAGTTTCTATTTATTGGAAGGAGGGTAGTCGTCTTTGTTATGGACTGGAGAACAAGTCAGCTGGCTACAGGAGTATTGCTCCCTCTCATAGGTGGTGCAGCTGTCCGTTAGACCAAGTTTGCACCGTCACAATTACGTGTCTACAGTGACGTTCGGTGTTCAGACTTCATATAGGGTGAATTATTATTAATTCAATAAAATGAGGTGCTGTTCCGATCATTGGAGGTTTTTCGGATGAATTGTATATTCTCTGAGCTGAGATTACTGTCAGTCCGAAAATATATAAATAGTGTGACATTAATAAATATTCATAACATAATAGTGTGACAAGAATATATACTCATCAAACAAAAAAAATTAATAGACATTGGGTTCGGGTAGAGCTCACAGGAATATTGTTATGTTTTCGAATAGCTGATCGGTATTAGATTTGATTCAAAGTTTATCAGTTCTCATATAATACTCTCCACTTTTTTCTGAGGATTACACGATAAAATCGGAACTCTTAGTATGAGAGTTAGGAAGTTTCCTAGAAATGAATTACACTGACACCAAACTAATATTACTTAAACTCGACACGCGTTCCGCTAAAAAGATTGGCATCTTCAATCAATCAATTACTGTTCTTCTAAAGTTGCTAGCTTCGATGGCAAAATGCGCGATGAGTCCAAGTTGTATGATAATATTAATAATAATCGCTTTCATTAGGTTTCATTAATGGATTAAAAAATTAATACATGAAATATATTTGAATAATAAGGTTGCATACCATCAAAAGCAGAGTTAGCGTTTGCCCGCGTATGAAGAACCAGAATTAGTTTGGTGTTAGGGTAATTAATCTCTTGAAAGAGTGTCATAAATGTAGTGCTCGACATTTTCGCAAACCTTATTCAGTTTGTTTTTCGTAACAAGTCCTTCACTCAAACAAGTGTATACAATAATGTCCAAATTGCCAATGAGACATCAAATGCAAGTGGTTTTTCTGTAATTAAACCATCATATTATTCGAAAAACCTCTCCAAATCGACTCGCATCTGAAAGTGGAACAAACAGAATGTGATTCAATCAATAACAAAATTTCAATGTGTGGAAAAGTAAAAAAGCTCAAAAGTTATCAATTTGTCATCGAAAGTAATTTTTAATTTTTTTTTATATATTGATAGAATATTTGTATTGATTGGCTACATATACTTTCGTATCAACTCAAAATACAACTTATCATGAATTTGCTAGGGATTTCATAATTTCGACTTGTCATTTCTAAATTATACCATCTCGAGTTATACACTGAAGCGAAATTACCAAAATCCGCAGTATCAAGTCCGAATTACGGGATACTAAGTCCAAAATATTAAATACCGAGATTGTTGTTGTTTTAGAATTGTTTTCTCCGTTAACCAGCTGACAAACGTCAACACTCATAAGTCGAAACTTGTGGAGCAAATCAATTGACGAGGCCTTACCTTTCAACTTGTGATCCCAGCACTCAGGTACTCTGAATAAAATTGTAAAATTACGAGATATTTGCTCAGAATTGCGAAATGCCATGTCAAAGTTATAAAATTGCGTTATACTAAGTCGAGATATTACGTCAGAAGTGTATAATTCTTAGATACTGATTAAAAATACCAAATCAGAATAACAAAATTCCGAATCAACGAGTCGGAATTCTGAGATATTTATTATTTATCCGGTTACAGTGGTTTTACGTATTGTACAAATTTCGAGATACTCAGTCGAAATTGAGAAGAAAATAACCGTTCTATATATCCGTAGTATATCACTACGACGGAAAAAGTACAAAAATCTTTAGGTTAGTAGAAACTGATGTTATGGCACAGGGTAGGTATCTCCGGAACATTCGTTAACATTTGTCACTACGGACTCTAGGTGAAACTAACAACATATTGGCTTGGCACTCTCAGTTAAATGCTCTGCTTTGAATTTTAGAGGTTATCCCTCTAGTAGTCTAATAAACGGTGGTGTTTTCACCCACATCAACTATTGGTTCATATTTCTTGTCTAATGTGCAGTTTTGCAGATAGCGATACTGCTGAGATTTTTTCATTATTATTATATTATCTGTTTCGAAGGATCCTAAAGCAATGAGTTGAAAATTTCACTTTATAGCTTCCATAAGCTGGAATTTTTTTATGAAGATCCTATAATAGACAATTTTCATTGCTTGATATTCATTAAAAACGATATTTGAAGGAATAACTGGATCCAAGCTATCTCATCCCAGAATCTTGACTTATTCATATCAAGCGATAATTTACTCCTCAGTAAATTTCAATAAGATATGATAAGAACACAGGCGATTCCATTACAGATTATGCCTTTTCCGTTCATGCTTATTCTACTATGTTGTACCTACCTACCTACGCCGCTGTTTTTCGTTTACATTTTTATCCCAACTTCTCTTCCTACTAAATACAATCTAGCAAGCGCGTGTCAGGCACGGGTACCGTTTTTTGACCCTCCGTCAACAAAAGAAAGTCGCCCCTCTTTTCGATGCCTACTACGATCTCCACACAATGTATACTACTACTTGCACACCGGGCCGCGGATCTTAATGCCCTTTATCATGCAAATGCCCCTAATAAAACATCTGCCGTCGTTACGTCACGTGACACGCGTCTCAAGTCGGCTGTGACGTCACATGTAAGAAAACTGTCTCAAGGTTGTGTTGTGCCCGGTGACGTCACTTGGTCAGTGGGTTCATTCCTTATCCCTGCTTCGTGACGTGTGAATGATAGCGGAAGTGGTTTTCACCGGCTAATAATACGACTGCAAGACGGATAAGATATGAAACACCTTTGGGGACGTAAGCTTTATCCACCTGATAGTTTATTTTTGTTCGCGGCCCATCATACTTTACTTATCTTAGGAATAGAACGCTTCGATTACTGAATCGGATTTTTACATTTTGAATAGCTACCTGGGTAAAAAATTTGTATGACAGAATATAATCTGATCGTTGTTTTGTTGAAAAACGACTTTCGGTACTTTTCGACATATGGGACGGAACGTACGACGCTGACCAAATGTTTCTAGGATCCGTGAGATTATATTCTCAAGAATATAATCTTATCAAAGATGTCATGGAATATTGAGTGAACGGAATTACCAAAAAAATATTTTCGGAGGTTTAAGGAGAAATTATCGATAATATAATGCAATATCAATACAATTTGATGTTCCCAGCTCGAATAGTTTAATCATTCCATTTTTCTGTTCCATATAAGAATAATCTAGTGCCAATTCCTAAAAGACCAACAAAGATAATATATGAGAGGCCAGGATTCAAAAAGATTTTCGAAGCCAATAATGGCTAATAGTGGAATATTGACTAATTTCAAAAGGAAACAAGGCACCAGCCCATAAGTTCACACGCAAAGCGACTACAACCGCAAGAAAATATTGTGCGTTAGAGTTTTTATCAATTTTCCATAGATTTACTACAATTATAAAAACATTAAAATCGTTGCTCGATAAATAAATTATTGGAATAACCATAGGACAGGAAAACGATGAAGTCTATTAAATTAAGTCACGCTTTTTGTGTTAAAAGCTGAAATGTGTCACGGAATGAGTTCAATTTTCCTAACCCACAAGACAAGGAACACGTATATATCGTGGCACAAATAAAATCTGCACCATATGGGAATTTTCTTCATCAATAGATTCATTTGAAGACCCATTTCAGATTTCAAAATATTGTTCTGAACCTGTCAAATTTACCAATTTATACCTTTATGCAATATTATTTTTGTTGACCTGTGACCTGAAAAAATAAACTAACTCCCCTCCAGAAAAGAACGAAAGCAGATTTGGTTTCCCTTTAGCAAAGATTACTTACATCTTGTATTTCTTGCATATTTGGGTTGCTCACTAATAGGAACCCCCCCCAAAAAAAAAGAAGGGGGGGACCCAAAAGAAGAAAAAACGGACAAAAAACAAAAAACCCCCCCACAAAGGGAAGGGGAAAAAAAAGAAAAAAGAAGGGACAACAGGGAAATCAAAAAAAAAAGGACGATGTAGTTCATTCGAAAGGTATTTTTTTAATTAGTGCGGCCTTTTCCGAGAAATCAGAAGAATGTCGTTCTAGACTTGTATTTATTCCAATTTTAATTATTTATTCTTTCAGATTGTGATAGGTTAATAGCCCAAAAACTGAGAAGAAAAAGTCCTCTATCACAAAATATTGCCCCTCAAATTCTTTTTAGATTTTTCAAAAAGTTTGTGATTTGGTGTTGATTATACCAAAATGTGCTTCCGTCGAATTGAAAAATCAGTCTGTCCTGGCGATTCGTTTGTATATTAACATCTCACGAGTTAGATAAGGAGGGGGTAGCACTTATCGTCCGCATTGGTCAGCCCGTGTCCATACTGTACACGGAGAAAAATGATGAAACTTTGAGTTGATTCAGGTACAGGTGGTGAAATCCGTCAAGGAGGAACGCCATCTGTTGGATTTGACCAAAAACTCAGATTATGTATACTAAGCATCGGAAGATCTCAGTTTATCATGAGCTTCTGAGGGGTTTCCTCGAAACCTGGGATATTCGTTAAAAAAAATTTTTTAATCAAACAGCCATCCTGCTACAGTTGGTTCCGTTGCCATCGAGACTCGTTCTCAGTCTCTTGCAGATATGGCTGCAACTCTGTTACTGATTATGATGAAGATTTCGTAGTATATATATAATGGTACAATATTTTTCCTCATAGCCCGTGAGCAAGATCAACGACTGGCTCTGAATAGAATCATCTGAAGGATCAATTCATAGAGAAGGAATTGATTCTTCAGATGATTGGATTCATAGCCAGTCCTCAAGTGTGCTCGAGGACTATAAGAAATTTACGTTTGCTTCTAGGAGAGATTGGGCGCTTTGGATTTGTCTTTGGGTATTACCTCGTCTATAGGCAGATGACGTGATGACGGCTCGTTTTGCTTGTCGTTAGCTTCAGCCTTTTTCGAGGTTTGATACTATTGAAGGAGTGATTTTTAATAATATAAAACCATCGACTTCAAGTTGAAGATGAGAACTAACTTGTACTGATGGGAGGCCAAATAATCCTGCACTGGAAACTGTCGGATATAATTCAACGCCCTTCGAAGTACTAGCCAAGGGAGTAGTTTTTCATGACAGATGTAGGTGATTTGAGACTGGCCTGAACAGATTTTTCCTTTGAATAGTTTTCTGAATTACATTTCTAACGGTAGTAGCTCGTGATGAATATGCGACCCGAAGAACTCTTCATGTTATGTACTTTTTTTTCCCACTGTTTGTGTTCGATTGAATATTATCTGCTTAACAACTGCTCATGTTGGAAACCATTACATTATTTGTCTTTTCACGATTATTGTGTACTGAGCGATGTTTTACTAACTAATTTTACCACAAGTAACCGGTGTTGATACCCATTACTTTATAGCTTGTGCTGTATGGGGAATTAACCTTTGGCTTTCTTCTCTGGATTCCTCAAATTTCGTTCTTTCAACAAAAATATCCGAGTTCCTAATTATCATCCCAACTAGCAATTTTATATTTTATAATAGTTGCGAAAATGTTTCGGGGAAACAAATTATAAAATTGTATTCCTCTCAGAAATGTTTTCAATGTGTTTATAAAACAGCTATAAGTAGTAAATTGGCACCGTTTTATATAACATTTATAGTTTTATATAGTTTTATAGTCTTTATTAATATTTTGTAAACACTACAAAATAGTTTTATGAAACATTTCGACCGATACTATGAAAGTTTTCTAACACTCTTAAAAAAGAGTTTTGTAAAGACTTCTCTTACTGCACTTCAGCAACATATTTGAGCGAACTTATAAAATAATTACGAGACAATTTCATAAGAGTTTTTTAGTAGTTTTAAGTAAGCGTTATGAAATAAAATGCAGCCTAAAAAGATACCGATAAAATAAAAAAGTGTTGAAACTGTTTTCTTAAAGGCGCAAGAAGTAATTTTGTATTGGACATTAGGAAAATATAATAGATATGTCACCAAGTAAAAACCAACAAATAGAAAAGTTGAAGCCATTTTGAAAATTTCCCTTTTGGACTGTTGAAGACATTGTTTGTGCTTCAAATATTGATATTTTTACTGCTCATGAAATTTTATTGACAATATATATTTATATATATATATATATATATATATATATATATATATATCATCACAGTGATGATAGCCAGCTAGTGAGACAACTCAGACCTAGACGCAAGGTCACTCAGTCTTGAAAATGGCTCCGAAATGGGAGTCGAAACGTAGACAAGTAAATCTTTCCAGACGCGGATCAACCGAAAGTTCCAGCCAGCACATTTCTGACCGCGGAAGCCTAGCCGATCATATATATATATATATAAATACAAGGGGAGAGATATTGGGTGAAGCAGCAAGCAAAAAGTGTACTCTTTTAACACTGTATTTCCAATATTTCGACAGTGACTACTGTCATCTTCAGGGAAGCTACAAGATTTACACAAATTGGTCCAGAAAAATGAAGAAAAAATACAAAACTACTTACTGTGTTAACGAGGATGGTTGCGATATAAAAGTTGATGATTAAACATTGAAAACAGAGCAAGGTGAACACTTGTGATATATGAATAAACATGTATATAAACGTCAAAAAACAGGTTAAAATTGATCTTGAATATTTAAAAATAATTTTAAAAGACAACGCAACGTGGAAAAATGAGGTTAGAAATTTAAATTTTATTGACAATTGACAAAAGACTCAAAAGGGAGAGATAATGACAATTTTCTGACATCTGACAGATGTGGGAAACAACTATTTGGCTGCTGCTTGAAGAACATTCAGCCAATTGACTGATCTCAAAGGAGTGAAGGATCTCCTGTGACAGAAGCGTTAAAATTATGAAAATTCTTGTCAATTAGTAAAAGGTACGAATAAATTTCGCTTAAATGATTAAGATCTGTTTTTTTATTTATATATATATGTGTGTATATTTGTATGTATATATATATATATATATATATATATATAGCGTATTATTAGCAAAATTTAAGCGCGTCACTCATTTATGGATGTTTTTGGAAAAAATATTGATTATACAAAAATGTACACTTTCGAAATATCAATTTTCTACCTGCAAACTCAACTCGGTTTGTTCTAAATAATATTATCTTATAATATTCATGTAATTTTTAGCTGTAAATATCACTATAGTTGCGGTATTTCTTATCTTCAACTCATCTAATGTAGGTATTCCGGATTGCTATCATTTCAAAATGGCGTCATTTTATAAAATAATTTGGTTTCAATCATTTTAAAGCATTTTAGCTACTATAAAACTGTTAAGAAATACTGAGTTCTGGAATTGATGGTATCGCGGTAGAGTCGGACTACTTTTAAAGCTATAGATTCCTACAAAAGTGATTATATGAAGATATTGCATGGGATTTCTCACATAGTTTGAATATGAGTATTATCTATCAGGATATTTTGGCTAGGAAGCTTCTTCCATTGGTTATGAAGGTTAAATTTCGAAGGAGCTTTTAGCTAGTAGTTTGAGGGTATATATACATGGTGTTACACTCAAATCGACGGATTTTAATCATTATATTAACCTTTTCCTGTTTTTAGCAAGGAAGAAAATGTAAACACTATGTATTACGTGGTAGATTTTGTAGTGTTTTGTTAGTACTTTCAATAAACAGAGTGGCTCAAAAAGTTTTCAAATATTTTTTTAATGGAACACCCACGCTTCGAATTGAGTCTGAAGCTATTACTGTATGATTTTTCTTCTTCGATTTTGAAAACCAATTGCAAATCATCTCATTTTACTCCAAACGGAAAAATAAAAATGACTCTTGTACTAATAATTACTACTAATGATAGAAAATAAGCGATACTCCCCCTATCGACTTTTGTGGGAACACTCAATTGTCGGATCGCCATACTCTAGTTTGCAAGTGTTTATATGGTCCAAGAAAATAATTTCATTATAGCTACAGGAAGCAGTTATAAAATAAGCTTCAAATAGTTTTATGAAGATCACAACAAACTAGCGGAAAAGTGTAATAAAACTGCTTCAAAACGATTTACTTTTATAGCAAAATATGTTTTATAAGTTAGATGTTGAAACGTTTCTGTGATAATTTCGTGACAATTTTTAACGGTTTTTAATTTTATTTCATAAACGTTTCTATAACAAATTTATAAAACACTATTATTGCCTACAACTATTGTGTTCACAGGTCGTCTAATATAATCTATTAGCATTTTGGTAATTATGAAATAACAACAAAATAAAACTGTTGCAGCACCATGAAATTATAAAACAATTTTGCTGGTTGGGATGTGCTGTATATGTGACTTCATAAAATTCAACACATCAACAATGAAATATTGGCGTCTCAAATTTCTGTTCCTAATAATGAATCATCTCTAATAAAGTAATTTTATTATTGTCAACACATTCATCGAAATATCTTCACCTAGAAATGAAATAATATTTCCTGGAGTACACAGAAAGAAACATCAATTTTCTCAGATCAGGAGTGTTTCCGCGTCAAACAAAAAACGGAGCGGGCGCCTACTCAATTAAGTCGTATACCTGTCGTGATAAGGGGCGTCGTAAGGAAACAGCGGAAGTAGTCCTGCGGAAACGCGGCGTTCTGCGGAAGTGGCTAAGTAGCGAATACAATAAGCGATTCCGGTTTCGTGTCTCATAGAGCACGGCCGCCCACGTTATTCCTGCGAGACATGGGAAAAGTCGATGAAACACCCGACACCCAGGCGATCATGCAAGATATGCGGTTATCTTGATTTCAACGCGAGCTGTGGGAAATGGGTTTCTTTTAGGGCATTTCCGAGTGCGATAAAACTTGGCGGTTTTAATAAGTTCCGCACTTGTCTGAATTGCGGTACATGTATAGAGGTCTTTTTTATTTATCTGATTACTATAATAAATAGTGTTCGGGGAAATCACAATAGAGTTGGATTCGCCTTTTTCAGATACCAATCGTTATTTTTTTATATGCAGGTTCACACGGAAGGGAAGCCTTTTAATGTTCAAAGAACACCGCGTGAATAAAGGGACAGGAGATACGAATTAACATTTACTTCTAATTTCTGAAGTTTGTAAGCCTCAGGAAAAACCTCTCTTGGCAAGGAGTTCCAAAGCTCAGCTGTTCTATTGACAAAAGATCCCTGAGCAAGAGAGGTTCGACAGGTTTCCAAATCCACAGCAAAGGGGTGGAAATTCTGTTCTCGTCGAGTCATCCGTGTAGATACTGCTAAGGGGTGAACGATTGATAATAATTCGGAAGAGCATCGTCCGTGAAAGTATCTATAGGAGAGAGACAAGTCTCCTACCCTTCTACGATGTTTCACTGAAGTGAGCGAGTGTGTGAGCGAAGAATATAATCGAGAAGCCTCAATGAATGTTTTGGTGCCGAACTATATTCCATGACAGGTCGTATCTGAGCCTTGTAGATCATTAGAAGCTGACGAGAAGTGAAGTATTTCTTCGCACGAAATAAAAATCCAAGTTTCTGGGAAGCACTTTTACCGATCGATCTCATGGTTTTCCCATGAGAGATTGTCACTGATCGTAATTCCCAGCATCGGGATACTTGATTTTGTAGGGATAGTTACTCCTGACACCTGAATATTTGATGATGATAAATCGGCTTTTCTTAAGAAGATACATGCCTGGGTTTTCGTAGCATTAAACTCGACCAAGTTCATATTACCCCATTCTATTATTTTTAACCAATCGTCGTTAATTTTATTGACGTGAATGTTTCTTTGAATTTTTGTTTCTCGGGCTGGTATGGGGACTCTGGAAGAGAAACTGGTATGAAGAGTACTGTCGTTCGCAAAACCATGTTTTAACCAAGATGTTTTCTCGAGCAATGAATTACATCTCTCCTCACCCTTCGAGAACATTCAACAGTAATGAAAAACGTCACATGATTGTTAGACATTACCATTGTATGTCTAATGAGTAGAATACAATAAGAATAGGTTTTATACAAATAGATTTCAACAATACCTGTCCATCGTATGTCTCTCCTTTTATTTGATTGTTATTTTCATTGGCCATCTTATCAAAGAGCTGCCGAACTGTTTCTCATTATTTTCTTGTTCTCACTTATGATATTAGGGCAAGGAAAATACAGAACCTTTTCATAATTGTCTCACGTTGGGTCAATATAAAACCTTTATAAAATACAATGTATAATGCTCAGTTTCCTAAGGAATGCTGCGAAGATAAATTTTTGTTGATAGTTTGTTTCGGGTACCTAAGTATGGAACAAATTCCATTGAAATTTCATACAACACCGATTTCAATCTTGAACAAATGATCAACGAAATTCATTAAGAAAGGCACCTACCTGAAAATTATACAGTCCACTGAGTTGCATTTCGATTCAAGATTGTTTCGTTCCACATATATGAGGGTTGTTAAAAAATATATATTATTGCAACCTTGCATCATAATAATCTTACTCATTATGGTTTTTTGCCTAAGTAAAAATATTTTCAAGAGTGTGTTGCTATTATTTTCACGTGACAACTTG
This sequence comes from Zygogramma bicolorata, assembly GCA_032362365.1. Lineage (NCBI taxonomy): Eukaryota > Metazoa > Arthropoda > Insecta > Coleoptera > Chrysomelidae > Zygogramma > Zygogramma bicolorata. Next base: position 185,828 of record JAVJAQ010001684.1, on the reverse strand, counting down.
GAACATATTTTATACATACCTACTTATTATTTGCAACATTCATGACCATTCAACAGATATATTTTTTTACTGAAATAGCCACTCTACATAGGTTCGATATCATTGACGAATATATTGTATACTTTTCTGATGATCATAAACGATTAACAGCCGATTGCACCAACTTTTTCTTATGAGAGCATTAAGCTAATGGGCCATTTAGGCTGATTGAACGCACTGCAACGATTTCACTATAGGTTAAAAGATCATTGAACACCCATCAAAGAATTTTGAAGAGTCCCTTTGCTAATGATTTCATAAGAAAAAGTCGATGCAATGGGCTGTAAATATTTTGAATGAAAGGAATATCAAGAGGTTCGCATTTTATTCAAGGAACAACATAAAGATGAATGACCAATTCGAATGGACATACAGGTACACCTCCCAGGTTTTTCATCGTCATCGTCTTATCCCAATACTATTTCAATTCTCACCTGCAAGAGATGATCAAATAGTTAAGATCCTCCATATCGAATATTCCATTATTGTTGACCTTCCTCAACTAAGACTTTTATAATGGCACGGAAACGGAATTAGTGAAGAGAAACAGTTAAGAAACCAACTGTTGCGTTCAAGATTTCTGGGGTTTCTTATTACATCTTTCCTCACCCTTCAAGAACATTCAACAGGTGTTTTCTCCGTAGATTTCTTAACTTCTAAGACCACAAACTCCAACCCCCTTATTTCCTGCAATCATTTCATTCTCGCAACGCTAACAATCTTCACATTTATCTTTTATAAACTTGGGGGATTTTCTCTGTCGTTTCACTCAAACGAAGGTGATTTATTCACCAGGACTCGATAAGAATTTCAATTTGGTTTCCTGTTGCGCTGGAGATCGTCAGATTGCGATGATATCAAATTCAGATGTACAGGATAATATGTCTGAAATTTGCGGGCACCACCTCTTCCGGTCATTCTAATAATCTTAATAATAATTGGGTTGATTTTTATGATCGAACTCATTTCGGACTGTGAGAGGGCGATTTTCGCTTGATTTATTCCGTTAATATAATATAATACTCAAAATGTATAAGTGAGAACTTGTTACGTATACAATATTAACTTATGTAGTCATGATATTGGGTAATCGAGACGGGTTACTTGTTAAAAACGAGGGTAAAAAATCACATTATCATTAAAATTATGGGTAGAGAAATACACCCTATTTCAGAAACTTTACATTTTATATCACTGATAAATTGTCTTATACTCTTGGAACAATCCCGTTGGATCGAGATGAAGAAGGTCCGTGCGGCTCCAAGACAAGATTCTTTCATTCCAATCATTGAACTTCATGAGGATAATCAAATTCGATTCAAGACTTGTAATCGATTTCCTCAACTTTTGTAATTGTATCAACTTGATTAATTTAAGTGAATAGCCACTGTAACAAACAATCTGAAACTTATAAAGTAATTTATCGTACTCGGACATCATTTAATTACCGATTGGGAGAAGTTCAAGATTTACTATTCACGCGGAGAAGATACCTCAGTTAATTGGATTTGAGGGAAAGAAAAGACCAAGCAAGATACAGGAAATTAGCGTTCCGCGAAGGATATTTCCCAAAAGCTTCCTTCAAGCATCCATTCAAGTTCAGTCAATCGAAAAGTTGACGAGCATATAAATTATGATAAGTGGCTAGTCACTTATATACGAACCAATTTCGTCGCAATTATAGTTCAACTCTTTCTGGCATTATGAAAAAAGTAATAAATACCTTATTTTTCTTGAGTGATGCGCCAATTTCCTTTCCAAAATACTAGAGAAGACCTGATATATATTTTCGTTGATGTACCTCATTGAGATCCATCTAAAGAGTGCAGCCTTTCCGCTGTCTAATCTTTATCAAACATCCATAGCCAAGGTATAGAATTTCTTGACGTGGGAGTCATTTTCTGTGTTTACCACTTTTCAAAACAGCGACATTTTTTTTTTCTCATCCACCCTCACAATGTGTGGACCCCCCACAAAAGACAATAAGACAATTCCGTAAAGGCAGAAATCATAAATAACATTTATATATATATATATATATATATATATATATATATATATATATATATATATATATATACATACCAGAGTTTTATATGTTATCGTGATTGAAATTGAAAGATTATAAGAATAATTGAAGAGGCACTTGAAATGTTTATATCTACCAAAAATTTTCGAAGATCCATGTGACGAATAAAAGTAGAAAAATAACAACCTATTCGTAGTATTATTGTGTTCACGAGGAGTCTTCGTTGAAAAACTTCAAATGATATGTGATTTCAATTCTCACAGTAACTAATATAGGTATGTGATACAGGAAGAAACTACCTGTCTAAATATCGATGATAAAAATATCACAGTACATAAGCCACATCACCGTGAATCCTCTGAATATCTAGTGCTCCTTGGACCGTGTTGCCAGCGGATATCCTTACATCCGAGTTACCGTATCCCTTCGTATGTGTATACTTTTGTATTGTGAGCGGGTGGAACCGGACGTAATGTTTTGATTAGGTACTCGAGTTTTTTTTAATGAAGATCGCTATTTTCGTGGTAGACAGTTCACTGAAATTGAACTTACCGGGTTTGATGATGACGGAAAGTGAAACAGAACTTGAATTTAATAGTGTTAATGATGAATGATGAGATGGTATATGTAGCTGAAATAAATTGATATCGAGATGAAAATGAATTTGAGATGAACTTTTGGAATTGTATGTTTCAACGACTTGAGTAGTATATACCTTATCGCCGAGGTGTGTTTCTCGTACCAAACCGTACCTGAAATGGTCAGTAATGGGACGTATTCAAGAGTTAAATGAAAAATTCGTTCGAATTTCAGAAGTCAAAAGTCCACCGAAGTTTATTGAAAAAGAGAGAAAATTAAAAATTAGAACATTCCAGGTTGAAGTATGATTTGAACTTATCTCGAGGCCAATTACTATGTGCTATAAAATAGTGGAACATATATATTTGTCCCAGTCTTTGTATCCAACAAAACGAAACTATTGAAATATGCTGCAAGTTATTATATAGCATTGATTTTTTGGGATTGATTCCGAATGGAGAATGAAAGTTTTTTTTTATGAAAGAGTATATTTCCAACTCCAAACGTATTGAGAACTTCCATTTCTGAAGGTACTGAAGAATGTACGAATATTCTTGGATAGGTTACCAACTAGTCGTATGCTATATATAAGATGTTCCAAACGATTATACCCACAAGATATGTATTTTGCTCTTTCCCCCAAGTCATAACATCCAAACGAAGCCCTCAAGATTTCGAAGCAAATGGTTATTTGCATCTTTTTTTTTTTTTTTTTCGCGCGATGCCCATCGATAATTGTAGGATTTCCTATTTCATATGGAGCTGCAGGTAAAGAGAAGAAGATACCATTAAAATATGAATTAATATCCTTACGATATGTGTATATCATCTACAGACATTCGATGCCTGAAAAAAATTATCAGAAATGAAAAGCATGATTTATAACAACTGAGGCTTCAGTATGAGACTACATGAGCTCAGGTTTGTTATAGATTCATATTCAAAAAGGGAATTTAGTATTTTTATGACTCAAATTCTTCAATAACTTCCGTTTTCAGAATGAAGAGAAGGTGAATTTGTTGATGTAGTTCAATAAGAACAATTCTTTCTATGTCACAGAAAGATCTTGTTTTCAAGCCATCTCTGTACACTAATGAATAGTTCTTTGTGACGTGTATGATTTTAATTTGTCTCATCGTAGAGTTCTAGTTAGTTGAGTGTTCCGTGCATCCTAATTCACTATGGATTTCATTGTGCATACGAAGCTTCCATTACGAAAGAAATAATTATAGTTCGCTATGAATGCCATACACATAATTAGAAAATGCAACAAGTCTCTCTAATCTGCAATTTTAATCATGAAAATCTCCTGATAAAGAGGATGTTTACCAAACAGCAACACAGGTAAACAAGACAAATTTTGTAGAAAACTACACATTTTACATCAAAAAGGACATAAAGCATGTGTGAGCTACTTGTGGCTATTATCGTTGACGAGCACTTCACTAGCTTCCAGCCTTTAGTGCCGTATTCTCGGAGGGCGCTTCTGTGCCCGTCATAAAAGAGCATTATGGGTAATATGGAAACATATATAGGCCACCGACACAACCTCGTATCCGTATTGTTTTTGACGACTGAGAGATATGGTAGTGGTCGGAATTGATTTGAGTCTTTAATTCAGATTGATGTTCTCGAACTACAACAGATAATTTCTGTGAATCTAAAATTATGCCGCTAACTTGTTAAGGTCATCAATAAAATCAATACAATGAGGAAAGTTCCACTAAATATATATGATTAGAATGAACCATATTTTTCGATCTGAAAATGGACCAAGAAAATTTACAATAAATATCAACAAGCTTCTGGAAAATTCTGCTTCTCAATGAAATCATTTACCAATGTTGTCGTTAAAATTATTTTAAACCCACATACCGGTTGTAAACGAATTCAGGCTGGAGCATACAACTTATTTTTCTCTCCTTGTGTCAATGTGAACTTTTACTGGTTTATATGATACTGCAATTTGGATTAACTGGCTCAAAATTATTTATTATGAATTTTTCAGTTTAACAGGTAATTACCTAACTCTCCAAAGGAACACCTAGGGCATTTGCACATTTCAGTTATTTTTATCTTCGAACTATTTCGACAAAAAAAAATTGCTTTGCTCCCATGATCTATGTCGAAATCGAATCAGTTCCTGTCTCTGTTTTTATAGTGGATCACCTTGAAATATATTTTCATTTTGTGACATAACTTTTTAATCCCACCATTATTGATCATTGCATTATTCCGAAAAATGTCTGTTTCACCAATATTTTAATACTGTGAATACATTGAACATCCAAATTAACTAAGCCCAAATCACTGAAATCGTGATACCAATGAGGTCCCCCACAATATCACCAGATTCAATAGTGCCCTATTTTTTTTAACAGAATTGGAATATTCCTATATGTAAAATATACCTACCTACTCTTAATAAAAGTCTAGGAAAAAACAATTGAAATTGATGTAACACTTCAGGAACAACTGGTACATTCCTGAAACTTTATATAGATATTCTCTACACTTATTATCTTAATATATAGTAGTTGTTGCTCGCGAGAAAAATTCGACATGAAAAACAAAAACAAAAAATGGCTGTGGTGATGAGTAAAATACATATTCTTGAATTTAGTTTCGAGAATGCAAATTGACGATATGACTAAAATTGTTCTAAAATTGTTCCTTCCGTTAACCAGCTGACGAACGTCAACCATCAGAAGTCGAAACTTGTGCGAGCAATGGATCAACGAGGCCTTACCTTTTAACGTGCGATTACCCAGCACGGTGGCCCGGCGAGGATTCGAACCCCGGCCTTCCGCTTGATAGGCAGGACTGGTCAGTTTCATTCAGTCATTGATTGAAAACATGCCGCGACGACATTTGACAGTGAGGATGAGCAGTTACGAGCAATTGGAATATTCTAAGCTGGCCAAACTCAAAGAGTTGCGGAGGTCTTTTTGACTGAAGCCAGTGTGATCAATTGATAATAAAGAAGATTCCGAGAGACTAGAGAGGTGAGAAAGGGACATAGGCCTCGCACATGAATCACAAGGCCAGTTCAGGGCCGTTTATAACATTAGAAGATAAGTGATATTCTAGTTGAAACTCCAAACTGGATTCAAGATTCCGTAATTGTAGAAATGATGCAAACATTATTTTTGGGTTCCTTATCATGATACCATATATTCCACCAAAATTCCACACAGAAGCGACAGAAAAGTGATGAGAGCGAATTAATACACACACGACATATGCAGAACAGATATTTTTCCTAGTGCCGATATTCTAATCAGGTACACTGTACAATTTTATAATTTTCCAAAAACTCCATTTTTCTGGAAGCGAAATATCTCTCCACAAAAGAATATTGAGCATCATTCAGATATCTATATATCGTGATATTTCAAGATGAGATCCCTGAGACGGTTTTCAGAAATATTCTTGATTTACCATCAAGACACATTGAAGTAAAATGCGGTTAATAGTGACACTCTCAAACTCATCTAGAGAATCATACAATTAAATCAATCCAGTATTCAATCACCTACATCTGAATAGATCAATAGACTGCGATGATAATTAATTCATGGAATGATTTCAGCCTATCACAAATTTATATTGAACAACATATATCCGCTATTATGTTTAACTATTCACGATAGTGTAACATTGCACACCTAAAGTGAACAGTGCTATTAATTAAGATAACAATAAATGTTTCGGTGTTGCTGCATCCCTGTGCGATATAAATTCAGCAAATTCTCATTTTTATGGCAATGTCTGACATATTCATTCCGAGGATTACCATGCATGTGCACGCGTAGTCCGTGAAACGTACATCAATTGGAAATTGGCGATTTCCATTGGCTCATAATTTGGTGTATGTAAATCGGATCATATCTTTAGTTTTTCATAAAATGCATTGTAGTTGTTCAAATGGAAGTATACACATAAATAATTTATATAATCGAGTGTAAATATTAATGTACTTGTATATGGTTCAAAAAGTGCCATCTATGAAGCAATATCTGACCGAAATCGATTCAGATGTTACAGGTCGGTTTGGGTCTTTGAGAAATAAAAAATGATAAAATAACTGGGAAGAAATCCAAAGATATTCATATAAGTGATATATCTTGAAAAATCTATTTCTATTTCAAGAAATCATAAAAAATGTCAAGGAACGTGATTATTTTTGTAGGTAGAATGTATATTGTGAAATGAATTTTGTTTTTCTTTTCCGAGCGAAGGCAGAGAAAAAAATAGTAAAAGCAAATGTGATGAGAATATTCTGTAATTTATACATAAACCAACTGATGATATCAAGGTCTAATTTTCTGGATTTCGGGGTTTCATAATGAAATGCTATCTCGATGAAAGAAATTATTTGCGAACCACTCTCAATTCGTGTAGAAATGTTACTTCTTCCAGAGTTATCCTATTATTCTTCCAATCACTTGGAGGGGAAAAAGCCAACAATCACTTTCTCCAATTAAAATTACTTCTCAAACATCTATCAACGGTAAATGAAACTAATAATTCTTCGTTATTTAGACTTGAAACCTTTTCGATATGATCGAATAACCTTAACAACTTGTCACGAAATATTTCTCGCTTCGGCAATAATAATTGCTCCAGGTGTGTTAGTATTTATTGGGAAAGTTTCGGGAAATATTCCAGGAGCTACCACAATTTTTTGTTGGGTGAAAATGTAGTGATTAATGAATGAATGAAAATACGTATATAAGAAATGACTGAAATCTCTAATACCGGAGGAAAAATTGTTTGTATACAAAGCTTTACTTACTCGCTATCATTATTAGCTTCAGAATATATCAGTGTCATTTGAATCTGAATGAAGGAGCATAAAACAGAAAAAGTATTGATAACACAAAATAGTGGTCTGCGATATATTGACAATTTTGAGTTGACCAGAATTCAGAAGGATAGGACTATAACACAACAGTTGTGAACAAATCAAATATTGTATTTGTTGAAATGAATACAGAATCTCACCATCCAGTAAGCATTGATCCATCAATAAGAAATTATAAAGTTATGCGAAAAACTTAGAGTTGGATCGTCACTTGAGTTTGTCTATCTGTTCGTTGGGTGTCAATAAGATGCCTGGAAACCCTGGTGTGTTTACTTATACCTGTAGAAGTTTGGGATAAAAGTGGCGAAATCTGGATTGCTTGATTTTTGGTGGATAATTGAGCTTTTGGAGGATTCCGTACAATATGTACAGATGTCGCCAACACGCTCTTGTCAATCTTGTCTGAAGCTAAATTTGCACTAAGTGAAAATGTGCAGTAGGATTTTTCCACTTTTATTTGATTGGCTAGCGAGAAGAGATCGCAACCTAAAGGATGATGGGTGGACAATGAGATACCAGTAACAACGTTTCGATATTTGAAAGCAATGAAATCAACAAATAAACACGATAAAAACATCGTAAACATCAAAATTTCAAACTGACATGACAATATGACAATTAACTTGACACTTGTCATCAAATTTGAAATATGGGAACATAACGCCCTCTACCGAAAAAATAGGGGAAACCTTCAAAAGCGTCGAATGTTTTTTTCGCCACAAAAATCTAAACAAAATCTAATCAGTTGAATCACCAGGACTTCTAGGCATCTTAGGTGTCAATAAAACGTGAATGATGTGCTTGAAATTTTCTTCAAATAATGGCTATCAGTGGCTGTACAGCAAACAATTATAAATAGTTCAGACTATTTTTTTGTAGGGAAACGAGCTTTCCTTAGCGCTCAAGATGTTATTGTTATTAGTTCTGACTATGATTAGCTTGATACCATATTCGACTCCAGTATGGAACTTATCTCTCATACATCCATTCAATTACGGAAACTTCAAGAGAGCTTATCAAGATTTTTATTCGTTTTCTAAAGAGATAAAAATTGTTTCTTGCATTGGAGGGTAACAATTTTTGTTATTCGATACTAAAACCACTGGAGTAACAGACCTCAAAACGATTCCTCAAAATGTGCAGGCTAGTGCAATTCGATTCCACAAACAAGTTCGAGGCATTATCATGCACAGTTCTGATAAGAAGTCGGTGCTCCCTGGCGAAAATTGCAAGGCAAAGGGTAAAATGTAAGGGTAGTCACATCTGCCTAGGTAACCCTCCCCTTGAAAGATATAACCACCTGGCGGTTGCCACGGTCCGCAAACAAGGGCTATCCGCGGATAAGACCAGATGTCTTATTTGAATCAGTTTAAGCATATGCCACCACATATGACTTCTTATCAGGAGGCGTTTTGTGGGTGACGTCCCACCTTAAATACCGAGCGGAAAACAATATAACTGACTTTTCACGTTATACACTGACTAACATTATGATCGCAAGAAGATCAATGTTGGAGGAATCGATGTACATACTCTCACTATTGGATAGCAGAATTTTTGATCAAGTGGAAACGAATGTTTTTTTCCAGTTTTGATCTCGAAAATTTCAATGGTACGAAACAAGTTACTGTTAATATTATCATTAATTATTATATTCAGTCGACAATGAATACGAAAGTTTTCGATACTTTTCCTTTGATATTGGTGTAACACGTTATATTGAACCAGAAAATTCATTAACTGACACTTTTAGTCTGTATAAATGTAATTATTATTCAACATTGATGAATTGCATTTCTCTGACATTCTCCTCACACGAACATTCATCCAATTCTTCTGTGCGTGTGATAGACTGTCTTTTTTGGTATCGTTTTTTGATCCAATATCTCATGAAAATATGGCATTCCAATACTGTTCAAAACCCAATGGAGCTCGGATGAATAAAATTATTTTCATGATTTTCTTAGTGACTTGGAGACAGATATATTTTTCCAGTGCTTTTTTCATATGCTTCTGAAAAAGCTGATACATATTAGAAATAGAAAATTGAATGTGTTAGGGCAGTCGAAATTTCTCACAAATTTAGTTTTTGAACAACGCAATGCGCATTTCGTCTCGCGTTACAGTAGCAGCTCAGGTATTTATTGGAATTTTTCCCCCAGGCCATGTGGGTAACCTAGAGCGAATTATATAGACATTTCTCAACGTGAACAGAGAATAATATTTTGTTTGAGAGACCTTGTTTAATTGCATTTATTTATGACTAATACATAATGGATCATACTTATGGTGCCTGTAGTATAATGTCGTATATTATTCCCTTAGGGAATAATGGTGAGAGATTTATAGTAATATTCTTTTTTCCATCTTGTACTCTATCATGAAATTTCTTGAATTCAATATTACATACCATGGAAACGTTAAAACCGAACTCCGTAGTGTCAGTGTCAATCGCGTAGGTAGTCTTTTTTTTGTATTGAGATGAATGAAACTGAAGAATCATTTATTCATGATGACTAATAATGACGCGGCTCGATTCGTAAAAAATATCTCGAGAATGATAGCAATCATCTCGTAGTTACACTCTACTATAGTAGCCCTATGGGGCGTTGATATATATTATATTACCGTGGTACTTATTTTATTCAATATTTGCAGATAATTTGTTATTCTTCGAATCGGGTGAACCTGATATCAATATAATTTTGGGGTTATATTCACTGTAGGTGGAATTGGTATTCTACTATAGTTATTTTGAGTGTTTTTTGCGAAAACCACGGGTACTTGAATTATTCTTGAATTTTTTTTCTTGCTCGCGAATATTTCAAGACAACTTTTCCAAGCTGGAGACGAGGGATAACTTCTTAAATATCCGTGATCTCGATGAAATTTCCTGGAATAATTCAAACACTAGTGTTATTACAAGTGATAATTCATCACTTATTATTTTCAACTGATCGAAGATTTTTGGCCCGGGAGAATGATGATTACGTTAACATCGTGTGAAAAATATTATGATTGCCATTACTACAGTTTGTTTTTCAAAAATCTTGATCCATTCAGTTTCCCAATGTTTTCTCTGTCACAATTTATAGTGCAACGAAACTCTTTTTGTACGATAATGAAGAATATTTGCATTTATGTCAGTTTTAGCCTGACTTTTTAAACGATAGGTTGGAGAGCAGATTTTTCCAGTCTACCAATAAATTCTAGATAACTCGGATAATGTCTATGCTGATAATGATATTTACCAGACAATATTATTGTGAAATATGGATTCATACAAAAATATTTCAGTATTTGTCAAGATTGCCCAAAAAGGTATTATTCTCTAGATAATGTTGCATGTGAATCTCAATGACGGTTTGTTTACCTCTGACTTTATTTTATTATTCGATGAATATGATCTTCAATAGGCCATCGATCAAATAAACTCCTTTCGAGACTTCACAAAAGATCTTCTCAATTCAGGTGGCGTGATCCTATAAACCCAAATTATCGTCTTTGTGCGTCCATGAAGAACATCTTTAACGTTTCGCTATAATGGAATTACAGATATCAATGTCGACCATTTGATCGATTGCAATTCGATATTCGAAACGTACACTTTTGTTCGTATTGTATTCGTTGGGGCTTATACTCATCGATTCAAAAGACAATTTATAATCTATAACCAAACGTAGCGCATCTGCTATTCCAAAAAGAGAAAACAAATGTGTTTTGCACTGCCAAATGGCACATATTGGATTACATATTGTCCGATGGTTCTTGAGGTATTATCGATGTGTTTTATGGTCAAACAAATTCATTGTTGAGGTACTTTCGGTCAAGTTTGCCAAAATTATGATGCTGGAAACATATGTATATGTGAACAATGAGTCTTTTTTTTGGTTGATAAGCCATTGGTTTGAATGCCTGTTCACCATTCTCAGAAACTCAAGAAATTCCAAGATCTATCTATGAGTTAGTTACAAGGAGACATATTTGAAGCATGTTGTGATTTTTTCAATGATTTTACTACCTCTGAATAATACACGGAGTAGAATTAAATACAAGTACAAATCGATACCTCGATAAGGATTACACGAAATGAAGGCAATTTCGTTAGAATTGAGTGTATTTGAAAAAAACGACTACCTTTGATCTTTGTTTGTCATGACCCAAATATTTTATAATATGTGGAGTTATGATAACCATGTTTCTACTGATATTTTCGGATGTACTGAATGATTAGTCTCTCAGGCTTATTTTCACATGAATCATAGAAAGCTTCGTATAATATAATATATACTTTTTGGCTTTGATCCAACAAAAAGTGTATCATTAAAACAAACCTAGCGGATTATTCGGATATTGGAATTTATTTCCTTCGATTCATTGCAAATATAAAACATTTTCAACTGGGATGAGAAATGATCCAATAGCATATAATATCCACCATCTGCTTCTGTTTCGAAACGATTTTTCAACTGCAAACAATCTGAGGCGTACATATTATTATATTCATGCCAATCCTGATCATTCGAGCAGCCACAGTAACAACGCAGTAGCGTTTCTGTTGATTTGCAATTTCTTGCTTTCATTCAATGACAAACAAAACAGGTACTTTTCAAGTCCTACTTGTTGTCCATAATGTATCTATCCTAGCGTATCTCCTGTCCGAACAACAGGAAATTCACATCTCTTACCTCAGATTTTAATTCCATCCCATCCTATTGCTATTCAGATGGTTTTATTAAAATGGCGGACCGTTATCGTTTCCGACCATGAATTAGGTATTCTACATGAAATAAGTTTCCATTCTAATATGTTAGTCATTACATTATACGTGGGTAATACCCAATATTCCTCTGAAATAGTTCTGAATTGGAATGAGACTTTCTCGATCTGCCAATTTTCCTGGTGCTGTATTCGATAGTAATATGTCGTGGGAACTACAGATAGATAATGTTTGTAAAAAGATCAATCAGTGCTACTTTTTATTAACTGTACTGAAAACTATGGTAGGAAAGGAAACTCTGTTAAACGTGTACTATTCCTACGCATATTCTGCTATTTCTTATAGTATTATTTCATGGGGACAAGCTCCAGACATTCAGAGAGTTTTCATATTACAAAAACGAATTCTACGACTCGTCTTCAGTTTACCTTTCCAGAAATCGTGTCGCGAGGTATTCAAAGAAAAAAAGATTTTAATTGTTACTAGTATCTACATACTGAAACTGTTACAATACATTTACAAGAAAAAAGACAATTTTGACAAAAATTGTGATATACATGAACATAACACAAGACATAAAAATGATCTGATCATCCCGAAAACTTATCATGCATTTCATAAAAAATCGCCCTTATGTGCTGGAATTTGGTACTTCAACAAACTCCCCGATTACATTAAAAATAGTGCTACATATAATATCTTCAAGAAACGGTTGAAAAAGTTACTATTGGATAACTGCTTTTATGACTTGAGTGAGTTTGATCTATATCTTTTCAATCATCCCAACTGACATTGTGGTACACACTGAAATTTGTCTCTTATATAAGTGAGATGTTTGGTTCGTTTCTCAAGCCTTTTGCTTCTCAACAATTTATCAGTCCGTCATCTTGTTTTGTTAATCTTCTTTTGTTCTGTAGCGACATTGAGATAATAATAATTATCACAATCATTCATGATTATTTTATATATTTATTTATGTTTTTATTTCTTGTATTTTATATGCTTGTAGGTACTTTATACGTAGGTATATAAGTAATTTTGATATTTTGTGACTCGTCCAATCTATTTTTTTGTAGTAGTAAAAGGATTCAATAAAATTGAAATTGAAATAGCCTCATTTCTCAGTTCTTCAGTTGATTGATCGATTACCTTGATGATCAAGAAAGACCATACCCTTGAGAATACCCTTGCAGTTTGCAATGAGTCAAAAATGGAAATTTGAGATCGGGCATGATGTGAATGCTGACTTTATTTTCCATGCATATATCAGAAAAGTAATTTTCTTTCACGAGGTGGTTTTGAGGGCGCCATCATATTAACCAAAATAGGTATAAATGATTGTTAACAGTATTGTTAGTAGCCGAATGGATTGCTTTGTTGTTACTTCAATTCTAGACATGGTAATACTGACTACTCATAAAATCAGCTTGTTTGAAAAATTATTCATTTGGGTTGATTTGTTCGTTAATGCGATAAATTATTGAATCTTATTACAAGAATTCCCATATTTGAAATGCTTACACCTACTATTCCTATGATTCTTGTTTAATGGGAATATACGAACCCCAAACGGAGGTGTTATTCCCCATCCCCTCCTGAATTATACGTTCGAAGGTTAGCTCGTTAATTCCCAGCTGGTTAACGAAAAACCCCATTTTAATATTTTTTACAGAGTGAATGCTGTGAACGCGCTCGATAACCACATAATCCATCATGACCAAGATTCGAAACAGAGTATATAGCTGGGGTCTCCTAGATAGTGACAGTTTCGGGGAAAGACCTTGGTACCGGAATGATCCGAAAATATATTTAGTGATATGGCTGAATTTTCTTCTTGATTGTCGGTATCGTTTTTGATGCCAACAAATCACGAGCATCTCATATGCTGATGAGATATTGAAGATTGGTTATGTTCTTCTGATATAATTTGAAACATATTTGGTATTTTCATTTTGAAACATATTCTCTACTATTGCTCATAGAAAATATCGATCCGGTGCTGAAGATAATTCCTGAACTAATGATAAGAATATAAATTATAAGAAATTCAATTTTATATCTTCATTTATACTTAGTGAACAATATATTTCGACCTATTTGATATTTATCATTATCTCTTTTATTGTAGATGAGCTCTTTGATATTTGCAAAAAAATATAACATTTGTCAAAAAATATATTGTCAATATTCCATTGCTATTTTCCAAACTGATCCAAATCACAATTCATGAAAAATTCATGAACTCTTTCAAAGCTCAAAATCCAGCTGAAACAAGTTCAGAAATCATAAAAAAAATCTGTGAAATATTCAGAGAGTTATAATCTTGTGTGGTCGATATTTTTCCACAACCCAAGAAATATCAACTCCTTTGGATGTAGAGAGAAAAATCTGTTCCAAAATATTGTTCCATCATATATAAGGAGATAACCTTCAAAAATACATTGATAGTTCTTGAACTTTTTTTTCGCGAACAGGCTAAAAATTTCAAAAGCACGATAAAATATCGGATGATCACTATTGAGATTTCAAATTAAGATCGCAGCCCACATTCAAGATAATTCCAACTAATAATTGTGGTTAGGACTTTGACGTTGTTTGAAAAGTTCGAACCGTAAAATTTTGTAAGCGACTATTACAGTTTTTAGTGTTTATTCAATTTTTATGTGGACGTCAACCGTGAATGGTTCGTGATAAAGATTAGTTATAATTTTAATCATAACTTAAAATTTCAAAATAATATCGCAGAGGTTGTGTCGCATATCTTGAAATCTCAATATTTTTGAAAGATATCAATATTGTAGATAGTCTCCCTTTCCAAAATGGATCAAGACATTCATGACTCCAGCCATCCACAATGAATTTCCATTATATGGCATGAAAATAAATACTCGTACGCAATTTAGGATTTGACATCAGTGAAAAATGAATTGGAGAAAATCGAAGTGACCGAGTCATTCTCGTGCAACTCTGCTTTTTCTATAACTACTCTATTATCCCTCGTATCTCTGTTCGCCTTACGCGACAAAACAATTGTTATAATCCGACGGTATTCTATAGAAAATCATCGATTGTTATCCAACGATGTCTAATGCGTTCCATAATAGCACAGGATTCATAGCTTGCTGCTCAACAGGTCCATAACCTCGATGCCCAGCGACGCCATTTTTTAAATACAATTCTCCGCGAATGAATTCCATCATGGCGAATCCGATTTTCAGACAAGATATTTGGATACCTGATTGCGATTTGATGATGCTTCGACATGTCCGGCTATTTTAGTTTCAGTCGAGTGTATTAATGTTTGTTTTATATCGTTATGGTGATTATAGTTCTACCAAAAAGATCTGATTTTGTCGTTGTTTTTCTCTCCGTGGCCAATCGAACGAGGCGGAAGTAAGGTATTCATTCTTCTTTCTGGGTGTAGAATATATTTGGACTGACTGATTTGCACATATGAGAGAAAACCACGGCTTTGAAAAATAATGCCCAAGGCCGATTTCAAGAACCTAACTGTAAAAGTGTTTCACAGATGCGGTTCACTATTTTTTTTCACTTTATTAATGTTCCTCTATCGGCCGATATTATGCTGAAAATACAATTGGAAACTTATTCGATTGCAAGGTGATTACGTAAATCATAAGTTAAATAATACCTTGTGGATATGTATCGTTTGTGGATTACAGAACTTGGAATTATTATGAACTGGGAATGATCAGTAGGTTTTTAAGTGGCCAAAAATGAGAACTCAGATTGTTCACAATCGATTCTATGGCAAAGCTTGTGCTTGAAAATCTGCGAGAGTAATGGAAAATATTAAAGAAACAGGCTATTAGTCGAATGCAGATGCTGAAAACGTAGTATAAATGGCAAAGGAAAAGAATGAAGTGAAAGATGATTGATATTATTGAAAAAACACATGATATAAATGAGTCAACTAAAATATCAGCAGATGGAATTAAAACATGAAATACATTATTCTGACAATTCGGATGTAATGACAAAATCGGAACGTAAGTGAGGCGGAAAGTACAGTCTGTAGAAAAATGGGTATCTGAAATTGTCAAGGAATCAAACGAAGTGAAACAGTGAGAACACGACTGACTCGATATTTTCTGCAAACGCATAAAATCCATTTTATTGTATTATTAAGATACACCAATAACATACTTTCAGGTGCGTAAATTGTGATATCTGTGTCTTAATCGTCAACGCCCATTGTCACGGAAGGAAACCCACCAATGAAACAGGTGGAACGGAATACCTTGAAGAATGAAGGCCCGACAATTTCAGAATCGCTGTTCGAGTTGGAAGTGATTCCTAAGACATGTTGGCAAGTAACGATGTGAATGAAACCACAATGAAAAAAGAGAACTTGGAGAAGAACATGCGGCCAGAAATGACACAGAATCTCAATCGAATGGCCAATTTGAAATCATGTTCACGATATTTGAAATTATATTTATGATCATGTGAAATTATATGAATATTTCGATGGCACAAAATCATCTCCATTAATTAAAACTGATGATCTATCATTGTGATCAATATTCCTGAACAGTTCAAGGCGTGAAATATCAACTCAATATCAACTAACAGGATCTAGTTATTTACCACTAGTTCGAGTAAAATTCAAAAGCTCAACTCCCACTTCCACTTCAATCACTGTACTGGTATATAATTGTATATATTATAGAGATTACTATTTTAAGTTGAACATAGGGTTTCGAACGTTTATCATCAGAGTAGAGAAGCTGCGCAACTTTCCGGAGGAGTTGTTGCAGGGGACACAGATCAGTATGTTTTTTTAACTAACGTTTATTAATTTCCTCGTTCTTATAAAAATACAGAATAAGGCAAATACCTAGTATTCTTCCTTTTTTGAATTTTAACACCAAAGATGGAACCATATAATATATGAGTTGTTGATATTATAATCAATATCTACTGAGGATTCGAACTGGGTTGACTAATCTCCTATCTGCTGCTTATGCTTTCAGTTTGATATTTGGGTAGTGGAGCTCATTGCGAAATTGTCTCTCTCACACCAGAGATTCCAATGATGGAATTATCAACAAAAATATCACAATTTGCTGTACGATTCTCACTGATCCTCAGCAGGATATTTTTGTTAATGTTGATTTTCATCAGTTATCGGCCAGTTCGATTCAATGTATGAAATTATATAATTGATCAATATCTATAATGTTGCAAATTGCATTCCATAATTCATTTCAAGGGCAGTAAAAGATCACCATGCATAATCCAATCTCGACCAACAAGATATGAAAAATTCCCCATGATATATCTATTTGGAATTTCGCGATGTAAGATGTCTAATTAGAATAACGAACATGAGGCTGATATCGTTTTCCGTTTCCTTTCTGTTGTCATTTTATCTCTTCTGGACAAGCAGTGCTAAATATGGATTTTCTTGTAGATAAGTGTAATCTAATGCATCCCACAATATAAATATTTGTGAGAATGTTAATTAGTTTAACCCTGGATCGAAATAGTGTCGTTGAACAGGATGTAACCGCTCCATATTCACCACGAAATACATTCTGTCAATTTGTATATTTCTCAATTTTTTCTACTCCTTCCAGAGCCATCTAGAGTAAGCTGACTAATATATTCCTCCCACCTGTAATTTTGTGCATTGATACCGGTGGCCAGTTTCATGAATGTACAAGTCTTGTACCTACAGAAGAAACATTAGGTTCGTTGAATATATGTTTCTCCCCTGTAGGTATAAGACTTTTACTTTCATGCAACAGGCTCCTGGTATTCTTCCGTCAGAACAGCAATCATTCGTATATATACTTCCAGATTCTTTGATCATTCTCTTCTTGGGTTAATATAAACATAAAAGATAAAATCAATGGGATAATGTCGCTTGACCTTGAAATATTTGGTTGGAGTGGTAGAATAAATGAGAAACCTGAATGATTGTGAGAGAATAGGTCATTTTCTACGGCTATAACACAAATCTGCTCTATCTCAACTGTTCCTGATAGAACAATGAGGTACATTGTATGACTGTATGTCTTCAATTTCGTTTCCTTGCCTGATGGAACAATAACATCATTGTGTTACAGTTGTAGTTATTATTACAAAATAAATCATGGAATATCAAATTTCAACCAATGACGCTCCAATTTATTCAATTTCACCTAAATGGAAATCTTGAATGACATTGAATATGAAGGTCATGTTATTTGTTGAATCATTTAGCTATTATCTGTTGAGGCTGTAGAAGTATAGTATAAAACTCGCATGGAATGCTTATTTCCCATTCGTATGATTTACAGAATTCGCCTACGGCTCATGCTGCAAACTCCATACTCCTTGCAAAATGACTACATTCCTTGATTATCGAAAAATATACCATTTTCATCTTCAATCTGGAAATCGGGTTTATTGAAAACTGTTCAGATAAATTGTTTATTTTTTCGACACAATTCAAGTTTGACGTACATCAGAAAGAGAAATGGAGTAATTTGGGCAACAAGTGCACTCAAATGTCCACGAGCGATGTAGTCATATTACAGTGCAATAAAGTTATGGAGTTTCTTCACGACCCCATCCAAAGAAAATATGTTATATCGTTTTTCGACAATTGATTTCCATAATCAGTAGTCTGGATATGAAATCATATCAGTTCAGTCGTCTGATCACCCAGTAGAAAGGAATGATTCTAGAATGATAACAAGACAAAGCAATGGCAGGAAACGAAAGTTGAAGAAATCTGCGTTCAACATGCTATCTGGGATTATTCGCATCTCAACAATGACAGAATGCTATGTCAAATCTCACAGCTTTGACATATTCTCCGAAAACCTCAATAGAAAAAAAGTATTTGTGAACTAGCGCTGCAACGTTCACAGGTAGATCAGAAGTCTACCCTTCTACACATCTATCTATCACAATTACTTTCTTTGATCTGAGATTCATAGCAAGAAATTATTGACACAGAACTTCAATTTATAGAAAACATTAGCACCTAGTGATTCATAGTATGAACAAATCGAACAAGTTGTTTCATAAGATACTGACACAAATTGATGGGCTTTGATTTTCAAATAAATATAATCTAATATAACTACAAACCGCAGAAGATATCATGCTCTTAGATGATTTGCCGCAGTTTTGAATATCCACCTTATCAGTTCGGAAACTGCAACTTGGGTAATCCCTGATATGTTGTTCTTTACACGCAAGTTAATACGCTTTTTTGAACTGTTGTTGGAGAAAGAGAAGTTAGCAGCAGTCAGTATAATATATGATATATAGTGCGACAAACACCTTTCACCACTTTTCAGAGTATGGAGTCGAAAAAATCACTATTTCTGAGATCAATATTGCCCTTGTAATCTTTCGAAGTTCTGGATACATAGAAGACGCCCCAACCAAGGTTATAACTCATTTGATATTGAAAATATTATTCAATAGTAATTGTGAGGCGGAAAAGGAATTTGATTGATCTGATATTTCCAAAAACTAGGGTTGACATAAAAAATGATTTTTTTTTATCTTCTTGAAACATTTGACCAATCGAACTCATCATGTCAGCTCACTACTCCAAAAATGTGAAGATTGTGTTGTAATCATCATAACATTGTTTGTTGAGTCAACCAGCATTATACTTAATGAGAATGGAAATTACTCACCATGTATTCGAAAGGGGGATGATAAGTTTGTTTCCATTTACTTGATCTGGAAAAAAAAATTAGTATTAGCATACACCTTGTTGGAATTATATCATATATATGTACAAAATATAGAAGTTTAAGTTGGAAGGGTTATCGGCTTTGTTGGTAAATGGAAGGCAAAAATGAATGATAAATCATTCGTGTATGATTGGGTAATCCGATCAGAAAGTTTTTTTTTCGAAAGACTGAATATTTTGCTTCCTATGATTTTAAAAAGTGGTGTCGATAATGGATCTGTCGAATTCTATGGACTACGTCCATGTAGAAGAAAATCGATTTTCTTCTACATCCTAATGATATTTGGAAAGCAGATCTGACTTGTTCTAATTTCCGGGCTTCTCTGATAACAAACTTATCTTGTCCATGTTAATTTTCAATTCACAATTCTTCAGAATACTTCAGAAGTAAACAAAACTTTTTTTTCACTTTTCAAGATTATTTTACACGGCATCTACATTTGATTTTTGGTGATCCATTGAGATCTACCAATTTATTAATGTTTTTTATTGTAACGTGCTAGGACGATTTTCGGAAAGTTTTTTTCTCGCGGTTTAGAAATTTGGAAAATCCTAGTTTGATTGATATGAGTTATGATGGTTATAATGACAGAAAACTTCTTATGAATGAAAACATCGTGAGTGAACCCAACTTGAAACTTCACAATTATGTGAAATATCTTCAATTTTATCTTATTTTATTTCGTGTGTGTGCTTCATTGAATTCAAATACTTTTCATTTGATTCCAAAGACTTTTTTTAATATAAACATTTTAACCGAATAATTCTTAAACATTTGAATTTACAATAGAAGTTTGGTACACTACCATTCAATAGATATATTGACAACCACAAATAGACAAAAAAGGTTGACTAAGACCCAGATCATTATTTGTGACTATTTGTTATTTTGATGATAATGGAATTCGATTCGTGTTTTATATATTATCCCTATCTTCAGTTTTCTTCCAGACGGCGTATTTGAGTTGAAAAGTGAATATTTTTGATTTCTTGATCGATGAATATTTCCCGTCTTGATTATTCAACGAAGAGTAGCGCTGCCCTGAATTTGAAAACTGTTTTCAGTTTCTGATATTATGGTCAAGTCTAATATGTATTTGATCTGGATATCGACATAGCAGTATTGTGTATGCCTGAATCTGGTTAAAAAAGTTTTTTTTGAGTGAAAAAGGACTTCTACAGTTACATATTTCATAATTTCACCGTGTTATCTTCACCCACTATTTCAAATGTATTGCTTCGATTAAGATACTTTCGATTTCATACGTTTTTCGCAATAGGTTTCAAACAGAGTTAATTATATAGGCAATGGAAGAATGGAAGTGCCAACCAATTTCACTCAGTATTCCACTGATTATTCTATTTAACCCTCAAACGAACAATTCTTTTGTTTCAGGGGCGTAACATCATCCAATACTTTTTTATAAGAATAACATTCATCCACCCACTTATTCAATTACTATCTTCCTCTAACTACAGTCGAGCCCGATTTCAGTGTGAAGTCCCAGATAAGATACAAGCCACATGGCTTGAGCTTAATTATGCTGATAAACACCCATCTGAGTTATCGTGAAAGCATGTCAACAAATAACAATATATAATTTCAGTCAGTTATTAGGAAGCTTCGGGTATCATTTGAGTTTCGAAAAAGATCTGAATAAATGGCTTTTAGGTTTCGAATTTGATGATTTCATGTTACTTCTTCCGTAGAAGGGTTGAAACCAATCTGTTTTCGAGATGTACAACCCGATGCGATGTTTTATAGTAACTTCAAGGTGTGAGTTCCTTTCGACGAGTTTATTGCAAATTTTCAATCTTTTTTTTCTATGTTGTTCTTACCCGATTGAGTGAATGATACTATTAGATACCATTAGATATGTTTGATTGTTCAAAACAGTTTATATGTCTCAATATATCGTTTCGAAATGGAGGAAATTCCAGAGAAATTTCGAAGCCCTGAGTATTATAAACGAATGCCGATTTCAAACTGAAATCAGAATAGTCCTGAAAACAAAAAAATTACTGCAAAAGCTATGGTTGTATTTAGGGATATGGAAAAGTTGATGAGCGTTTCAGCACGTCCTGGACATTTTAGGGCTTATACTTCAGACAGTTATTAATGTGCCTGAAAAGTGTGATAAATGCAATTCGATACTGAAATATTCACTAAACGATACCAATCGTGAATTAGTGTGATGCGACTGGAGTGAAGGAACTTCTTCCTTGAGGTTTTGATTTTATGTTATTCGAGGCCTAAAATCTCCGAATTCGATCTTGAAACCAGAAAAAAGCAAAATCGTGACTATGGCGTGTAATAATTCGGTGACCTTCTTGATATTCTTCAAATATACTTCAGCCCATTTTTATGTTTCTTTCATAAAATTTGAGCTGGAATAAAGGTATATTATCTGCCTTGTGAAGTATCATTGCATGTCTTCCTTGTATGTTTTAATTTGTTCTAACTGACCAAGTATAAAAAATAAGGTTGATGCTAGGTCCCATTCACGAAACTGAGTTGCTGTGGATTACAGAAATAAAATGAAAAATGAAATCAAACGGAATATGATGATGGGGCTGATAATTCAGAAATGATAAAGAGGAATATCAAAATCAAGACACTCATCGACTCACAATGTTCCTATTGCCAGTATATCTGTAGTCACTATCTGAAGAAATTCAATTTTTCTTTCCTTTCTGATGTTATTCTATTTTTCATTTTATTGTTTGTTCATTTATATTTCTATCAACTTTTCTATTTATGTTCTCTTTCTTCGGTCAACACAAGATTTTATTGCATTATAGTAAATTAACGTAAATGACCAAATTCTTTCAGCAGTTGAGCATTGCTACTGACTCTCTATACCTATCCTGTATTGAAGTTATTTGTAGTCTCATAAACCTAAAACGTGGCAGAGCCATCTTTCATTACGACGAAGAAAGTCCCGAGAGAAAAATATGTAAAATATAAAATACCATGTGCGTAAACAGGTGAGACCGGTCTTTCGATCTTCGACTTGATTCCTACGTTCATTCAACACAAGAATAGAGATTCACACCAACAAGCCATGTCTTCCAATTTCTCAAAAGTAAGTAATTTTTCAGTTCTGATCTATGCAAAGCCGCAACTCTCCCTGGACGCCGCTCCACATGAGGACTATATAGACAGGTAATAAGTTAACCACATATCTCATTAGGATTAGTCCATCAAATTGTGTTGAAGTTAGTAATTCGTCGTGATATAGCTGCAAATGCAATATGTACATTAGCAATTAGTGGGGTGGCGGCGGCCGATTATCGTAAGTCGCGTGCGCGTGCGTTCCTGAGGCGGCGATATGTGTACATTTCCGCACCGGATATGTTCACCGGTAATTACAAGTAATGCACCCGTAGGAAATCATACATACTAATAGCGAAATAACCCATGTTCCAAGACTTCACGTAAAATTCCTCAGCTAGGGGTTGAACTCAAAGTTGAAAGAGATTCAAAAGGAAGTTTTCGAATAAAACGGTTATCTGAGTTCATTTTCCAGTTCAACATTGGAGATGAGGCAGCCCACAGATTACAGAAAGAAGTTCAGATAGGAAACAGCATGCTTGTATGGAACAAACAGCAAAGAAATTCCTAGAGCAGTTCTTGACTACGATGACCCTAATAATATAATAAAAATGGAAGGATTAAAGAAAACTGGGCATGATGAAAATACAAAATCTGAAAAAATAAGAATTAATATTTGAATCTATCCATGTGTAGAAGGGCAAATTTTCAATCTACCCCGAAAAGTTGCTGCGTCTATCGAAAAACAGTCCAATTACCAAGATTGCCTACAAGAGATATTGGGATTTGTACAGGAATTTGCGTATCAGTTCTGAGAACGAAAGCGGATTTAGTTTCCGAAACGTTAACGATAAGTATTTTCATATATATATATATATATATTAGTCCTTATTATTTTTTTGATAGTCAAAATTTGAGTTATACGAGAAGTTGCTGACTAATTGGACTTGTTCTATCTAGAAAGAACTGTTTTCAATAGACGCAGCAACTTTTCAGGGTAGATTGAAAATCTGCCCTTCTACACTTGTCTAGATTCAAATATCAATTCTTATTTTTTCAGATTGTGGTAGGTTACAATACCCAGAAAACTACGGAACAAATATCGATCCACCACAAAATAATGACGAACAAAATTCTGTATTATCGACGATTTCACTTACATACTTGCATCGATCGTTACAAATAAACTAATAATGATTATCGATCTCGCCACCTGACTTACAAAACGTCTTTTACGCAGTTCAAAATGATTCATACTTCCACCTCAAGTCTTAAGCGAAATGAGACAGTTATTCTTCTTTCAGTAGTGACATCGTGATATCCAAAGATGAATGTGCTCAAAACAGAAAATGTGATTTGAAAATTTGGTTCCGATGGAAATTTTACAGCCTAGTGGGGAAAATCGTTGGGTTATTTTTGATAGAAACGATAACTTTTTCATTAGTAGAATGATATTCAGCTCATAACTCACAGAGAACTCCTGTTTAAATGTCATTAGTTTGTGGAGGATGGTAACCCTGTTTGGGGGCAATCAGTGTTGCATTTTCGAACAGAATCTTGTGGTCGCCCTCACTCAATGCGTGTTCCGCCACCGTCGATTTGTCGGTTTGCCCCAGCCTGCAGTTCCTTTGATGCTCTTTGAGCCTTGTACCCATGGATCTCTTCGTGGTACCGATGTAAACCTTCCCACAGGTGCACGGTATGCGATAAACCCCTGCCGCTGACAGTGGGTCCCTTTTGTCTGAACCTTTTTCTGGACCACCTAAACGCTCAACACCCCAGCATCAAATTCACCATGGAAACCGAACAGAACCAGCAGATAGCCTTCTTAGATGTTCTGATTGAACGATGTGGCGCTAGACTAACCCACAAAGTATACCGAAAACCCACGCACACGGATAGGTACCTGCACGCACTATCGAACCACCATCCCAGTCAAAAGAGAGGAGTTATATCTACCCTAACTGAACGTGCTCGAAGGATTTGTGAACCAGAACATCTAGAGCAGGAACTGGAACATCTTCAAGTGACCTTGAGGTCGAATGGGTACAGTGTATCTGAGATCAACAGGGCCATGAAACCGAAGAGTCCCACGGTTCATAACAGGGATGACTCTCAGGTAGTTGCGAATGCATATCTGCCATATATCCCGAGGGTCACTGACAGAATTGGAAAACTCTTGGGGAAATATAACATAAAAACAGTTTTCAAGCCGACCAAGAAGATCCAGCAAAGCCTCAGGTCGGTTAAAGACAAAAGAGACCCACTGTCAGCGGCAGGGGTTTATCGCATACCGTGCACCTGTGGGAAGGTTTACATCGGTACCACGAAAAGATCCATGGGTACAAGGCTCAAAGAGCATCAAAGGAACTGCAGGCTGGGGCAAACCGACAAATCGGCGGTGGCGGAACACGCATTGAGTGAGGGCGACCACAAGATTCTGTTCGAAAATGCAACACTGATTGCCCCCAACCAGGGTTACCATAGCCGACTGGTACGGGAGGCAATAGAGATCCAAAAACATGCGGACAATTTTAACAGAAAGAAAGAAGCGTTGACTCTAAATAGAATTTGGAATCCGATTCTGAAGAAATCAAGAATAACTAATGAAATCACAACAGGTAGTGCGGCAACTAATAATGATGATTATTCCCCGACAGAAGTAATTAAGACTCCAGACTACCTGCATCAATATAAATACGCCTTGAGAAATCGAACTGTTTAGTCATCGGAGATGAATAAGCCTCTGAAGAAGCTGGCCACTCGCGCTAGCGAAACGTCAGGAAAAAATTCCAAAGAACGACGGCCTTCAAGCCCGAAGAGCAGTAGTTATACTAATTGAAAAACAGTTCCTTCTAAATGGAACACGTTCTAAGAGTCAGCAACTTCTCGTATTTCTCTAGTTTGCCTATCAATAAAATACAACTAATATTTATCAAAATACTTATCTCTGACGAAACAACAACTCGTTTCTATTTTCAAAAATTTTTCACAAATATTCTTTCTCATATCCCTTTACATTTGAAATTGCAGAATCGCGTTGCATGTCAGATAGACGTCAAAGACAATTTTCACCATCATTGATACAAAAAATCTCACAGGATCCTTGTTGTTTCGTGAACACATTGTCAGTAAGAATCATACAGAAAATTGTGATGTTTTTTTGTTTTCAAATATCGGCCAGTTTTATTCAACCATCATAAATGTCTGCGTGTTAGTATATTCACTCTCGGTAGGAATTAAAAAAGAGGCACCGTCGCTTTCGAAGGTCGTTGAATCTAAGCTTCCAAACTTGTTCGAAATTTGATGCAAATCCGGACTCCGGATGAGTGAAATCAATATAAATTACTATGTTGTGCACGAATATAGTTTCAATGTTGATAATATATGTTTATTCTCGTTTCACTATTATCTTTTACTAGTATCCGAAAAGTTGTGAAAGGTGATTTTATTTTCAGTCAAAACTATTATATTCAGTTGGGGTAGTTATTTTAAAGAATCATATTCTCTATATATTGAAGTGATCATCTGTGTATTTATTCTTTCCTGTAGCGATTCTATAGAAAAAACAAAAGTAATATCGAATAGGAAGCCTCGGCCGCGAAAGCCTCAACCATTTTGTCAGGAAGCTAATTTATGAGAAAGTCATTTATAAGGCATTCATCTACCCTTTAACAAAAATCAATTCACTCAGCGTTCTTATAACTGATTGAACATACTTCATATAATTCAGGAAATGCTTTTCCAAACGAAACAGCGGTATATAATTTTTATCTACATTCACAAAGGAGAACAAAGTTTTCACATTCGTGACAACAACAAAAAGGTAATACGAAACGGTATTTGACAAGAAGCTCACGAGTCGATATTTTTGGTGGGAGGAGTTGTTCAAAAAATTTCTTTTATTTTCATGAAAGGAAGTCCTTCTTTTACGCAAGTATCTGTGAAAAAGTATAACCCTCGAGCCAAATTCAATGAAACCAAGAAACCTAAACGTACTTTAGGATTTTCACCGTCTCGAAAGAGGTTTTTTATAACTGAATGAATTCTAAATACTACTAATCGTACCAAAATATTGTGTTCATGAATTGAAAGTGAATTGATAATGTAGACTCAATGATTTTGTATTTCGGAACTCATCCACTGAACGACCCAACCAGCCCAAGAATTGGTTCCTCTCACTCTTGCACCCTTCTGATATTGCGAAATAACAAACCGTTCTGTCCCTTTTTCCAGAATTTTTAGAATATATTTCGATCATTACAGCATTCCATGTCTGCGGAAGAAGCTGGAAAAAAAATACAGTGTTCCAGTCAAATAGTCAGACACTCTGCTACACCCAGTTGGGACTCAAAGACAAAGATTTGAGAGAAGTTTCCTATTAGGTCAGTTAATTGATATCTGAAAATATATTTTGATTTTTCAAAACAGGAGTCAATATATGCTTCTGTTTCAGATTATTAAACCTAGTATTGTATTTTTGAAACAACACTCTCAGTTGAAATAAAGATAATATCACGAAACAAAAACTTCATATTTCCAGTGGACACATCCCTCCTTTTTTTCCTGAAGAAAGTATTTATAGCTATTTTGTTATGTTTTTTGCGAAATGAAATTTTCATAATAATATATACTTAGGTGCACACCATTTCAGGTTTTTCATTTTATAGTAGCAGCAACTTTCAATACAACAAACCTCACCGCCTTTTATCGAACCGCTCTCGAACGATTTCTCCGTAGTGTATGCAACCAAACATACTAGCCAGTGTGCACGGCAAGCAGATGCTCACGACGACTTTCAACGCCAAATCGCTTTCACATTTTTTCCGCACCGAACTGTTGAGGTGGTGTCATGTTATAGGTACGATTGCAAACCTGTCAAAGCGTGCACGTGACTTTTGCCTTCGCATCGTGTATGTGTGTGTATCGCAAACTCCACGTGTTGATCACGTGAGCAGAAGCGTAACATTTAATGAGCAATTGTGCGGGATACCACAATTAACCATAATGTGTAAACTAGTGACCAAATTATGTACATAGAGTGGGGGTGTCATTGATGTTCACTGTCGATTGATATAGTTCATGTATGTTTAGCAAAATACATTAGCGTTTATACATATATCTGAATGCATCTGGTCAATGGAAGTCGGTGAAAGCTTCATCAAATTTGAATTAGGAGTGAGAATGCATCGATCATCTCTGATAGCAGTTTAATATGCTCGAATGAAGTAGGTATCTACAGTATGTTCACTTATTGGATGGTATTTGTTTGATGATTTTCAAACTACAATACTAAGAACTGTTCATTTCCATAAGCAATATATTCAATCAGGAGAAAATCTGAAGCTATAAAAATGCGAATTTAGGAATTTCTCTTTCAATATTCCAGATATTGTTGACAAGTTCTCTGAACGTTTCTCATTTCACATCTCTAAGCGCGGTATCTTTGATTGTACTGACTGTACTTGTAAGGGCCGGTTTTTCAATTATCAGATTAGCATTTTCTAAAAGAAGACTTAGCTGACAGGTAATGTTAACAGAGAGTTAAAACCCCGCCTCTCAGAAAATTAACTGAATTGCTTTACAAAATAATATTTTGAATTAGAAGTGGAATAATTGGGAAAAGGTTCTTCACTAATATATCGTTGCCGACGATTTTATACTTTTCAATAATGATTAGCACGTACTGTGAACATCCCACAAATCAGTGGCGGATCCAGGATCAGGTCAAGGGGGGGGGGGTCAAAACTCAAAATTTATTTATATATATGTATATAACAGAAAGTTATGAGCTTCCGTATAGCACCAACTAGTCAAGATCCAAAAAAAGGTGAAAGAGATTGACATGAGCAAAATTTGAAAGGTGTAGCCAAGAGGTAAAGTCGGTTCGATACTTCACTTTTTTTTAAATCGAATCGAGTTGATTTAACCTAATCAACAGCATATTCTACTCATACATAGTATATTCAAATCGTTACTGGCATACACAATACTCATCAGAAATGTAACAAGTCTAGTTTTTCAAATACTGCGCCAAAAAGGATCCAATGGCAGCACTGTCAGAAATTTCTCGAACTTTTCCTTGATAAGCCTGACAAGTGTCAATTTTCTTTAAAGTGTCATCGAGGAGAATTGCAATATGGTAGCAAAAAGCATTTTATTTTGAACCTACAACATGAAGAGGACTCTATTTTCATATTTTAATCGGCTTGATCCAACGCCTGAACCGATTGAACCAGAAAAAAAAAAGGAAAGAACAATCGTTTGTTTGTTTGTTTGTTTGTTTGTTTGTTTGGGTAACATTTAGTTTGGGTAACATTCAATCCTGCTCTTTAGTTTTCAATGGAATGTAATAATAATTATTAAAGTTCTTCAATTTTGAAGCAAAAAAATTCATTCAATTTTATTTTTTGGCTTGCTCATGTGGCATTTTTTCGTTCCATAACAAAATTTGAAAATTAGGAGCCGATAAAAATTGAAAAAAAATCTCTTATTTTCCCAATGGGGGGGTCCGGACCCGAAACCCCCCCGTGGATCCGCCACTGCCACAAATTCATAAAACGAAAATGTATATCTACCATCTTCCACCGAAGCAGTAGAATCGAGGAT
The DNA here is from genome assembly GCA_032362365.1 of Zygogramma bicolorata. Lineage (NCBI taxonomy): Eukaryota > Metazoa > Arthropoda > Insecta > Coleoptera > Chrysomelidae > Zygogramma > Zygogramma bicolorata. Next base: position 156,204 of record JAVJAQ010001684.1, on the reverse strand, counting down.
TAACATAAATGCGATTTTCAAAGACTCTTTCAGAAGGCTATGACTTTTTAAGTCGATATATCAGCAACGAAATAACAGTGGTTTCAACCATTCCACCTAATCAGCAGTCAGAACGTCGTGATTGCACTCATTGCATTAATCTCCATTAATTTTTCGGTCTTTCATTTTTATTATATCACCTATGACAAATTCAACTTTTTTTCCATTTCCATTTTTTTTTATTTCAATAGTTTCATGAGAGAGGTTACAAAAAGACTCATCTCTTGATCTGTTTTGACCCCACTTCCTCATGATAGAGTATGTTTCCTCTTGCTGGCAATCAAAGAACATGACTATTATTCAAGTATACAGAATTATTTCAACTATTTGATTGATTATTCATTAGAGTTGAAGTGGTTTATTTTTTCATGATCATAATTATTAATATTTTATATATTTTGTATTTTTTGTATTCAACATAGATCGATTTCATCTTGAACACAGCTGAAAATCAAATGAATGGATTCGAGTTTTATTATTTCCAACGAGTTATTCACAGAACGGACATTATTCAATTCAGACCAGTCTCCTAACCATTGCATTCGTTTACACAGTGATTGAAACTCGATAAGTTCTGAGAAACCTTCATAATTCTCTGTTTTCACGAACTTTGATGAACGGAACATTATCACGGGATTAACACGATTTCCTAAATTATAGAGATTGATCACTGGATGACACAAAATACTTCAATCCCGCATTCGGCACAACAAAGTATCCAACGTTCATGGTATAACCAATTATTATATTTTCAACTAGAATTGAAAATATATTCATGAACTTTGAATTCCTTCAAGACAGCGATTTCACACAGAGCAGCTATAAAAGAGATCATGATTTCATATCAATGGATGTAAAAACCATTTCATTGAGGCACACCTTAATTTTACCATCCAGTGAATCGCTTTCCATCCACGTGAATACCTATGTGTATATAGTTCATTGACTATGTAACAATCGACACATTTACTAGTCCATCTCGCCCTAGGTCAGTGTCAAATATGTGCTGATAATAATTAATGTTCAATTGGAAATGATATTATAGTGTTTAACGATTAGTCCGGTTGTGAACCGACAGATTACATTTTTGGCGGTCTGTACAAAGCTAATTTTCTGGCAATTTATTTTGGTGGATGGGCTGGGTTTGTGAAGTAAAATAACCAAATTTATTGTTAGAATCCATTAAAAATTGGCAAAACGAAATAAAATTATCGTTTACAGATTCATCGGAATTGTAACTAATTATCCTGCGATGGAAATGGATATAATTTGGAAATGAAATTGTTTTAAATGAATATTCACGAATGAAACAATTATATACTTGGCGGTTGATATTTGACGTTGCTAATTTGTTGAATTGCAAACAAATATAATCGTAATAATGATTTGATTCAAGGAAAATGAGGAAATGAACAACATATTTTTATTCAATGGTGGTATAGTGTTTCAGTAAGGATGCCGATTCTTATATCTCTGAACAAGTTCCACTTTGATGGCTTCATGTGATGGTTTCAAATAATCGAAGGGAAAATGTTTTCCAAATATATTCTCGGGGGTTATATCCCGAGTGCACCAAGTTTAATCGGTTAAAATGTGTGCTGTACTTCCATGATTCTCGAAATTTTGCTTAGCAAATGACTTGAGTGTGTGATAATTTGATAAAATCCCGAGACCACAGGTCGAGGGATTTTATTTTAAATTATTATACACGAAAGCATTTGCTTGAAAGCAAAATTTTGAAAATCATAGAAATGCACGCATTTTGGTCGATTGAACTTGGTGAAGGAGGGATATATGTTTAGATTATTTCCAGAAAACATGTAAACTCAGGAAACATCAAAATCGAACACAGGAACAATATAGTACCAGAGATAGTAGCTGAAAAGTGATCCAAACGCCCGTTTTATTTCGAACATTTCAATCGGTTAAAAGGTCTAGTGCATTTAATCGCTGTAAAACTCTGTAAAAGCAGTCTAGCCTTCAACTGTTTCATCGTTTATTCGCATTGAGGGAAATAATCGTTGAAAAAAACATAACATTTCACATAGACTACAGATCCAACTGAATCGTATGAAAATTGAAATATATGGAACTGTGAAAATTTGTGCAAAAAAATCGAATACAAAAAAAGGAATCTAAAAATATTAAATATTGTCAAACTAAATTTTTCATGGAATTCCGAGCAATATTATTCTCAAGATGATACATACTTCAATGCAATAAATCAATGAAAAAATTTGAGGCTAGGAAACCAAAACAAAGATCAATTCTTGAAATATTTTCATCGTTCATTTTCAAATAGGATTCTCCAATATTAATTCATATTTCTTCAGATTGTGGTAGGTTAAGATCCCAATAAAGGTAGAAGAAAAATTGATTCATTTTCGTATCTGATATCCAAAAATGCGATTTCAATCTAGTGTTGCCGCAAAGGCAATGAATTTCCCTCTCTTGCATCGTTTTGTCTTGTTACGTGAAATGATAAAAATCAATTTCCGATAGAATAAAAGATTGGGTCGTCTTGGGCGAGACAACACAAGACAAGAGAGGTTTCTTTCGGCCTGAGAGTACAAGTCGGGATGGAAACGGTTTCATGAAAATTAAATTATGATTTCTGTTGTGTATATGATCCGTTAGTGGCCGAACGAGAAAAGGCACTCTCTTGTATTCGATTCACTTTCCTCACTTTCGATTCGCATAGGGTTCGTGCCCGGGTCGTGGTAGACAGGCAATTGTTGCCTGCTAGATACCAATCTTTAGTAGGTGACGTCTTTTTATCTTATTCAACGACTGACCTGTAGCAAAGTATTTCTCGGTTTCAATACAGTTGATATATCAAATACTCCAGTGGGACTGGTGAGAGTGTTCGACAACGGAAAATATGAATAAGAGACGCGAATTAACTCGTGAAATGACTCGATATACTTACCGGTTCACAATATAAGGCAAGTGATCCAGCAAACAATCGTATATTACAGATCTATCAGATCTGTAGCACAGTCGAAAGAACATCCGAGTGCGAATAATGGAATCTGAGTTCGGTGCACACCAATAGCTTTTTTTTCTCTAAAACTTGGCGAATGCGATGATATAAAAGATTGACCCAAAATTGATGATGAGGAGCATGTAGGAATATTTTAGAAAATCATCTTTTTCGAACACCATTCTTGAATAAATATTTTTTTGTTGTCCGACGGACTTGAAATTTCATTGCACTATCGATAAAAGAGGGTCTCCATGAATAATTGAAATTTATCGATGGAATCTTGAAGCCTTCGGGTATTATACTCAGGATTTTCCTTCAATGCAATGAAACAAAGTTTTAAAGCGATGAATTACGATTTCTCCAATAGCAATCATAATGCTAGCGATGAAATTGGCAGCCAGAAAAGTGGAATTTGTATTGTTTTCCAAACCTAACGAATACGACATCACTATCATTGGAACCACCGATAGGTACAGACTAGAAGTTTCATCATAGCGAATGTTTTCATGTTATTGCGAAGTTTTCGTTGAAAAATGAATATTTATCGATGGAAATTCGGAGCCCAGTTCTTATCATTTTCTATTTACTGATTCATCAAAACTCATCATCTAATGAACAGTTCACAAAATTCATCGAAAATATAAATATGCACGGGTGTAATCCAAAATACTCCTCCACAATAGCTATATCATTGAAAAACAATCATTGGAAACCTAACAAACTGTTTTCGAAATGGGTTCGACACATTTTTCCAACATCTATAATAAGTTACCTGAGCCAACTCGGCGTAGCTAGTCTAGAAATTGATAATGCCAACTGGATTCGATTGAAATCGAGGCAGAAATTTTTCTGACTGGCTCATTGAGATGGGTAAATGCGCATGACATGCTCTTAGAGAATGTGTACCAGTCCTAGCTAGTACGGTCTGTACAGAGAAAACACCAATCGAATCATTAGTGAGTAATGTGGGGTTTTCAATACTCTCGACGGTTGAAACAATAAATGCTCTGAAAACAAAAAGATAATCTGGCCAGGACGTCTACGGGAATGAAGAATATCAGACATCCCTTTCCTGCACAAGGCTCTGCCTCTGGGCCCACTCGTGGGAGTTTTCTTCTGATATCTTTAAAAAGTTCATTTCTACCCGAAATATTCCAGTCGATTTGGAAGTATAATGGTCACAAATCGAAATCAAACATTCGAAAACAAAATTATTTCCGAAGTATACGAAACAGAAGAATTTTACTGCGTGTTACCCTCGTTGTGTCAGACACGAATAAACCAATACAGGTTTGTCCGACAATGCCAGGTGCTAGAAGCAAAACTCGCCTGTATATCACATATACTTTCAAGTCCCCCAAATATGAATACTGGTATTGTTCCACCTAATAACGAACTCTGATTGTTCGCGAGAAGGTTTAGCGCGAAGAGACTCGAAAGACCCTCCAGTAGTCTGCCAGAAGTTGTGATAGGTGTTTCATCAACGAAGGTGAGTTTTATACGAATGTTACAGTGGGGATGATAATCCCAAATTGCATGACAAATAATCAAATCTCTGAAAATTTCATCAATGATAAGCTAATCCTGATATAGCAGCTATAAAAATATACTTTGATTTTAACTTGCCGATACTTGATGAAAATACACATTAACAAAGATATCACAGTTTTATGTACGATTCTCAGTGACAGTCAGTGAGAGTTCTACGGAAAACTGTGATATTTCTGTTTATAATAATATAAGCGAAGTAAATTTTTTGTATTTACTTTTACGGAATCGTCCGAAAGAAAAACATTATCGTATCTGTACAGTTTTTGAGTTTTACCAATGTAAGTGAGACTTGACGTCATCAGAAATGACATATTTTATTTAACCCAGTAATGATGCATTGAAAAAAGTTTTTGATCGGGGAGGTTCATCGTGTTGATCTTTGGACTGATTGTGGCAATATGACCGTATTTCCGTAGGTCGCTTGACAATAATATCGGGTCAACTCCGGTTGTTTTTTTCTTGGAAAGATATACGAAAAGAAGTTACCATAACAAAAAGTATTATTAACATTTTAGGGGAAGAGGGTCAATCTCATACGAAATTCTCTGGTTTCGTGTTATCTCCTCTGAATGTTTTTATTGTTTTAATGTTGATCCGCAGGAGAAACCAGACAAAATGTATCACAACTCCATATCCTCCAAAGAAAAAATGGTTTTTGAATGACCTCCTTTTTTAATGTTTCTCTAATCGTTACAAGGCAATTCACACACATGTAATTGAAACTATTTTTCGCTACAGAACGAAAAGTGTCTACGAATTGAGGACTTACATAAACTGATTTCAATCCTAATTATAGTTCGTAAAATTGTTTGTTTCTTAAGACAGCTGATGTTTGTTCACTTCATTTTTTACTTAAAATCTCATGCGAAATTTCAGTTGGGAAATATGAAAAACTGAATCTTATAGTTTTAAGAAATGTTGCTTCTGAAAAATTCCCTGAAGATGACGATAATTAGTAGGGGTTTAGCTGGAAACGGAAATTTTCTCCAAATAAATTGATGGATATGAAAAATGATGAATATTGACAGTCACCAAATTTCGTGGATTTTCCATGTGGCAGCTTGAGTACCATCATCATGCTGATTGGTTATAAAATGAATGTATTTTGTGATTTTATATTGATCTGACCCCTTGATGAAGTACATATCTCATTCTATGAAATAGATTCTGAACAAATACTACATGGATAATTGAAAAATCACGATTGTCTAGAACATGAGCGATTTTATATGATTTAATCATATGAACTATCAAGTTATGTTCTATTTTATGATGAATCATCTCATGGAATTGGCCAAAATTTGATGGGAATTCTTGATAACTTATTCAAATAATCTCTTATTGTGCGATTTTGCCTTGACGGAGTACTATCGTATAGTGTAACACGTCTGATGAAGCTACTGCCTAGTGAAACACATGTGGTGGTTTTGTAAATTGTCCAGTAGAAGTCACACAAAAAAAATTATTCATTTCATGATTAATTTGATTTCGTAAATATATGTAAGTGATTTCAAGAGGGACCTTTTGAATAAAACATAACCGGTGAATGTACTGAAAATAATGATATCGGATTGATTTCAAAATATGCGGAAAATTCATGAACTTGAAATATTAGACGATCTCGTTCCAAATGACAACTGATACCACTTCATTCAAACAGGAGTCCTTGCAGAATTATAAAGATTCCTTCTACATAAATCAGCGTGTACAGAAACATGAAATAAAAATAAAACAAAAAATAAATTGAAATAAAAATTTATTAACACCAAAAGCATGTCACTAACCATGCAAAACATTACCTTCATATCGAACCGAAATAATCCATTCTTAAAAATTATTCATCGCACATGTCGTAAACCACTCGCACTAATAAGTTAATTACTATCAAGACGTAGCACGGCTGAGAGTAACTCAGAGTTGAAGTTCAAAATCTGCTTGTGCATCGGCAAAGTGTTATCCTGCGCAGGACTAGTCACCGCGTCCTTACGCCACGAAGGATATCGAAGGAGTGAAGGCGACTAGCTAAGACATGGGTTAAGGTGCTCCTTAGGGAAAGACGGCGCCAGTGCAGGACGCCGGCCGACGACTGACACAAGACGTCGCAGGGGTAGTAGGGCGCGCGCCGACGCTATCTCTCCCCTCCATCGTAGACACGCCTCCGGTAGGGGAGGATGATAATAAAGTGATATTTTTAAGTAGCTGCTAAGATTTTTGAAGGAGGACTCTCGGTTTCATTGCTTTTTAACGCTTTTTTATGAAATACTTTGGAATACACACCCCGACGGTAATAAGACGATGGGCGAAATTGAAGCAGCTACACATATAATGATTCCTCGGAATTCTACTATGTGCAACATGATTCATTAAGATTCAGCAAATATCCATAGTTTACTTGAAAATTAGGTGACAATACAATTTAGGAGTGTTTTTTATCGAATTGAAAAAAAGGTTTTTATTTTCCTTTTTTTTTTCGTTTTTTAGAAAATTGATACGTGATCAGTTACCAAACTGCCCCCAGATAAAAAAGATGATGAGAACAAGGTATAATTGGATATCTGTTAACATTCGCCAAACATTTATGGTCTAATCTTTTCAAATCTTTTTCGTAGAAAACTCACCGAATTCATCTCCGACGGTTAGAGGAAGATTTTTCCACGAGAAAGCAATTGATAAATTCATCAGAAACTACTTTTTCAGATTTCGGCTTTGTAGAGTTCTTCTCCAGGATTCCTCAGGAGAATCATTTCACAATGGAAACACCAATTTCGATAGGAAAACCTTTCGAAAGGAAATCTTTATAGTTCAACAGAAAATTGTATGGAGAGAGTAATTTCTTTACGTGTTGTAAGGGTGGTATGATTGAAACACAGTGTGATCCCCTTTTTTCTGTTGATTATGGAATAAAGTAGATTATTTGCTATTTTTTCAAATCGTTAGAAATTGATTCAATGAATAAATCTGCTTCTACTCAATAGTTAGACTCTGAAATGTGAGATATTTGTTGTGTCAAAAAGCGAATCGAAAAGTAGTATTTCTTTTAATTATTCCCTAGTCATCAATAATACACTCGGTGAAAATGTTCCCCATTGATATATCCAAATCTTCCCTGTTGAACTTGAACTGTTTGATTCAACCAACCTATTTTTTGAAATTCAATTCATTTTCATTTCGAAAACCAACCCAACTCACTGTTACCATCTATTAGTTCAAATATTTGATTCATCTAGACGAATCAATAACCATAGCATCAAAATGATTGCACGCGCGTCGAGTGCGAGAGCTTATGTAGGGGTGTTTGATTTGTATAAATCCGATTTTGAAATTTTTTTGTTTCTAGGTCTGAAATCTTTTGGTGTGTTGAAGTGAAAACTTCCATTAGAGATCGATTACTCAAACATACACTTAAAATCTCCTCACTCGTCGGCCGCTAACCAAGTTAGCATTTTGTGGAAAAATGATTGATAAACTTCAAGTGATTTCATTTTGAAGGTGTGAAGTGATTGTCTTCTCTTCAGAGTCAGGATGATTGATTTCTTTCAAAATTTTCTATTAGTTTTGTTAGCATTCAACTCGATTGCAGATCACGTTTGTAAGAATCAGTATTGAAAACGTTTCAATTCATTCCGAAATTTGAATAGAGAGCATTTTACTATTTTCTAACACATTTCACACAGTCGTCGAACACCAAACTGAAGTACTCGCAAGAGTAGATGTGCCTTGAATAGATTTGTGATTTTTCGATATGAAATGGACATGATCTCATAATATTGTTGGTTGATGATTGAAAAATTCATCACCAATTGAATCAAACTCACAATTATGGTAGGCACATAGAGACACAAAAAAAACACATAATATCATGTAAGATAAAATTTCATACTTTGTTAATACGACTTCTATGCGTCGAGGAATATCTTAACAATTCATCCAAAAACATCTTTGACATTTCGATAAACCACCGTGTACATAAACACAAATGATCGAAAATAATTGAAATTCTCTTTTGAAAATCATACTACAACTAAAATCAAATTATGGAACTCACTGTCCTTTCTGCCATTCATCTCTACAGATAAACTCTCGGTTTCAATTGTGGCTTTATCAGATCTGTCGACTATAAAAAGTCAAATCAACGTTCAGATTGGAAAGATAATGCACAAGTCATGGTTCACTAAATCCACATTTACAGACTATCATTCAGATAGCAAATGCTCGTGCAGTCAGAATAAATTCCAACAGTACTTTTGGTTCGTAGAAACTTCCATTTGGAATAGAATAACAGCATATATGAACGTTGGTTGAGAGGTGTTGTATAAAAGTATGGAACCGTTTTTTGAATATAGTTTGGGGTACGGCAAAGTGATAACTAATTTATACCAAAGCTCACTTAGGTCATTTTTGATTTTTTTTGTATACAAGACTGATTGATGATTCAGATATGAAGAATAAATTCATGCATGTGAAATGAGATAGTTCATGAAATTATTTTATCCAGATTGTTTTTGAATTGTTTTTCAATGCATCCTTTCCATTTCATGTATTTGGTCATAAATATGACTAGAAAAGTCACTACTCATAATTCTATAGCGATACGGGGATACAAAATTTGAAAAACTCCATGAAAATAATGAATTGTTCATGCCAAGAAATACAATAAGATTCATGCTAGAAATTATACCAATACATGCAAACTTTCACTTCAATTTTGAGTTGATCACCATGATTTTAATCTGTCTTATAGTCTATAATGGAAGTTATTATTTGAGAGTCCTTGGTTGCACTTCAGCTTTTTACCACCTCTCCACCATTTTGGAAAAGTTTGTTAAAGTTTTATACTGAACTTCGTTCGCGAACCTTCAACAAAGTCCTTCTTTTTTGGTCACTAGCGCACTGTAGTTATTGTTTTTCTTGTTTATTGTATAATTTCTCCCAGATGTCTGCCACTTTCTTGAAAGAAACTTTGTCTATTGTTATATTGTTTTAGTCCAGGCCACTTTTATTTTATGCGAACTGTTGGTTTAAAGCGTGTCCACCGGCAATCCACTTTCACGCACTACCAATTAGAGCGCAACTTGAAAAAAATTGCAAGCAAAAAAAATCCAAAAAGCAGCTAGCCGGAATTTTCAACCTCGTCAATATCTTACCTTGTTTTTTTCCTTAAGAATTAAAAAAGGCGAGAACACTTACTATAGGAATCATAACACTTGGGATACATGGCAATGAATGTCCGTCTTGTGGGATACTATCAGGCATTATCAAGGAGTGGGGAGACGCATGAGCAGCGTCGATGAGAGCGTCGCGGTGCTAAGGATGCCGACTGGTGGTGCCCTCACACATCCTTTGGCGACGACGAGAACTTTTGACACAGCTTTTTTGTACGCATCCACGTCGAAAAGAGGATTCCGAAGCGTTTCGAAGGGGAGTTCGCTTTGGTAGGCTCTGTACAGCGTTGTGGTCTCCAACATGGAGTAACACGAATTCATTTTGTTACCCTACATGTTTCCCCGATCTGATAGGAGGAGTAGAACATGGTAACAAATACATCCACGTGGGATTTATTTTGATAATTGATTTTTCAATTTTGCATCAGTTATATACTTGCAAAATTCTTACCCATTTTCGATTTGATAAAATTAGTTCTACTACACGCGTGAGTAGTCCAGTAAATGAAGGGACGAACCTGTGAATAAGTCTATGAGTTCTTCACTTGTGGCTCAATTTGTAGGTCGTCAGAGACGTTTTTTAATTCGCGGTTGTTCCGCAGATTCTACATAACTCCGAAATCGCATGAAAAATGTAAATAAACAAATGGATCATTTATTAGAACGCGAGGAAAGTACAAAAAAAATATTCAGAGATCATTCAAGACCCCCCAAGGACCCATTATAAAGAAAAATTTCCGATAAAAGACTATTTTTGAAAAAAATGTAAACAAATTAATGAAACAGTGTCGAATTGGTGCGGAAAAAAAAATTTCACAGCCTATTAAATCTTTTTGCCAAATAAGAAAGAACTTCGAAATACATGGAATGATAGCTACGGGTTTCCTCATTATCTTGAACTTTGAATCATTGAAAAATGTCAGTTTTTGCCTGAGTTATGAAACAATTCGTCCGCCCGCCTCCAAGCGAATGCATAGACAACAGAATTCCTATAGAGAAAGCGGCAGCTTAAATGAGGAGAGTTTTGGGTCCCTTTATCTCGAATACTGTTGAGTTTTCGGAAAAAATAATAAGAGTCATTTTTGTAGATAATGAGACGATCTTTAATTTTTGTAGAACGAAAATTCTCTTATTCGTATATTTAGCCAGATATTGGCGGGAAACCCATTTTTCTGGGTTTGGGGGGCCATTTTCGGCCATTGCCATGAACGCAATCGTGTTAAGTTTTGGGTCCATTGAAAACATCTGTGACGACCTACAAATTGAGCCACAAGTGAAGAACGCATAGACTTGTTCACAGCTTTCCCTAGTTTCGGATCTTCAGTTACTGGACTAGAGGGGGAAAGGGCGACTGTTGAACGCAAAATTATTTTCTGGAAGTGCTTACAGAATACATAAACTTTTTGAAATCCACTACAGTGAGAGCCAGTTATTCGACTTTACTCGAAGAAGGCTGTCCTGACAAAATATGAGATACTCCATAAAAATACAAGCATTTACTTACATGAAAATTCAATTTTCATCAGTTTCACTCGAAAACTGTCCATCTCTTCTCGACTTTGTAGATTGTTTTTACTATGATACACTTTCTTTTTCTATATTTTTCCCCATTCCTACGAGTGCGCTCGAAATCAGAGCCTTGTGCGGGCAAGGGTCGGTTAATTATCTTTGATGCCGAAGCAATCTGTGGTTATTTTCTCATATTACGGCAGCGTATTCGCTATTTCAACTGTGGGGTAGCCAGAAAAACCCACAGTGCTGTAGTCTTATGTCGATTTTCGTGAAATGAGTTCAGGAAAAATTATAAAAAAATATGTGATTGAAGATTCTCCATGTATCTCACGGAACCAGTCCTACATTTAACTCAATTATAATATTGGCTTGATAGTTGAAATACCAATTCACCTATATTTTCCACTCTGCATCATTGAAACATAAAAAAAAATTGTTTCAAAACTCTGTAACAATAAGATTCCATGGCATACTTATCACTATACATTCAGTTCGGATGAAGTTTGTTGAGCATGAAAATGCCTAAGCAGAGTCAGGTTTTTTGTTGCAATGGTTTCCAACATGAAAAACTGCTTCGGTAAATTATATTTTTAATATGTTCTTCCCCTGTCACGAGTGTGTCCACAAAACCGAACCTCATGCTGTAGCGTTCCAGAGTGAATCACTGATTTTTTCGGTGGTCCAATTTGTATTTCAACACCTGCTTGGGTTGGTAGAAATTTTTGTTATAGAGCTTTGTGAAAAATTTCAGATAATCTAAAAGTTGAATGGACCTTCTTTTAATCAACAATGATTTGATTTTGGAATAATGAGCCTCTTCCAATAAATTGACGGTAGTAGCCGTTAATATAGTAAGAGATCATCATGAAAATTGAGAATTTAAAGTTTCCCACTATTTGTACCACTTATATTTGTAACTAATGTTACTGAAGTTCCGTCCTATGAGGATATAATGAAACGAATCCTATTAATTCTATATTATTCGTTCGATGATATGCCAATTCTGTGAGAAGGATTTTAAGAGTTATAAGAGTTTTCCGTTTGTAACACAAAAATATATTTCGAGTTCTCATTTTGTTGCGTTGGTTCTATGCATTAACTCCACTCTCAACTTTGCTTGTCAGTTGCTGGTTTTGGTATTCTGGTTTTGGTTGGTCTAACAGGTCGTCACACCTTTGTATGGTGAATTTCGGAAGCCGTTTAACCTTTATATCTATCTGCCTCTGTCTCTGAAGGTTACTTTGGGCACCATATAGAAGTGAACCTTAAGTGAATTCACTCTTCACCATATTTGAGTCGAAATCCTCACCTCGAATTTTGTGCTCAGCGCTGTAGGTCGTACAGCGCAACCGAGTGAGTGAGTGGGGCATGGAATATTGTTACAGAGTGCGAGCAGAATAGCTCTCAACCGACACCCTCCTGCCCTGCCACCGCCGAAAAAAATTAAATCTGGACCCGATACATACATCGAAGACTCCGACCGAGTATGAGATTATTTTTCGTTTACTTCTATGGCTCTCTGGGTGACTAGACAATTAGTACTGCTTCTCAATGAAAGTGTTCTCCAAACATGAGTTCATTTATTTTGAATATCTATGAATTTTTATCTTCAATTCTTTGATTCGCATAATGTTGTCTAAACATTGGAGACCCCCAGCCTTTGCTCTGAGTGTTATTAGAGAAAAGTGTTGGCATTCCCAGTCACAATTCACCCAACGAGTTCTCACAACATCTGGCAGGAGCTCGTGGACATCCATCCAATCAACATTTGTGAGCGCACTTTTTACCACGATCATCTTTGATTTAGAAAAACCCACCGATCAAGGTTGGATTCAAAAACAACTGCCATAGCTGAACTTCGGATATTTATCATTCATGTATACAGGGTGTCCCAATAGTAAGTATTTGCTCGATATATGGATAATGCCAAAAGATACGAAAAAAATATTCAGGTGAGAGTTACTTTGATATTCGGCAAATTCAGTTAGATTTTATAGGATTTTTTCAAATGGAATACCTTCCATATTAATCTGTCTTCGCATCCTCCATGAAATTACCTATCTGGGTATACCAATATATTGTATGTTATTCCTAGGTGTTCTCTCATTATTTGTGTTCTTCGATTTTTTTTTAAATCGAGGAAATAACTAAATGCTCAACATTTTGAATATGGAAAAAAAGGACCGACAATAACAACACAATTTCAAAATGTCTTTCACCTTGCTCTGTACATTTTCTGAATCTCTACAGGAAGTTTTTTCTCACACTGATCAGTGGGAAGGCATGCTTTGTTGGGATGTGTCGCGAACTCTCCATTTCATATCCCGTTGTGTAGTAGCGGCAGTACGGTAAACCTCTAATTCTACTGTCCCCCATAAATAAATCACCATTGATGTTAGGTCCGGTGACCTTGGCAGCCGAGGAATAGGTCCTTCTCCTCCAATCCACTTATCTCGATACATTACATCCAGCTCCCCACGTCTTTTCCCGAAAAATGTTTTAGTGCCCCATCTAACTGGAGCCACATTTATTTCATCTTTGATGTGAGTAGGTAAGTATTCTATCAAGCTAGGAGTGTCTTTTATGAGGAATCGAAGAAACTCTCGTCTATTCAATTTTTTAAATATGGTCTGACAACGTGATTATCCGAAATACCGGCCCATATATTAAGACTTCATTTAGCATACACCTCATGTAAATTTCCGATACTATAATAACGCTGGTTGTGCCTATGGGAGAATCCATTCCTGTGGAAGGTACTTTCATCGGTGAACATGATGCTCCCCAAGAATCGTTCGTTCTCCGTAATTTTATTTATCATCGTCCGACAAAACAGGCGATTCCTCAAAAAATCTGCTTCCATCAACTCCTGGTGTAGTAGCACGTGGTAAAAGTAAAATTGGTTATTTTTCTGGCAACTGAAAATTTCAATATCTCAAATCTCCGCTAATTTCCCTCACACTCAATTCAGTATTTCCTACCACTACCAGACTGACTGCCAAAACTGTTTCAGCAGGACACTTTTTCTCGTATTCGACATGACCTGTCCTCTCAAATTGTTCCTCCAATAATTCGAATAATTTCACCTGCCTTCTGTCAGGCTATTCCGCAGCATACAAACGGGAAGCAAATAAACAATTTCCTTCGCCTGCACTCATTGCAAACACCATTCCAATTAACTCTTCCTTCCTATAATTCATGATTAACAAACGAAATCATTAGGCAAATCACACACCAAACCACCAACAAATGTCACAAAAAGGCTAAATTCTTCTACTGATCAATCAATATTTATGCCCGTAGAGATAAATTATAGTCAAATAATTATTTTGGAGAAACATTATCAATGAAGGTTAATTTTTTCTCGAAACTGATGATTGAATATTACCTACCTCTAGGCATAATAATTCTATTCTGATTAGAATCAATAATTTCTAGACGTTCAAATCAAGACTGTATGAATATCAGTTCGTCAGTAGAAAAAAAAAAAACGTATCTCGTTTTGTAAACCCTTCGTACAACAAAAGATGGGAAACGATTTGAAAATTTATTATGATTGTAGTTATTTTTTATGAATATTTTGAGAAAGGCAAATTACAAAAGAACGACGAGATGACTAGACTTTCATGTATAAACGTTAACTGGAGTTGACCAAAATTAGAGTAAATGTTTATCAGACCATAACATGCTATTGTGGGATTCTCTGAGCCATCTAACGAAATAACTTCCAGATATTTCATTAAACAACTCAATAGCAGCTGTTTCATTCAGAGTCGACTTCACTTCCGAATTTTACAAAAAAAAAGTAACTCTGCAACGGTGCATTGTGACAGAAAAAAATACAGCGCTGAACGGGGAACTTTGACAGAAAAAAATGCTTGTATTAAAAAAAAGTATATCTTTTGCTCTCACAAAAAAATTCAATACCCTGTGGATCTGGAACTGATTAAAAATGTGGTGTCCCAGAATCTTATGAACAAGCGATGTCTCCGTTACTGGAAGAGTCAGAAAAATATGATCTGTTCATTCTCATACCCCTAAAAATTCACCCCACTCCCATTTTTTTAATTGGCACCATCAATTTTTTTCTCGCAGAAATATAATCGTTACGTTATTTTTCATCTGGCAACAAACTTATTTTGAACATTTATTACTCGCTTATTGTTTTTCTAAAGTCGGTATTGGTTGGTAGTTGCACTTCTCGTCTGTAGAATAAATGTTTTTCAGAAAACGTCTCATGAAAATTGGTTCTGTTGGTATCCGTTATGGCTCACTTGACATATATCTTCACTTTTTGTAGAGATCAATTACCCTAACACCAATCTGATATTATTTGCACCCGCGTTTAGAGAACGAGGTTAGCATCTCCGGGAGAAGAAAACTAATTCTCCCTCTGTATTAATTTTCTTCTCCTGAAGATGCTAACCTTTTAGCGAAATTCGCGTCGAGTACAATATCAGTTTGGTGTTAGGATAATTGATCTTTACTGGAAGTGGAAAAGAATGTTTGGTGAATGATAACGGATATAAACGAGAACAATTTTCAAGAGGCGTCTTCTGAAAAACCATTTTTTCTACAAGCAAAAAATGCAACTACCAACCAATACGAACTTTAGCGCATTTGCTATATCAACTGTGGGGGAACCCATAAAATCCACAGTGCCATCGTGGTCGGTTAGCGGGTTCAATCGAGATATCCCACCTTCAAGGATCGGCACCCATCATTGATCTATATTCAATGAGCTAGTAACAATCCCCTGATGTCCGTTTAATAATATACAAGTAGCTTCTTCGAGTTTTTTTTTCATTCTGTTCTGTCATAAGTAAATTAATATCATTCCATTTCATCATGTGTGTACCTTATGTTGACAATCTGTGTTCAGCTTATTTCGACTCATCTGTTTCTCCATCTTCTCGAGTTATTTTTATGTTCAACTGTACTTATTCTTAATGGTCTTGATGTTTCGTTAGTATAAACACTACCACATACACATGGAATAGCATAAACAAGTTTTTTTCGTTCTTTTTTGTTTTTGAAGGTTTGTTTCGACTCAACATGTATCTGATTGTGTCCTGTGTATTGAATATTGTTCTTATATCGAATAATAACCTACGCGTTTGATTGATTATGATAGTCTATTGATATTCAAAATGATCATTTCCATCTAGTGAATCGGATGGATATTTTCTAGTTGAAAAAAATGTTCAATAATTTGTTTTCCGGAAAACACCCGTACAAGTCTCCATTTACATCTCAATTCAAACCATTGAATCAGGGTAAAAAAAGGTGAGACCAAAAATATTCATGACAGAGCAACAAATCATTTCCCCAAATCCAAAATTCGAGAAAAAAAAAATATATAACATAAAAAATCCACTCAGAATTATTATATGAATAGGCGACGTTTCATAAACTACTCTGCTTCTTTTCCCAAGCCATTTAGAAAAATTATTTCAGAGATTCTAGTTTTGAGAGTTAGGTCAAAATGTAACAATGGCATGAGTGACTCATAAATCTACCAAGTATTGATTTTTCCGCCTCTCTGAATAGCAAGACATTTTTAAATAATTTATTAATGAAACTAACAAACAAAATTTATTAAAGAACTGAAACTCAGAATTAGGTACAGTATAGTATGCTCCTGAAATTCCGAAAATGAGGAGAACCTACAAAACAAAGAAAAAACAATTCGAAACTAAAGAAAATAAGCTGTCGACGACGGGATTCGAACCTATACACCTATAATGCCTTCAAACTTATCATGAACAATAAGCGTTGCACTTACTCGTTGCGTTACTGAGACTCGCAGAAAAGGTGTGCGGAATCATGAACATAGCGTACAGCTGTAGGTCTATTATAATATTTTACGTTCAACTTTTATTTTCTCAAAATATTTACTTTTTGAAAATATCTTACCTTCTTCTCTGATTTCTACCACAAAAAATTGGGTGTTTTATAAATAAACAGTAAATATATATATATATATATATATATATATATATATATAGGAAAGTAACTCGTGACTGATTAATGAATATGTAGTGAATCTTCTGGGGTTGCAGTCAGTTATGTTGGGCTATATCACACAGAAAACTCTTTGTTATTCGTCAAACTTTCGGCAATCTTTATTGCCTTCCTCAAGACGCCTACTAACGTGAGATTAAATAATAAAATAGAGGCAAAAATTGAACATGGAAATATGAACAAACAAACAAAACATATGTATATATATATATATAGGAAAGTAACTCGTGACTGATGAATGAATAAGTAGTGAATCTTCTGGGGTTGCAGTCAGTTATGTTGGGCTATAACACACAGAAAACTCTTTGTTATTCGTCCAGCTTTCGGCAATCTTTATTGCCTTCCTCAAGACGTCTACTAACGTGAGAATAAATAATAAAATGGAGGCAAAAATTGTACATGGAAATATGAAGGTGACGTTCAATTTAATTTAGACATATGATATAATTTCAGTTCTAGATAGATTACGGTGGGAAAGTCGAATAAAAGGGATAAGAAAAAATCACTCTCATATATATATATATATATATATATATATATATATATATATATATATATATATATATCTAGTACGTCAATGCCGTATCAGTTATTTATATATATATATACATATATATATATATATATATATATATATATATATATATATATATATATATCTAGTACGTCAATGCCGTATCAGTTATTTTTTTTGATGACGTTCCAAAACGTCACTGAATATAAGATTTTAAAGCTGTTTCAAGAAATGGATTTCAATATGTATTTTTGTTTCATACATATTCAGTATGATGTAATCATTATCATCATATCCTGAAGAATATCAGGATTCCCGGGAGGGACGATAAATGTGAGATTAGCAACCTAACAAGATATGGTCAGTCATGATTGATTCATTTGTAATTTTTTCAGGTTGTGGTAAGCACTCCATCAGACAAACATACCCACTGGCAAAAGAATGACACCGAAAAAAAATATCTGTCAACATTACAGCGATGAAATCTATGAAATGTACTCCACTGGTAAAAGCTAATGAATAAGAGGGTTCTGGAAAGAGTTTGGACTCAGGAGTTGTTCACAGTGCTTTAGAAAAGCTATCGAGTTTGGGGTATTTATCGATGGAACATCTTGCTTTTGGAAATCAATTACCCGAACAACAAACTGATATCACTCGACGCACGTTTCGCTAACCAAATGCTTCAGAAGAAGAAATTCAGACTCGCATGGAAAGTGCCCAATTGCGAGTGATAGGGTAAGTATTTTTTTTCGGCAACCGTCCGGGAAGTGCGGGCACTTCCCGGACGCTTTTTCTTTCAGAAAGTAGCATTTTTCCGGCCTAGTCCGGGAAGTACGTACTTCCCGGACTAAGCCGGGAAGAATTACATTGTTGTTGTCATTGTGAATATGAAAATTTTAATATCTTTGATTTTGATAAATGCAGTTGAACATTACCATAGCAACGAAATAACGACTGACATGAAATTAGGTGACATTTTGAGTTTCGAAAGTTTGTATGGTTTTTGGTCGTAATTGTCGCAATAAAGTATGAAAAGCAGCAGCGATAGTACTAGCAATTGCTCGAATTTTAATATAAATATTAATATAAATAAGAATTAGAATGTTTCTGTTAGTACCTATCTTCTGTTCGAATTTTGAATATTTAATACAAATAAGAATTTAAATGTTTGAAATTTTGTTCTACAAAGAAATATAATAAAGAAATGTCTCATTGATTTGTTATTCTACACGGTTGCCGAAAAAATAGTGTACGCAACACGACCGAAAACAGTTTTTTCCGGACTTGTTACGTAATTTACTATTTTACAAATCATGAAAAGAGGTTACTTCGTCGTCAGCTTTACAAGAACCACATCCATAAAAATACATGCCTCTGAAGGACAGAAGTATTCAAAAATCTTTCAAGAACAAAATGAGTGTCATTTATAGACACTGGCTTATAGAAAAGAGTACTTTCGGATGTCAATTCGTATGTAGAATGCTGAACTGTTCGACTCTCATGTTGGAGCAGCGGGATTCTCATCTCTCGACTCGACAGCTGTCGTATCGACAAAATGAAATTTGCGATTTTCTTGTTTCATATCGAGAAGTGAGTGTCGACTACAAATGTCATTTTTACTCGTCATATAATGAGGTGTCGAGAAGTCAATTTTGTGAGGTTTTGACTAGGTATTTGTGGTAGTTTTTGAAAAATGTCATCATTTCGACCAAAAGAAGAACACATGCAAATGAAAAACAGAAAATGAAATCTTTCCATGAAAGCTTCCTTGAGTTCATTTTTCCCCTTCTTGTTATTGGAAATCTTATTCTATTGGGGCAGATATGCTCTTCGAATGCATTAGTAATTTCATGTATATATCTAAAACACAAACATTATTTTTTTAGTTCAGAATAAGTATAGACGAAAAGACAGCCCTACTGATGTATACTTGTCTGGCTTACTCCCAGGTTAAAATCTTCACCAACTGTCCTTTAATAGCAACCAGTCGCATAAAAGCGCAAAGCTACCAGAATTTTTTGTTCTAGACTGACATCTCGGATTCTATACCTAGGTTCTGGAATAAACCGCGCCAAAAGATTGCGCAAAACTGCAAATAAATCTATGTTTATTCTGAATAGTTCCTGAAAACGGACCTCTGGAATTTCAACGACACTGAATTCTCGCCAAATTCGTCGTCGACGATTTCCAAATAGTAAAATTTCATGTCGACGTGTAATTTCGCAGACAATTCGCTGGCAACATCTATTTTATTATTTTCGTTAATTTATTAATATTTTTTATTCAGGGCTCAACTGAAACAAACTCAAATGATACGTTAAAATGGCAAGATTGGCATAACAAATATTTCATTATTGGAATTAGGAAGATGTCGTCTGCTAAGACATACGTAACTATCGACTAGTTATTCGACATGTGATGAGAATCATTCCACTCTGACAATCAGTCGATACATATCGAGTCGAGAGATAAGAATCCCGCTGCAGATCCGTCGCCTTCCTGCCCGTTCAGGTGTGGTGCTAAAATGAATGCTTTGTATGGCGCTAGACTATTTATAGAAAATAGTCTT
This sequence comes from Zygogramma bicolorata, assembly GCA_032362365.1. Lineage (NCBI taxonomy): Eukaryota > Metazoa > Arthropoda > Insecta > Coleoptera > Chrysomelidae > Zygogramma > Zygogramma bicolorata. Next base: position 135,847 of record JAVJAQ010001684.1, on the reverse strand, counting down.
TTATAATGAAGTGTTTGACGTTTCGACTCTCATTATCAAGAAATGACAAACATATCTGTATCAATAACCCAATCAACCCTTGATTGGTTGGGAGAAGTTCTTGTGAATGACTCTAGCATGAGAACGTCAAAAAATTCAAAATTCTGTACACGGATTAATAGACGAAAGGACTATTCTCTATATTAGAGCGTCCGTGAAAAGCATGCATTTGAGCACCACACCTGAACAGTCAGGAAGGCGAGGGATCCGATCGAGCAATGCCGATTGATCGATGGAATTGTAAAGAGTTTCGATCAGCAGTCGGACCAAATTGTGAGAGGAGTATTTTTTATACCAGTAATTCGAAGGCGAATCGTGCTGTCGGAATGTGTCTAAGTTAGTATGGTTATTGGTTATATTGTGTTATTAATAGAGATATTTCTGTAAGTTCTTGATAATGACTCCAGCATGAGAATCGAAACGTCGAACAGTTCAACATACTGCACACGAAACGACTTTATTCTTTATTCGAAAGTTCATTCCCAAACAGAATTATGCTGGATAAAAAATGATAAGATCTGAAGGTTATTGAGGTTGAAATGTGCCCGAACAATTGAATTTGACTTTGTGCGACAAAATGACAATGGAATATGAAGAAATTGAAATGGAATGAAAGATAGGGACGAAGTTTTTTAAACTTCACAAAACAAAAGTAACATAAGACATAATAACCATACATATGATTCAATTTTATCTTCTGGATCAAGTTTTTTGGTTTACTTATCATAGATCTGAATATGGTAGGATCTCATTAGACTAATATGTTCAGATGTTTGGCTGGTTCCCTCGAGAACCCCCTCGTTTTGAACTTGCCTTTTGTACTTCATATCATGACACTTCGTCTCTTATCGTATCTTACATTCCATATCACTGTCTAAATTTGTTTGTCATTGTCATCCTGTCATATAATTTTAAATTTTTCATGTCATTTTCGGTTATAATTGCACGAGTGCATAAAAATTACCAATAATTTTGCAAGAAAGCGTGATATCTAAAAATTGCAAGTTTATTTTCATATTTTGGCGAAAGTGCCCGAGGGCTCTTTTGAAAAATATGAAAATAACCGAATGCAATTTGTATAAGATATCACGCTTGAATGCAAAATTATCTGGTCATTTTTATGCACGAATGTGATTCATTGGAATATTTCACGAATAAAGAAATTCTCAAGGAAATATTATTTTTTGTTCATTTATACTTTCCTCTATAGATTGTATGGAGCACTCACCAAAACGCGAAATGTTTGAAGTCCATCTGACATTTATTTATGTTGTTTACTGACGTCTAGCGATACGGTTTCAAATGTGTTGTTATGATGACTTGATACAATGCAATTACCGCTGTAAGTTTTCGACAATTTCATTGCTCTTATGGGACATTTTATATACGAAGGAAATATTCACCCCTATAGACTTCATGACTGCAGAACTTATCATTTTATATCCAGGAGAATCCTGTTCAGAAATAAACTTCTGAATGTTTTTCAAATACTCATGTCCTTCAAAGACATGTATTTTAATGGCTGAGGTTCTTGTGAAGCTGAACAGTGAGTAACCCCTTTCCATTATTTCTGAATAAAAAAATTTAAATTCAGAGAATATTTTATAGTTGACTGTTATCTAGGTACTTTTTTTTCTCAATCTCTACTCAGGTAAGCACTGATGATGACTGTTCTAGTCTAGTCTAGCTCTGCTATGATTTTATGAAAAATATATGTCTGCTCGTAATAAAAAAAAATCTTTCCTATAACGCATGCACACAGCTTGACAATTTTCACTTGAATATTATTGTTGTTCTAGAATATGATATGAAATAATAAAAACACATTTTATACTTTTCTGTAATATTTTTATTGAAAAAAATTGACGGTCGTGAAACAAGCAGATTATAAAAAAGTTCACCTCAGATTGCTGATTTGGTTTAGAATAAGAACTGTATTCAATATATCGAAATTATGAAAATCAACTACAATATCACAAAATTCATCAACAACTTAAATTATTTCATTTTTCCTTGACAATAAGAAACTGTTATTTGATGGAATTATATATAATGAATTACAAATGTGCAAGCAAGTGTCGCTAGTAGTAGATGAACGAACAGACCATGCAATGCATTTATACAATGGAATTGTCTTTCTTCAAAATATATAACGATGTTCGTGGTAGTTGCCAGGAAATTAGTTACTTTCTGACGGCTGTTAGTCTATCAACCTATGAGTAGCTGGTCGAGACTGACTAGGACGTGTCGGTCAAATATCGTCGTTTGTGAAATATATTTGTTTTGATAACTCTTTCTGGGTGAGAAACTCACAAGAACTTATTGAAGTGAACTGTGAATAATTCATATCACATGACAGTTCAATTTCTCACAATCTTCCAAGACAACTTTTCTCGTTACTAGGTAATAGAAAACGATGTGGTGGTAGTGATTTTGAATCGCGAACAGATATAATGCAAGTTTTGGTTCAGCTGTTATTGCTCGATATTTTGCTTTGCTTATTTGAATGTCTCGAACTGGTTTAGTGTGTCAAACCGAAGATTTGTATTATAATGAATAATGTTTCTATGAGTAAGTGTAGTATCAAGGAGAAAATAATTCGACTAAGGCATTTACGAAAACATCTTCTGAATAATCAATAATGAAATAATTCCGAGCATTTTCTATTTTCATTGTGTAATCTTTATTACTCTGGAAATTGAACTGGTCCGTGTCTTGGTCAACCAAATGGCAGTTTGAAAGAATATTAAACTGCCATACATTCGAATTAGGACCACTGGTCAAGGAAGAAATATTACGATGGACTTCTTTGCAGAGAGAAGCGTTTCGACGAAATTTAGTGGAACGACCCCTGACAGGTTCTTAATTTGCCAGATGCTATTTAATTGATTACTATGAAGTGATACCACATATACGACCAATGAAATGTCTAATTGATTTTGAATGTTTTTCAAAACTGTAAGATCAACATTCTGAAGGTAACAATTATTCAAGTTCAGGTACCAATCTCAGAAAACAGTTGAAAATCTCTAAACTTCAAATAATTACTTGTTCCTTTTTTAAATAGAACTGATTGTGAAAGAATTATCTTCGTTTCGACTACAGGGGTAACTGGTGATTATTATTTTCAACACGGTTGAAAAACAGCAGTTGATGAGAACGATTATCCGAATATGATAACTCCTATTGACAACAACCGTTTTCTGATAAATATGGAAATTGAATATTCGGAAATCAGATGAATCGAATAGAGTGGAAATAGGATCGATTGCCCCATGTGTTTGAGTGTTGAAGAAACTATCCACCAGATTATATTATTAAAATTCCCTCCGATAGTAACATTTGCATTTTTTGTTTCAGGTGTGAGATGTTTCTCCTGATGGTGCTAATATTTTTCGATATTGAGAAAAATTTAACTGTGTAGTTTCTGAACATCCAGCTGAGATGATTAGAGTACTGTGACTTCATTGGTCCGCTGAAAAATGACCACTGGAATCGAGATGCCTCCGTGGGAAGAATAAATACGACGGAGCTGTGGAATGTTAAATAATGATGTTCAGAAGATTGAACATTTCTATTGGAGAGAGATGTTTGTGGAAGGTGTACAACGATCGAACCAAAATGCATTCTATACAGAACTCCGTATTTACATGTGTTTCCTCTGATTGACATTTGAATTTTGTGTGTAATGCATTATGTATTGTATTTCGTTGGGAATGCATTATAAAGGGTGTCTCAGAATTTAATGATTACGCGAAATAATCTGTCAGGTATTGAGAAAGACAGAGATGAGAAACAGAAAAAAGTCAAACACACCAGCTTTAGCTGTATATTTTCTCGAAATTATTTTTTCTTTTCCAGTCATCCTACTTTTCCAACCTTTTTAAATCCTCTTTCCACAATTTTTTTCATTCCATAAGGATATCTATGTTTTTTTAAGATGATATTAACCTGTTTGGGCTCCGAATCACTTCCATACAGGGATTCTCGAAAAATATGTAATTATGTTTTTATCATTAGAAAAAAAACAGGAAATGAGACGAGTGAGTAAGTGCTTCGCAGATTAGAGACATATTTTGAATTTTCATTAGGGATACCTGTATATGAAAACATTGTACATCAAGATGAACGATTTCAGTTTTTTTATGCATTTGGTGTGTGCTTTCATTCAGATAAACCCACAAGATGAAATCAAATTTGCAGTCCCATCCGGAGTCCACTAGCAAGAACTTCGTCTGTTGGGAAAAATAACGTTTATCGGATGCGTTTTGTGAAACTTCGAAAAAACGATTTTTCAAGCTAGTCATACCATTAAACCAGTTCTAATTTGAGTTCGATGTAGCAGGTAACCAGAATGACGAGTCGAACCATGTGCGAAACAAAGTATCAATTAACCTGTGGTAGAAGTCCATTGTATCTCAAAGTGAAGTGTAGTAGATTCACGATGCAGAAAAACTCTAAGTCGTCTCCACAATTCAATATTTAAAGGATGTCAGGACGGTGATTCAGTACATGTTTTGAATCTACATAGGTTCATCATCAGCTGAATTTACATTTAATTCTACAATAAAGGATGAGTAATATTATATTAGTTGATACTAGGGTTGAAGTATTGAAATTACTTACATGGAGATGAAAAAATTCAATTGGGAAACTTCACCATGTGACCTTTTTCCCAATTGAATTTTTTCATCTCCATGTAAGTAATTTCTATACTTCATAGTATCAACTAATATTATATTACTCATCCTTTATTGTAGAATTAAATGTAAATTCAGCTGATGATGAACCTATGTAGGTTCGAATCATGAACTGAATCACCGTCCTGACATCCTTCAAATATTAAATTGTGGAGACGACTTAGAGTTTTTCTGCATCGTAAAAGTATCAATTTCTTCTCGTGGAGATGCTAACTTGGTTAGCGAAACAAGCGTAGACTGCAAGTGATATCTGTTTGATGTAGGAGGGAAATAATCGCTGTTGTAGGAATATATTTGAAGTATTTTCTCTTAATTCCCATTTTCTCAATGATTTACTGTAGTGTTCTTGGTAGTGAAGAGGTGAGTACATTCGCCTATCAAGCGGAGAACCAGGGATGAATTCTCCACCGGACCACCGTCCTGGGATTCACAGGTTGAAAGGTGAGGTCTTGCTAATCCACTGCTCGTACAAGTTTAGATTTTTGAGGGATGACGTTCATCAGCTGGGTAACGAAAAAAAAGTTTTTGACCAAACAAACTTTTCTTAAATTTGGTTGTGGGAAGTCCTCATGAAATTGCATAATTTCCATTGATCTTTTTGGTGTTAGGAAAATTGATATCTACAAAAAGTCTCAACCTTTACATCAAGGGTGCCAATATCATCATTTAATGTTGCAACGAAATTTAACAGAATTCAAAAATTCTGCAAATATTATTTGAGAGGCAAATATTTCATTTGTAATAATGTGCATACGTAAACAGATATTAGTAAAATATATTGAATCTATTGCAAATATATCTGTAGGAAAAAAAATGAGTGCTCGTAAAACCTGTAGTTTTACAATTTGTTTCAAGAAAAATTACATTTGCGAAATTTTAGAAATATGTTGATTATATCATTGCAACAAACAATATTTGGCGGTCACCCAATGAAATATAAGCCCAAATAAACTCTGCAAGTAAGCCCTAATTGGGGTGGAGTAATGAAGGAGTTCTTTGATAGTGGCTTTTTCAGAAACGCATTGAATACTAAAAGATATTTCGTACAGAAGACGTTCAGAATTAAAAAAAAATTAAGAATCTGACGTTGAATTTGAACATGAATTCAAATTTGAAAAAGTTTTCCGAAGGTCCTTTCTAGATATTTTTTGAAATTAAAGAGATACGAGATACGAATTTTGATTTGTTTGACTTGTATTATATGCTATTCAACTTGAAGCCATTCTCAGTGCATTTAATGTGGATATTGAACTTGTACGGAATTTGATGGTTTCCAAATTGGGTAAAAGAATCTCATTCGTTGCACATTTACTGGTCCAAAGTGTATAAAACTCTCAACCGAGTTCAATTAAATTTTGGCGAGTTGGGGTGAACAAGATATGGAAGTCATTGTTGTGAAGTAATAATCGATAAAGATCTGAAGTTTTACAAGCACGTGGATGAACTTCTAAGTTCCTATATAAATTTCAAAAACAATTTTCAGCAATAGGGGTACACTAATGAATGCTGAGAAAATGCTTTGTGAGTCATTGGCGCTATCTCTTTTCAATTACTCTGATTCTAGAGATAGGCACTTTTCGAATAAACAATATCAACAGAAGAAACGTTCTTTTAGCTATCAAATATGTCACGTTTATAATAGTTCACCAAATAGCATCAAATTCTCATCTACCTATCAGTTCAAGACGAGTATGAAGTCTCATTTATTCTCTTCTCAACGAATTATTCACCTTTCAATACATGGTGAAGTCTTCTTAACCACCAATGCCTTGAAAGATTGAGATGAACTCACTTGCCTGCCCTGGAATATTAATTTTTATATAGTCGTCCGGTGGAATTTTTGCTAACCCTGGAAACAATCGAACTTCGCCTTTCATCATCACATAATTGTTTTAGAGGACATGCCAACTGTGTGAATGTAAGATGTTTGTTGATAATGAAGACGATTATTATTATCATTATACGTCCACAAAAGAACGTGACTCACCCAACGTGATGACACCGTTTACTATCCGTTGCTCTTTTTTTCAAGAAAAATTCTTCGTTTGAAACGGATGGGTAACGAGAAAGGGTACGCAAGGCGGGAAAGAAAAATCCTCTAGGTACGGGCTATTATTGAGGTCCGTACTGTATGACGGGACATAGAACCATATTGAAACCAGTTCTTTTCAAATAAACCAGCAACCGGAATCAAAGCAGATATGGGCTACTCGCACGTCTTCTGATAAAGACAAACAGTTGAAATTACACTAAACCATCAGTATTAAAGATTGTCGTTCCTTTTGATGATATTGCAATGCAGACCTGGTAACATCTAGTAATCTGTTACATCAAGTACATAATAGATCATCTTTCAACTAATTAATTGATCATCATGAGCATACATGTATGTAGCAGGTGAGATTGAATAGGTAAATACAATGAGACTTTATTCATTCCTAAACTGATTATTTTTTTGCTATCAGTGACGGCTACTATTGAATTATATTCATTTGATTTTCTCGATTCCAGATCGGTAGGAGTAGCAGTAGAAGTTGAAATAGTTCAATACATATTGGTATTATTCGATGATGAGAAGTTAAGTTTCAGTTAGTGTTCATTATTATTTTTCTCTCTGAAAGAGGTAGTTTGTTGTATTACGAAGCCACTATATCTTGCCTTGGTAAAAATCCTTCAGCAAACTATGATACTTTTCTTCGTCCTTGATCCGTAGATTTATTTTGCTATTCTAGGATTTTTTGGGCACATTCAATTATACATATCCATCCGTTATTCCGTCTTTTTCCACAAAACACATTGCCTATGCCGACAAAGGCTCTTATCCAAGCCGACAAATAAGTCTCCTCATCACCACGAATTCCCCTTCTGATCTGACACCTATGGGAGAAGTCAATCGACTTCGACTATCGGCCTCTGTTTCGGAACTTGTGCAATAACCACACCAAGGGCGAGTAAGGGCCAGTTCCATAAAGTTTGGTTAGATCTTCATGATCACTTAACCGACGAGTAGTTCAGGAAATGAAGCATTTTGGCTCGCAATTTTTTCGTCCACCACGGATTTACCTGAAATTATCACAGAGGGTAGGAAATAGCTCAAGGATCATTTTCTATATCATGACGCTGTACGTTAGAGCCTTGGGGTTGGTTGCCACCCCATCACGGGGGTGGAAATTTTTTATCACTGTTGGAATCGACGGAAAAAGTAATTCTAAGAAAAAAATGTTCCATATATTTTTTCGTGAAAGTAATATTTTTTGAGTTATTCGAAGTTGAAAGTAACAGTTTTTTGACGAAAAAATCGACTTTTTTAAATGTTTTTTTGGGAATAACTCTAAAACTATACATTTTATCAAAAAAAGTGTGGAGAGGCAAACCTCAGCTTTTGAAAGAACAAAAACAATGCTTTCTTTATAATTTTCCAATGACACATACGAACTGAGATTGATGCTTAGCTTTTTTCGACAAATGTATAAATTGGAAGATTTAAAGCGAAATAACGAGAAAAATTTCCATTTTTCAAAGAAAGCTCATAGAGTCTTTTTTGAAGTATTCGATCAAAGCTTTCAAACAAATGAAGAAATGTCTTGCTAGCATGAAAATTGACCGACGTATGATCAAAATAAGATCGGTACCCGCTTTTTTCTACGAAAAAAATCTGTGAAAACAACCTTCCAATTACCCCCTAACTAAAATTGATCGCCACCCTTTTGTGATTCTCTTTATATATATATATATATATATATATATATATATATATATATATATATCTGGTCTCAATCTGCCTACTCCTCAGGTGTTGTCACAGGGGGCAAGGGTTTGTGACTTGACGCCGGTGCCTCAATCTGCCTACTCCCCAGGTCTCGTCACGAGTTCTTTCTAAGGTCTTAATCTGCCTACTCCTTAGATCGAACTGAGGTATCGAGGGATGTTGGGTAGTATTTATAGCAGCGGGTGCTACTAAAGGACCGTCGGATGTCTTGGTGGGGACTGGGCATCTGGAAATTAGGGGTTTCCATGCAGTGGGAAGTCTCTGGCCGTCGTCACGTTTATTTAAGCAGGAAGGTCGCTTCTCGATTTCGATGGCCTCGCGAATTATACGAGCTTGTAGTGTTTTTGCTGTGGCGATGGTCTTAGTGTTCGCAAAGTCTATGTTGTGTCCTGTCTCTTGATGATGTTTCGACAGAGCTGAAGATGGGTCTGATTTTCGGACAGCAAGTTGATGTTCGTATACTCTACTTGTCACACGTCTGTTGGTCTGGCCTACATATGTTCTATGGCAATCAGAACATGGTATTTCATATATACCCTGTGATTCGTTGACAATTTTGTCCTTGGGGGAGCGGAGGAATGTGGAGATTTTATTGCTGGCTGTAAATATCGTTTTTATGTCCTGTTTTTTGAGAATTTGGCTGATTTTGTCAGTAACACCTTTAATGTAGGGAAGAAAAGCTTTGTGGGAAATGTTATTGTCTGCTGGGTCTCTGGGAATGGAATGAGAAGTTTGATGGCGGCGGATGGATCTGTCAATTTGATGGTCTGTGAATCCATTTTGAAGAAGGGCTGATTTGAGTTGGGCTAGTTCCTGTGGTTTGTTGTGGAGGTCTGTGAGGTTGATGGATCTGTGGATGAGGGAATTCACAACGGAATTGGTTTGTGCCGGATGATGGTGGGAGTTTGCGTTAAGGTATCGGTTTGTGTGTGTTGGTTTTCTGTAGACCGTGTGGGTGAAGGAGTCATTGGTTTTTGTGATGAGGACATCTAAGAATGGAAGGGAGTTATTGCTTTCGATTTCCATTGTGAACTTTATATTTGGGTGGAGGTCGTTAAGGTGATCAAGGAAATTATGGAGAGTTCCGGAGCCGTGAGGCCATATGACGAAAACGTCATCTACGTATCTGAACCAGCAAGAGGGTTTGTGGTCGAACGTGTTCAACCCGACGCGGTTCAACCCGAACTCAACAACAACATATATATATATATATATATGATGAGTTGTTTTTTCGGGTTTCATTCCGTGTTCTGTGGTTTTGATCCCCTGAAGGATAATTGTCACAACGTTTCGGCAAAGTCTCATTTGCCATCTTCTCGGTGATGATTGAGTTTCGTCCTCCGAACTCGACTCGAGTCGCTTGCGTGTGTGAGTGTATATTTCGTTGATTTCTCACCAGTGTATTTTAAAGTTCGAAGACATATTATAAAAATTTCAATGTTTTCAAGGGTAGTTTATAACAAGGGTAGGTTGAAAGATTATGAAATTGTATCCTAAAGCATGAAACAATCATTATTTAACTATTGTTATCCATATTCAGGTTTTTAATGTCATTTAATAATTTTTGACAATTAGGGATAGTTTTTACCCCTAAAAAACAAAAAACGTACAACGGCACAATATAGAAAATGAACTAGAGGATCTAATAAGCCTAATCTCAAATTTTTGTACAAATCGGTGCTGGACGAAAAAATTGCGAGATTTTACAATTTTTTCAGCTTCATTTTCTGAACTAAAGTTTCTGGTTAGTTATTCTTTCGAGCTGAATTCGTATCAAATTCCAGAGCCGGGGATTATCATTAGGAGACCAGATATTGTGAAACTGTTCCTCAATCTGTTTCGACTTGGGACAATTGTGCCTTCATTATGATTCCTTAGGCAATCAATTTCAAAATTTCGAATGATCTTATGATGAGACAATATCCATTTCGAGGAACTATTTTTAGTAGTGTGAGAGGGCAAATAAAAATTTCTCAATTAAAATAGTGATACACTATCTCGTCATTCATAATTTTGTGAAACCTTGGACACCATTTTCATTATCCAACCAACTACCGTATAATCCCTCCAAACTATCAAACACTCATAGGAAACACTAAACTGCCATAATATGTTATCAAAACCATCTCGGAATGCATACACATTCGCATGGAGTTGCCCTTTACGGTAAATGAGACAAAGTGTATTGATTTCTATTAATAGCAGGCAACCAACAACAGGTGTCCCGCTCTCTTGTGTAAAAAATAAAAGAGTGCTACATTTTTCAGTTCCACTTTTTTTCAGCGGTCGCGCGAATGACACCTATTAATTCGTTTTACGATTTCACGTAGCGTTATTCATTGATCGACATAAAAATTTAACTTTTTAATAATTATGTGAACACAAATATATTTCATTGATACAGTGGATATTGAACACGCGATTTCCAATTGTTTCGCGGTTGGTTTTATTTATTCAGTCCATAGATGTTTGTGAGTTTGTAGGTAAGCATCGTTCGTGAATTGACTATATATAATTCATTTTCCGATATAAAAAGAAAGGGTTAACTCACAAGGAACTTTCGGTTCTGTGATTTGATAATATTAAATATTTGGAAACTTGAAAAATGTGATTCTCGCGATCTCCTTGTGCCCATATAATTTTTTATGACAATAGCTTTTTCATACTCTCAGATGTTCTTTAGGAGCGGAAGTATATAAGCACAAAATGAAAGTGACGCGCTCAGAATGTGACACTGTCTAAACTATCATTAAATACGAGGAGAAAACAATGACATTCTATCTTCTGAGTGTGAATGTGTAGTTGTGGTGGAACTCAAGTGGAAATATAAGAATTTTGTATTCATTTAGTTTAATGAGTAAAACTGAATTAAGGGTCATCCAAGCTTCAAAGAATTTTATATCAGAAAATTATGGAATACATTCAAGAACATTGGGATAAAATTAAAATAATCCGAATTTCAGACAACCATCCACTCACATATTTACTTGGTTTATTTTACGAAATACAAAAGTTTTGAATATTCATGAAGAATCACATACCTACAAAAAAAATTTACTTGTTTAATATTGTACCATGCATACATCACGATCATCTCTGGGTTTTCCTTTGTAAAATCAATGAGATGTACAGAGTAAACGGCATTTGTTTCAGTTCTCCGCTCCTTATTTCTCAATATTGATTGATCGGAGAATTTCCAAATATTCTTTCGTTCCATGCGATAACTGCCGTCCATCATTACAAACTACGAATGTAAGAAGTTTTGGCGAGATTTCTCGCTTTTAGTAGGAATAGTTCTTTACACATAGTCTCCAGGCGTATATTTGAAAACCTTCAAGTCAGTGGCAGTCTAACTGAATCACTTTGTAATTATGTGCTTACAGAGTACCGCTCCTGAATACACCTACAAGTGTATCACATGACATGATGTGGATATTGAAAGTTTTGAATAGAATTCATTCATTTTAATATAATATAGTAAAGTCTTGATCTTATGATTTAGGAGGTTACATGCAACCTAACCAGTCTGGATCGTACGTCTTATTTCCTATCCAGCGAGGTAACGTTACGTTGAGTAAGCAGAGAAGGGGAACCAGACCCCTGGTGACTTTACATCCACCCAGTACGGTTCTGTTAGTTTTGTCAAACCCTATACAGAGGAAGCCTGCTTCGGCACAGTGAATGTACGCGCTAGCTGAATTATTCTTTAAATCAGAATGCATTATGATGCAACTAGAAGATTTCTGTGCTATCCTTGCTTTTCCTTCTTGGGCTCATCTTTCTCTCCAGCTGACTACCCCTTGTGAACAACGAATGTGGTCCCCATTAGACCCAAACTTCGTCTTCACCTACGGTTTGCCGCTGGTTGAGTCTGACGTTGACCTGAAGATGTACTGAGTACACAAACAACAGTTCTCTAATGTTTCTGAGTGCACCTCACAGGCCTTCTCGAGGAACTTACTTTCTACCTGGCTCCGGTTTGTGGATTGGAAAGTTGGGTTCTCATTAGACCCTGATTTCACTTCCACTCCCCCCTGCTGGTGGAATTGTTTTTCCTTGAAAGTTGGTCTTCGGAACGCACTCTTGAAATTTCAGTTCTACCTCAAGTATAATTCATAACCACAATAGTTAACTTCAGAACGTACCTCGGACTATTCCATATTAGTCACTCTTCTGTCGGATCTCTGTCAGTGACAGTAAGTTGGGTTCCCATTAGACTCAAACGGCTGGTACACTTTCAGCATTCTTATAGTGGAGTTTCTGTAGGGAGATGGACCGAGAACGTACCCTACCTATTCCAAATAATCTCAGTTGAATAATTCTGTGCTCACCTTGGAAAGTTTTGATGTACTGTAGTCACTAATACGTCATTTGTCACAATGTTTATGTTCCAGAATCATTTAGGACCTTAAGTCAACGTCAAATTTCACTTCCTGTCACCCCTCCTGCTCAGCATGCAGCACGTTGGGAATCCAAATTTTAATCAATTAACAATGTTTTAATAGAAAAATTTGAATTGTCAACCCAAAAGGGCACTGATTTTAACTTGATGTTTATTCAATGTAATGTCTCACGATTATTTGTGATTGTGAAGATCTTCCTGTGAATATCTAGACGAGTAAGTAATTCAATTCTAACCTTTAATCCGATTTTCGACTATTACTTACTTGCAGGTATAGCACTGAAGATGGCTTAATAGCCGAAAGCGCTCTGCGATTTTTAAATAAATTTATTTACACGAAATACGACTTTCCCTGATTTAACAGTCACGTGTATGCAGCACCAACGAATCTCAAATTATTCTTTGACCACTCGGCGCACCAAGGGGTGAGTGATCTTCGCCTGTGGGAGTGGAGATATACAGGGTTTTATGAAAGAATATTCAATAGTTTCGAAACATTTTTTTCCATTTTTGTCCATTTTTGAATATCATATATCGAGGAGTCATCTCCACAAAGCATTCATGATCTAATTAGAGGAATTATCGGTAACAATTTGACAATCGTTTTCGTGAACATGTATATAATATACTAGCTTATGTCCGCAACTTCGTCCGCGTAGAACCGAACCGTTTAGCCAACGCACGCCGGCAAAAGCATCACATCTCGCCTGCTTTTCTCCGACTTTATTTGCATATACTATAATTTTTCACTGAATTTTCTATTCAATTATAATAAAATGTTGTGTACGATTGTTTTTCCAGTTAACCAGCGGACGAACGTCGACCCTTAGGATTCAAAACTTGTGCGAGCAATGGATTAACGAGCACGGTGGCCTGGCGGTATTCAAACGCCGGCGCCGGCCTTCCGCTTGCAAAGCGGGCGTGCTTACCTCTACATTACCGAGAACTGTATATAAAATATAGCCTCTATTACTCTTGAACAGTACATATATAGCTTTCTGTTAGTGAAATAATTCTCATGATCGGTTCAGTATCTTCCTACAAACAATCAAAGTTCAACTCTACCTCTCCATAATATTGGTATGATGGTTATAAACAGGAGGATAAGCAATATGTTAGTACGTAGAGCCATTGACACCCTACGAAATTCAAAATTTTGAATGTATCAGTTTTTTAGTCCACAGATAACTGAATATTTTCGTTAGCGGATGTGTTGCAGTACATAGTTGATATCTGCTCAAGGATATACTTACAAGAAAAAACACCAACTAAGATAAAAATTGTCGGTCACCGAATCTTGTGAAATTTATGAAATATGGTTGACAGCACTGTTGGAAAATGAGATAAAGATACCTTGGAAGTATCAAACCTCACAACAAGAAGTAAGAAGAACTGGACTCGTCAGACAAAACTGACAAACAACGACAGTAGACATTGAGTTGCCCTATTTCGTACTGAGGAGCAATAACCTCTAAGCTGGTGATACATACAATGGAGGTTACTCTCCTTGAAGCACTTTCAAGAGAGACATATAATTCGTTGCTATAGTTTTGAATAATCCTCCCAAATCAGATAACCTTTTTCTAAGTGAGTTATCGATACATATAAGAAAATACATCGTCTTGTAGTCAGCTTGGTATCTCGACAATAGGTCAATGAGTACAGTCAAAGCAGCTGGAGGAGTGAACAGGTTTGAACGAATTTTTGATGAGCTCTGATATTTTATCAACTGTCGAGGTTTATTTTGCATTGTATATAATAATCATTTCCCATTTTGAACAAGTGGACACTAGACATTTGAATTCAATAATTGTCCATAGAAACTGCTACCCCATAATAGTTTCGATCGAAGAAAAACTTCAAGTTCACAAAATAATAACAAAAAATAGTTTCAGGCGTATTACTTCAAAAAAAGGATATTGGGGTATTAGAAAAAAAAGTGATGCTTCATGTGGCGAGAAAGAAGATTAACTGACGAATCCCAAGGGAGTGCACCAAGCATATGAGCCATAAAAACACTCTTTTTCCGAATAACATATGAAACTATTTCTCTTCGAGACTGGCAAAATTTATTATGAAAAAAAATTGTTTATTTTCTAAAATTTTTCTAAAATTGTTCGTTCCGTTAACCAGCTGACGAACGTCAACCGTCAGAAGTCGAAACTTGTGCGAGCAATGGATCAACGAGGCCTTACCTTTTAACGTGCGATCTTGAAATACTTTATCAAATTTGGAAATTCTCACTTCCACTGTCGGGAAAGAGAATCAATCATTTTAATACCAATCACAAAACTCAATACTTTTCTGACTTTTGAAGAAAATTATTCTGAGACACTTTCCTTTTATCTCACCTCCAAATCGAGAACACAACAATTTTTTTGAAAGGACGAAATATGATGTTCGGTAATGAAGACACTTATGTATATATCATCCGCAGATAATAGATTAACCTTTGAAGAAATCAGTATTCTTCAAACAAACCTTGGAGTCTTGATGAGCATTGGTTTGCATAGGAGCATCTTCTTTGAAATTTTAAATTTTTAAATCGAATACCAGTGAATAACACTCAAACCCCGATAATATTCCGAGGATATTCTCAGAAAATTCAAGGAAGTATCATGAATTCAATATAGTCTATATATGCATAAGTTTATTGAAAACATTCAAATAACTTGCTCATCAAAACGTCAGAAATATTATCAAATCCACTTACCAATACAAAATCCAAAAATTGGCTCGATTCAGTTTATTGAAAGAAAAAAATATATATCACTTGATCTTATTATCGTATCACTATTAAAAAAATTGTAGATTTCAATATATGAGTATCACCCACGTTTTACTTGCACTTCGTTTCACTTAAAATAAATATTTGCACTTAATCAGTCTTCGGCTTAATATTGGTTAGTTATGTTCTTTCCAAGCCATCTAAGAAAGAACTACCCTTCGAACCATACTGGAACAGTAAGAATGTTATCTTAAACACATCCCCTCTTTTTAACGGACAAACTTCGAAAATGCCATATGTCATTTGTACGATAAGGCACGCGACCGTTGAAGAAGTTCTCCTTGGGTGATTTTGTCTCGAGCCAAATCATGGTCTGATGATCACCACGTACGTCTTGAGCGTTCTGAATTGTAAATGGGACACGTGCCATACACTTGATATTGAATTCACATAGCACTGAGCATCGGTATAGAGAAATGTCAAACGACATTATTAGATACCTTTGTTAATATTTTCCCTTCAAAACAGGTGATTTTTGTTCTCATTACCTCAGATCCGGCAAAAAAATATGAGTAGAAAACAACGCCATCTCCAGAACAGTGAAAATGCCATATTCAATCCAGGGCTTTCCAAAAAAAAGTGTCCACCTCAATTCATTCAATTGGAAATATACCATATGTAATACATCGTTTGAAAGAACTCATCATGATTTTTTTTCTTGACATAAAATGAGCAACAACAATTTCAGAACAATTTAGATACCCCCAAAAAAAAAAAAAACAAAAATGTTAATTTCCTTCAAAAAGGTGGTTTTTGCTCTCATACTCAGATCCGGCAAAAAAAAAAAACGCATCCCAAAAGGAAAGAACACCAGGGCCTTCCAAAAAAGGCCACCTCAACATCAGGAAAAACCATATGAATCGTTGAAAGATATATATTTTTTTTTTGACATAAGCCCCGTATAAAAATTGGATACTCCGACAGCATAATTTCAATTTTTGGGTTGCTTGTTGCAAGGAGCTTTTGAAACGAAAATTACCGCTGCAATTTTCATTTGGGTGAGTGGTATGATTCGAAATTTAAAAAGAATGGTCAACTTTCGATCTATGTGTCAGATATTGTAGTATACTCTGTGAAAAATTATATTTGTATTGGGGCTCGTGGAAGAAGAGAAGCCCGCGGTATCCTTCAGGTTGAAAAATATACTTCTTATTGATAACTGGTTTTAGAGTACTGTTTGAACGTCATCATTTTGTGGTGGATCGATATTTGTTCCGTACTTTTTTCGGTATTGTAAACCACAATCTCAAAAAATAAGAAGTTATATTCGAATCTATACAATTGTAGAAGGGCAGATTTTCAGTTTACCCCGAAAAGTTGCTGCGTCTATTGAAAAACAGTTTTTTTTTGATAGAACAAGTCCAATTAGTCAGCAACTTCTCGTATAGCTCAAATTTTGACTATCAAAAAAATTATAAGAATATATATATATACAGGGTGGCCCACCACATTCGCCTTGGTATTTCTACGAGAAATGATATTTTTTCTTACGGAACACCCTATATTTTTTCATATTTTTCGATACTATAGACAAAATAAAGGTGAGTTACTGTTATATTTCCTATACCTAAAACTAACCGTTTCTGAAAAATTTTGAGAAATTTGAAAATACAGACCATAATTTAAAGATTGTTTTCACCCTGTAACGTGTAACAAGATGCTCGTGATTAAATGTACTGCTTAGCTCAAAGGTTAAAGTTAACGACTACATGCAATTTTCAATGCAATATTATACAGACTGGTGAAAAAAATTGCCTCAAAATTTGGACACACATTTAATTGAATAACTTCTTAAAGTTGAATGGAACACCCCGTATTTAGTGGCGTAATTTGACGCATAATTAGATTCCCTTCAAAACTATATTAGGGTTCCCTATACCTATCTCTTTTGATTTTTACACAAAAGGCGTTTTTATATTTTACTTATGAGTAATTTTTTTCATCTTGAAAATGAAACACACTGTATTACAACAAAAAGCTTAGAATGCGTTTATGAAACAAACAAATGAATTGCCATTTCTGAAATATTACAGCATTTTTTAAAATAAGATGCGTCTCAATTATTGAGGCGAAATATGTTGAATTCGCTTGTTTCTCAGCAAATATATTAGACTTCATATTGAAATAAATAACAAAATTACAATACGGGGTAAATAAAATAGTAGTTTGTACAACAAGGGTGGATATGGTGGCCATATCGCACGAGGACGAAGTTTGGGCACGATGCCATAGTCGAGTACCCTAGCAACAAGTATTTTGTTCTCTGTGCTTGTGGAATTCATTTTCCAACCAATGTGGATATGAACTCATATCCGTACAGTTGACTGGAATTGCCAACTTATCCGTTTAGTAAACTATCAAGAAATCAGTATATTTACGGGTGGGAGTAAACGAACATACATTTACGATTTTCTATAAAACCTATTATACTATATTTTCGATGAAAGTAGGCTCTGGCCTAGATGACGTTAATCATTATTATGAAACAAAAAATATTTGACAGCGACAACTTGTTAATCAAACCATTATCATTGTCTTAAACTAGTTTAAAATTGTCTTTTTGAAATATTATAAAATGAGAACTTATCCCCAGCAAGAACGAATTGATATGATTTTAATAATCGGTGAGGGTGGAGAAAACTGTTTATTGGCGTCAAGAGTATATGCCCAAAGGTATCCTCACAGGAGTCATCCTAACAAGCGTTCATTGGAAAAATTGTTGCAGCTTTTCCAAAGAACAGGCAGTGTATCTTATAATATGCAAGAACGGCAAAAACCAGTTACTGGAAATGAGGAAAATGAATATTCAGTGATGTTATCTCTAGTTGAACAGCCTCACACAAGTCAGCGAAAAATATGCGAAACAACTGGATTAAGCAGACAAGTATCCAAAGAATAATAATTAAAAAGTACAAATTCCACCCGTATCGCATTGAACTACATCAAAAGCTTTTTGAAGAAGATTATGATCGACGACTGAATTTTTGTTTATGGGTTTTAGAAAAGTTTGGTGATGAAGAACATTTTTTTTATTATGTGCTTTTTTCCGATGAGTCAACTTTTCATAACAACGGATTAGTTAACAGAAATAACTTTCACTATTACAGTGACGAAAACCCTAATATTTTCAGAACCCTTGATCACCAGCACAGATGATCTGTCAATGTGTGGGGTGGAATAATTGGAACGCAAGTAGTAGGTCCTTACTTTATTGATGGTCACTTAAACGGCGTCTTGTTTCTCGGATTCATTAGGGATAATTTGCCTGTGCTGTTGGAAAGTATGCCTAATAATATTCGTCAACGGATGTGGCTGCAGCTAGATGGTGATCCTGCACAGTTTGATAGACGTGTTAGAAACGAGCTATATCGACAATATCCAAATAGATGGATAGGACGAGGAGGTCCACAGAACTGGCCAGCCAGGTCTCCGGACCTTACAAGTCCCGACTATTTTTTATGGGGCTATATCAAAAGTATTGTTTACGATACAGAGCCAACGACACCTTAGGATATGAAAGTACGAATGAGAACAGTGTTCGGTTCAATACCGCAAAATATGTTATCCACAGTTCAGCACTCATTTCAAGAAAGAGTTCGCCTAAGCATCGGGAATAATGGACACCATTTTGAACATTTATTGAAATAATGAACTATTTGAAATTCTTAATTTTTCGATAAAATGACTTCAAAAATGCTTTTTTGCTTTTCATTGCAATACAGTGTGTTTCATTTGCAAGATAAAAAAATTACTCATAAGTAAAATATAAAAACGCCTTTTGTGTGAAAATCAAAAGAGATAGGTATAGGGAACCCTGATATAGTTTTGAAGGGAATCTAATTATGCTTCAATTACGCCACTAAATACGGGGTGTTCCATTCAACTTTAAGAAGTTATTTATTCAAATGTGTGTCCAAATTTTGAAGCAATTTTTTTCACCAGTCTGTATAATATTGCATTGAAAATTGCATGTAGTCGTTAACTTTAACCTTTGAGCTAAGCAGTACTTTAATCACGAGCATCTTGTTACACGTTGCAGGGTGAAAACAATTTTCAAATTATGATCTGTATTTTTGAATTCCTCAAAATTTCTCAGAAACGGTTAGTTTTAGGTATAGGAAATATAATAATAACTTACCTTTATTTTGTCTATTGTATCGAAAAATATGAAAAAATATAGGGTGTTCCATAAGAAAAAATATAACTTTGGTATGTAATTTTTTTGTGGGTCACCCTATATATGTCAAAATAATTTTGAAATATGTTCCTCATGAACTCACATATGACTGTGCTAAAATTTTTTCCCTAACTCTCTTCATTTCTCGAAGAAATACCGAGGCGAATGTGGTATATATGAAAATACTTATCGTTAACGTTTCGGAAACTAAATCCGATTCCGTTATCAAAACTGTTACGCAAATTCCTGTACAAATCCAAATATCTTTTGTAGGCAATCTTGGTAATCGAAAGAAAGAACTATTGTTCAATAGACGCAGCAACTTTTCGGGGTAGATTGAAAATCTGCCCTTCTACACGTGTATAGATTCGAATATTAATTCTTAGATTTTCAGATGGTTTTAGAGATTATCAGTACTTCGAGAGAAAACAAACACCGCCATTTCGATTGTGGCAATTTGAATGTACTGAAATTGAATTAACCACTGTGCTGGGAGGCACACGTTAAAAGGTAAGGCCTCGTTAATTCATTGCAAGCACCACAAGTTTCGACTTCTGAGGACTCAGGGGTGCATCAGCTGGTTAACGGAAAAACCAATTTTAACTATGTATCACATATAGTATATTGCCATTTGAAAAAATTGAAGTGAAAATTATATTCGGTGGACCTGTATGAAACTTTTGCATAAGTACTGCTCAGGCACACATTGATCTTCGCCATTGTCGTTGTTGGTGCTAACTCTTCAACAACATTTCATTGGACTATTCGATAAGTCAGGTGTTTTGCAGTTCTCTCTAATTCTAGGAGTCCAAATACATCAATTCATAAGAAGACGACAGAACACGTCCCTCATTCTATTATATATTTTAATATTATATTTGTTAAATCTGTAACATTCTATGATTGATTCTCATGAAAAGTTTGTGTAATATATGACAATGAATTTTTCTCCTTGTGTATATCGAATGGGAAAAAGAAAGGAGACCCTCAACGCTTTGGGACCAAGGTTGCAAAGAAAATTATCAAAGCTATTTAAACTTCAGCAAAGGCTATCCAACGATTCGAACCATGTGAAAATGCTAAATATATTGAGAAATTTTTCTGTTATATTTTGAAAATTGTGCATAAAAAAAATGCAATTATTATTGGATTAATAACATTACTTACTTGAGATATCGATGGTTAGAATTTGTTGGAAATGTGAGATTTACGTCCTTCAACATATTGAAAAATTGATATCAAATGAATGCCCCCAGTTGATTATTCTTGCAGCCATTCAATACGAAAAATACAGTATATGATTCAACTCGAAAAATATGAAGTTTTGTTTTCTGTGATTTGTGAAGAGTTGAAATTTTTCGAATGTTACCAAGATGAACGACTACATTATCACAACTAATAAATGATTACATTCAGTTTTTATTTTTTCAATTGTAAAGACTTCACCTCATTACTTATCTTGATTCAGTCCTTTTCAGAAAATAATTGAAATATTCAAAGTTAGGATCATTCAATGGTGCCACCACACAATTGTAGTTTTCGGCAAGAAATTTGCCACAAAGACCAAGACCTGGAGTTGCAGGGATAAATTGCATCGTGGAATAAGGGCGTTAGAGATAGCGAGGCCTTCAAACGTTTGCAAATATCTCGAAATGTGTCATTTCACATGCCATAATCAGAAAAAAATTAAATTTCCATCTTTCATGTACCTTACACATATTTTTAGATACCTTGATCCCAGCAAATATCTAGAAAATTTATTTCACGGAATACACATACATTATCAATCTCATCTCTGATTGTAAGAAGAAGCTAGGAATCAGCTAAAAAAGATATTTACTCATATGAAAAAAACATTTCAATACATGTTGATCTACTGGTGTGTCTATACTAACGCATTGTAGGAATAACAGTCGACCACGGATTCATCATTTACATAATGAATATATAAGATAAAGCCAGAAGTTGTAAAAATCACACAGGGATCTGAATTTTCGAATATCCCTCGAATCCACATTCAAACAGAGACTGTTTCATCAACACAACTATCAGTTATACCTCTCATAAAAAATCATTTTTCTTTCCCTTTCCGAAGGAAATGACAACTAGCGAAGCTCGTGCCTCGACCCTTACGTTTCGTTACGGCGAAACGATCACATTTCCGGTTAGTTATGCTTGGCCGCGGAACGGCAACCCTTCAAGTAGTGTCTTAAGACACTGCAAACATCTTAACTCATAACATCATTAGGATGATCCGCCAAGCATATGCCGCGAAAGCTATAAAACTAAAACAATGGTTATAATACCTTTCGTTCGTCAGTTTTTCTTGGCATTTGTCTGATGATTATAAATGATTGACAATAAAATGCTTGATTGGCCCATCAGGTTAGAGGAAGAGACCATTTTTCATGGTATAATGATCTAATTAATACGAAGAATATGCCATCAGAGTTTCTAACTTGTTAAATGTAAATGGATACGACAGAAGAAAACTATTAATTTTTTATAGCATTCACTTTTATATATTATACATATTAGAATGATTTGACAAATGAAATAATTGAACACATTTTAGAGAAATGAAAGTTGATTGGTTGAGTCTTTGGAATCTGTATTTGTACCTGAGTGCTGATATAATTTCGAAACCTCGGTTCAATGAAAATTTTCAATACCACTTGGGTCACTCCATATGCAAACTGTAACAAGACATTTTTATATACCCATCACTCTTAAATAACTGTGAAATCTGTGTCAGACTGGCCTATAGTCGTGGTGGCATTGCCAGCCTGTCTTCATTTTTAGTTTAGTTCAGTTTATTTGACCAAATTACAAATACAAGAGTGTTTTTGTCGGATACAAATTATTTCGAAAAATAGATTCAATATGTTGAAATGATAAAACATACATATATTTACAACTAGAGCAGTTACTCAGATATAACACAAACTGATATTAAAAATCACAAACATTAATAGTATAAGTATAAAAGCCATGGCATTAATCAAAACAGACGGGTGTATTCAAGTACTCATCAATGGAATAAAAACAATGGCGAAGAATGTGTTGTTTAACTTTGTTCTTGAAACTATGAGTATTCAGAGATTTGTGCCCCTGAGGTAAAAAGTTATAGAGTCTCAGATCGAGAGAATTAGTCTGGGATTTTGTCAGTCAGAAAGGAGTTTGCCTGAGATGATTTGCAGTTCGAGTTTGGTAGTTGTTAAAGTCAGAATTAGTAGAAAATGTGGCCATATGGTTATGTATCTCCTGAACAGTAACGTAAATGAAGAGCGAAGGAAGGGGCATGATGAAGTAATTTCTGAAAATTGGCTTGCAGTGGTCCCTATATCCAGCACCAGCGATAATTCTGATTGCCTTTTTTTGTAGTGTGAAAACTTTTGACGTATTACAAGAGTATTCCATAAGATATATGACTATGAGAAAGAGAGAAATAACATGATCGCATTGTGTTGAAACATAATTGATTCCTGAGATTGCGGAAAAGATATATCGAGCTTGACAACTTCTTGCAAAATACTTCGATATGTGATGACCAAGATAATCTATCATCGATGACAAATCCAAGTAATTTGGCGCTGTTTCCACATACTGAATTTCTAATTGAGAAATGAAGCTCTTGGGTTTTACCGCTGTTCAGTTTCAACTCAACCAAATTTCCCCTTTTTTTTAAGAGTGTAAGCTTTGTTTGATTTCAGATTGTCTATATTGATCCCGGTGTTTATTATTGTTGTGTCATCCGCGAAGGCAACACATTTGTTAGGTGATAGGTAATAAAAAAGATCATTCACATAAACGATGAACAACAGAGGGCCAAGTACTGAGTCTTGGGGTACTCTGCGTAATCGTTTAGAAATCAGAGTGAGGATCATCAATATAAACGACCTGTTTTCTATTGCACAATTAGGATTGAATGAGTTGAAGTGGCAGTCCTCTTATGCCATAGAGTTGGAGTTTTTCGATCAAAATCTAGTGTGAGACACAGTCGAAGGCCTTCGTCAGATCACATAAAGTAATGGAGACATCCATGCCCCTCTCGAGGCCATCGACTATGTCTCCCACTATTTTCATTACCGCTTGGGTAGTGCTACATTTTCTCCTGAATCCAAATCGACAGCAATTTAGGAATCCATTATATTCAAAATAATGGGTTAGTCTAGACTTTAGAATGATTTCGAAAACTTTCATCCGATAGTAGCCCATTTACTTTGTTTCTAGACCCCCTACCAGTCTGACACTTTGTAAAATAGTAATAGCATATCATGAATACGAGAGTTTTCGTAGTAGTTCTTGCATTACTTCTAGCAGGTGAGGGATGAGAGTGGCTCTAATTTCCATCCGTAAGGGAACAGTAATTTGATGGAATTCACCAGTAGATTTGGTGGTACTGGAGTTTAACTGGTTTCCCCACAGTTGATTAGTTGCAAATATCAACATTCATTTTCCGTCCCTCAAGCATTTTTATATTATTAGTCGTTAACTTGTTGAACGATATCATCCCCAATTTCACACTGCACTGCTCGAAGAAGTATTCAATAATTTTAAATGCTGTGATAAGACTTCGGAAAAATATTCCTTGAAAAGCTATTCTGAAGTTTGGCCACTCTGTTGTTAGACGCCCTTTGGAATAGAGAAATTTTAGGAAGAACTGATAAAATCGAAACGATTGCTGGTATGAAAAGTCTACAGAAGAGGGAAAAGTCGTCAGCTATTCTATGAATAGTGTGCGAGATAAACGAGTCATCACCATTGAAATGAATTGTCCTTTCTGTATGAAATAGAGTAGGTTCAGCGTGTTTTTGTGCCGATCTCCATATATGACGATGTCTTAAAAACAAAGGTCCGATATGTGCCTTAAGAGCTGGCAGGATAAGGATTATTTCTTGGTTTGAAACAGAAAAATCATGCTTTCGGGAATCATTTGTAGCAATTGCTTCGATTTTAATAAATATTATCCTGCACGGAATACAAAAGTACTTCTTCTACCAGGTATATTGGTACGTGCACACAGCTTGACAATTCTCACTTTGACAATTATCATTGAAGAGTTGATTAGCATAGAATTCCAAAGAGTTATTAGAACCCCATTCTGAATTTTTCTGCAAGTTCTCATTCAAAATATTAACTTGCTTTTCTCTGAGTTTTATTTTCACGTGATGATATGGAAGTCCTGGAAAAGAATATGATGAGAACAATGTTTACTAAAATCTGCAAAATCAGGAACTGAACAAGAAGTTGCTTCCGGCAAATTGTTAATATGGAGCAAAACAGAGTGGTTGACAGAATCATACAATGTGGATCACCTTCAATTATCAGTATGGTATCAGAGGAAACCCTCGAGAGAACTCATATATAGAAATCAATCGGTAAGAAAACCCCTTCACCTTCATTGCAGTCCAGCGAGGAATCCTTAATGCCAAACTTCGAATACTTTCGGAATATGGAATGCTACGGCCAATTTTCCTATGCATTTCTCAATGGTACGCTGCCGAATATAATATGCGAAACATTCTTATTGCTCTGAAAACTTTATGAGCTTGATATTGATTGCTTTCTTCATTTTCCAAATTTGGAAATCGTATAGGATGATCTTTGAAGTTTAGAGTTCGTTACTATTTTCCGGACGTAGAAACAAATGATTCGATTCCTCTGATAGATAATTTTCCAAACGGAACAGTAAACGAGAAAATTTTTTTTTCGGCAACCGCCGAGGAAATACCCATTTCCCAAACACTTTTTTTTCGAGAGTATTATTTTTCCGAGATAGTACGGGAAGTCGTACTTCCAGGACTAGGCCGAACTGTAATCATTGTGAAACATTTCAAAAAAATTGAATCCCTTCAATATTATCGATTTCTCGAAGATATATATACATATAAGAATGTTTCTATTACTATTCAACGTCATTTCGATATTCAATGTTTCATACGAATGATAATTGAAATATTCGAAATTTTATTCTACAAAGAAATATAATAGATGAATGTGTATATTGGCTTTTATGATAGGAAAAAAAAAAAAAATCATAATATAAGCTCCTATCAAACGGCAGAATTCAATTTCTGACTATGCCACGAAAAAAATCACAGCCTGGGCAGACCTTGCTCTTCCATCCAACCGGATCGTTGATTTGTTATTGGACACGGTATTCGAAAAAATAGCACAACGCGATCCTTTCGAAAATAGTTTTTTTGGACTCGCAGACTTCCAGTAATTGTGAACGGCTTGTCCTAGAAGTTTGTCTTCTCTCCCAAAAAATAGTATTTTCTGGACCTGTTACGTGAATCACTATTTTCCCTTCAACCCTCAAAAACGCATGACGTTTTGTGAACTAATCATTGGACTAGACACCTAAGCCCATGGTGTAAATTAGATATAATGCTATAAAACTCATTGCGATGTTTAATGGTTACGAAGATAATCTAATACACATTTCGCAAAAAAAAACGTTGTAGTCGAGCCCTTAAGTGGTTATGTTCCATTTCAAGAAACGAATAGTGTGATTATAAATATTGACTTATTCCAGACAACCGATTATTAATATTCCAGATATGCTGGGAAGTGAATTTTGTCATGTGGAACCGAAAATAGTTATGTTTAGAAAACAAAGTTTCGTGTCCTATAGCTAGGAGTACATATTCGAATCGTTAAGTTTATATTTTACGTTAGTCAAACTGAAAGAATGTTCCGAACATACATAAAAGGTCACAGATACAGTTTTCTCAATGGAAATATAAACTCTACATAGACAACACATCTCTTCATAGAGGGGACTGAATTTGATCAAGAGTTCGGAATCAATCATTGATTTCAAACCCTATTGTCTGGAAAGTATGGTACATTCACAAATTTCGAAATTCACAATGTCTAATGAATGATGGTAAAGATGTCACGGTTGACTCCTTGCAAACGTGAATCGTCTTCGATTTATTGCAGAGGTAGCTAGAACTCCGACAAAATTCAGAATTTCAACCAACGAAATCAATACATTATGTTATGCCAAGTATTTTTCAAGTTAATCCCAAACAGACGAAAAAAATCCCATTGATCTCATTTAAATTTTTTGAGGGGCCATTCTCTCTTATAATAACTTGTATAACAACTTTGACTTCAATGAATAGAAAATTCATTTTCAGGTGATACAAATTATTCACTCGTTGTGTTGAGCATTCGAAAAACCAAATCATTAAATGAGGCTTGTAGCGTGATTATCCTGAGGATATTCCACGAAGATTCTACGGCATACGTCATGTCCATTGTCGTTCTACTATGAAAAATAAGTTTCATGAAATACTTTCCATGCATGCTAATGGTATAGCTCGACTGATGTTTCAGAAGATAACAAGAATTCCATTTTACGTTTGTCAATACAATAGATCGGACCCTCTAAACATAGAGTAAGGTCTTATCAGATAACTGAATTGTTAATAAAGGGGATTCAGTTCAGTCTACGTGCATGCAGGGTTCTCTATAAGGTGTTTCGTGGAAGAACATCACAATTACGGGAAGTTCGCATTAGATTCCCTTTTTTTTTTGTTTACTCTGAGAGAGCACATTGGATGGGAATGAGAAGTCGACGTGTTCCAAGTATAGAGAAAGGCGGAAATGCAAGTCATTGTCCATCCACAAGCTCCCTCGGGTGTAGGTGATCCATCTCAAACGTGTTTCTCCAAAGGAGAGGTTCATAAGAAAAGTTGATGTCACCATCGATTTTCCGTTGTAAGGTCTAGAGATGAGGACCTACGCGGCAGCTGATATAGCCACTTGCCGCTACAACCTCTATGAACTCTCCAGCCATAGTGGCACTACGCACAGCAGTCACTACACGGCTTACTGCCGACACCTTTACGCGGGAACGTGGCACAATTTCAACGATTCTCATGTGACACCAATTTCCTCGAAATTGGCGAGACGTACGTTCTATTTTATGAACAGGAAGGCACTAATGAACAGGAAGGCACTAATGAACAGGATGAAACAGAATTCTCTACTTGACATTGTTTTATGTTTTATTCTATTTAATTTATTTTTGTTTTATTCATTCACTCTTTTATATTTATTTATAATTATTAATTATTATTTATTGATCTAATAGGTAGTGCAATCAAATCAAACATGAAGCTGGTTGAACGTTGCGCCAAATTGGTGAGGTAGAGGTACCGTTTTTTCTCGAATTATTGATGATACTTGGTCAACATTTTTGATGAAGAAGCGGTCCTTCCGAGTAAGAATCGATAAGTACTGGAAAAAGATCGAGTTCTTTTTCATTTTTGCAAAACCCAGTTGTCTGCAGAAGTCGAAAATTTGGTTTCAACATTGCCTCTACATTAGATAAACGCATCGACAAAAAAATACCTGATTTGGTGGATCATTCAATGTTTGATCTGATTGATTTTTTCCGTTAACTGAAGATGTGTAGTGGTAACTGCTCGGTTGAGACGGACATGGGGTGACATACGGAACGGCTGTCAGTTGACTGTGATGTTGTGGTAACACTATCATTCTAGAGTAGAAATTTAAAATAATAGTGGTTAAAATTGGCGAATTTATTCAAAAAAATATTATCGAAAGGATAATTTTGCAAAGTAGTCTTAAAAAACATTCCCTTAAAAAGTAGTAACAAGTTTGAAATTGGCGGTTATTATTGTCTTGTGACATGGAGAGTTTGTTTTTCAGTTCTTCAGGGGTCGAATTATGAATTTTTCGATACTTATACTCGATAAAAACCAGATTTCTCCATCCTCACCCTACTTCAAAAATTATTAATTCGAATTTCTCTCGATAGCTCTCTATCTATTAGAGAATTTCTTTTGCGTTTCGTAAGACCCGATATCCTCATTTCACAACGGATGAACAAAAATGGACGTGAAACACTTATAAATAGTCTAGTCGCCAGGTCGTGGAAAAGGAGTGCCACAACGAAAAATTCCCAAGTTAATGAAATTTCAGTATGTTGTTTGCACATGTTTAGTGATTTCAAATCCAAGTTTTCGACCTCGAGGAGGGGGTGGAAAATTTTTGGCGGCCGAAAAAGCGCGAAATTTTTGGGGCATGTTTTAGTTTTTCACCTATAACTCGAATACGTTCAATCTTAAGTGAAAAATCATTCTGAATTAAATTGAAGAAAACAAAATTCCTCGTCAATCTAAAAAAATCGGAAATCATCAATTGAAATTCAAAACTCTTTTTCCAAAATAAGTTTTCCTCGAAAATGGTTCTATGCTCTTACGAGGGGCTCTCTGACCCATAATCGCCTCTGATACCATACCGTGTCCGTTATATCATAATTATATATCGAGGGTTGAGAACCATAATGACGTAACAGAAAAAATGACAAAATGAGTTATCAGCGTTAAGTTACTTCCAATTAAATCAGAACCTTTTTGCCAGAACATCGTAACACCCTAACCTCAGTGAGAAAGATGAAGATGATGACGTCGATAAGGAGGACCTTATGGATGAGTTTATCGCCCAGGAGGAGAATGAACTAGAGGACGACGACACCGAAGCTCCGGAAAGTTTTCGTGACTGAAGATAGAATAAATCTCATTTTTTTCTTTATTGTCAATTGCTGCATCCTCCCAAATATTTCCACTTTTATTTCACTATACGTATTTTTCCAAATGTTTGTTCGCGTTCGTTGTAAATACATTGTTTTGAATAATGACTTCACTACTCATTAGATATGACCTTATTCTCAGTACTTTCATACACATGTGAAACCTCTTAGGTCCCTTGTTATTTTATAATGGACACGGTATGGTATTAGATTACCGGCTCCGGGAATCGCGAGGCCTGAGCAAATGTAACGAACAAAGAAAAACGGCCTTTTTCATTCGCTATATTTTGACAAGTCGGTATGATTTTGATTTCCGAATGTAGCGTTGATATGGAAGCATCGAGAACATCTATAATCAGAACTACCAATTTATTGGAATGGTCCGGATCTCTCAGTCGGATCAATGTCTCAATAACAAACAGATCTCTACAATTCGAGCGAAATTTATTCATACTTATTGCTTATTGATAAAAATTTTCATATTTTTTTCGATTCTGTCACAGGAGATGCATCGCTCCTTTGAGTTCAGTCAATTGGCTAAATGTTCACATGAGCAGCAACCAAATAGTTCTTGTATTTGTTATAAAATTATTTCAAGAAGTAATGACAATCACTTTTGACTTGTTTTTTGCACGTTTTCATGCTAGTTTATTCATCTTCACATGTGTGTTCTTTGTGCTCATATTTTTTGTACTATTTATCCTTATTTATAGCAACAATTCTCACTAAGACAGTAGACAGTTTCGTTGTTTTAGCCTCTTCTCCATATTTTTAACATTGTGCGTAATATTTGTAGCTTCCCTGAAGATGACAGTATTCACTGTCGAAATATTGAAAATACAGTGAGCACGTGAGAATACCTTATGAATAATTACGAACAGAAGATAATCTCCCAAGTAAGTGAAGCTCCTAGGGTGTAATAACAAAGCGATGTAGTCAGATGACCCCGTAAATAACATTTTTAATAGCCAGATGGAGATTTCAGAGTAGATAGTGAGGACGTAAGTAAATTAGCGGTGTGCCTTGGAAGGCGCGGCTCCCGAGAGATGTCTCTAGGAGCGGTTACACTCTCCGGGTAGACAGGCGTGGGTCCCTTAGCGTGATACTAAAGTAAACTAACTGCTAACTAATGAATTTACTTCATTTCATTTTCAATATGGGCTGGGCGTGCAATATTAACGAAGAAATTCCCAAACACGTATGCGCTTTGTAAGGTCGAACATCCTTGGAGTATTAGCACGTAGGTGATTTGAAGAATTTGGCACAATTAAATATATAACTTGGACTTCACGCGAAAAAAAATCATTTTGTTCCGAGAAAATCGTTGGAATCAAGGAAGAGACAGCCCTTTAATCTCAGAGATGAATTCCAAATCTGAGGCAATCAGTCAGCTGGAAGAGAGTCAAGAGAAAAAGGAGTTCGGTAGTCCTCTACGAGCTCACGAGGAAAGGGTGGAAAGACCGAACTCATTTCCACTATAGAAGGCGAAACGACATTCTATTTCAGTAAAGCAACAGCTCAGAGAATCCAGAATGTCCAGGAAGTCCTAATCCTAACTTGGCATGAGTAACTAACCTGGTTTTCTCCCAACAATCAAATTATGACTTAGGTAAAAGTATTTAATTTAACGTTTTGTAATGTTCATTGAAAACACTTCCTACGCTTAGCTTTCTTTACAATATTTCTAGTAATGAATGTATTCTGAAATCTTTCTGATTTCTATTTTGAAAAACTGAGCTTATGATAATATGAATAGAATTGCACAATTATTGACACATTAACATTTTTTTCCCAACAAACTGCTGTTCACTTCCAATAGAAGTGTTCAATTACTATTATTACTACTATCATCTGATCATAATAATTTATTTTCTTACTTCGAAAAAAAGAGTAATGATGCAGGCTGTAATAGGCGTCGATGAAACTTATGAATCATTTTCAGTACAAACACATCAAGACAAATTTCCTTCGTTCATAATGGAATATCAATGTCTAGGATTTTATTAAAAATTACTTCATAAATAATAAATCCAGTCGTGTGTATACCTTGCGTGGTGGATAGTTCGTATCTAGATAATATTCGCAGATAACTAATGATTGTCTTACTTATACCACATCGACGTTGTTTCTATGTTTATGGACATACACGACACTGAAACTTGTCTTTATACATTTTTAAAGACAGTCGTTATGACAATTATTCTTCAGGATATTGTACTATAGGCATATTTGGTTGATTTTTGGAAGCGATAAGGCGTATTGTAACACGCAAATGGAGAATTATTTCTCCATACATATTACCAACTCGGTGTTCCAGTAAGATTCAACTACCAATAATTCATGGTCATAATAATCGTTCCCAACTAACAGTGTGATGAGTATATCCTCAGGTCAGTAGAGGGGACCTTCGATATAGTTTTGGAGGACCATTCGAATTGATATATTGAAAATTGTTTGCTAAGGAATCATCTACGGAAAATAAGAAACAATGGCCATTCAATTCACAAAAGTGCAGAGATATATATGTAGATGCATCATCGTATAAATCTAAAAAAAAACTGCATCTTTTAGGAAATGAAAACCATCAAGTCTGAGTATGCAGGAATTTCTGTTGATGAACAGTTTTTTTTGCGAGCCCAAGAGACTCCGTTTTGAGAATGAGCTGCACAGTTTGATTATACTAATAGCCCTATGGAAAACCTATCTTCGCTTAGTTGCTACGCTATCAACAACAAACTACTAAAACAAGTGATGAAATTTTCATATTCGATGGTATATTATATACCATTGAATATGAAGTATATAGTATAGTAGTATTGAACAAGGAATGAATATTGTCGATAATAATTTCAATACTTTGTGTGTTTCAAGTAGACATTGCAAATACATCAACATTTCATGAGACGCCCAACAAATGTCACTATTGGCATTATCAGTAAATGAAGAAGTAAAAAATATGTAGTATGTATGTACGTAATATTTCACAAATTTCAGTTGTGTCAAGAGGTTTGCTTCATCGAGTAGCCCTGTGTCATGCACATGCATGACACAAGAGTACTCGATGCATTTGAAAGTGTAGAGATAGCAAAATGTAAAGATATCATGAATGGTGACAAAGATCCTATCCCATTCAAGTCGTTTTTTAGTCTCCTGTTGAGAAATCAATCATAGGTCAGTAGAAATGAGTTCTATTCAACAGCCGTGCCAAATCGCCATTTTTTTTAGGTAGTTTGGACCTTGAAGAATACAGTGTGTTTGTGGGAACGCGAAATGACGACTTTTGTCCGAAAAAATATTTAAATAAACAAATGTAAATATTATGTTATTATCTTCGGAATAGGATTCATTGAAAAAAAAAATCCTACAAAAAATGTGTGCCGTAATGAAACCTACAAAATAATTTCTATGCAGAAATCACGTCGAATCATTAGTTTGGCGGTAAATCACTGTTAAACAACAATTTTTCAAAAATAAATATTATTGTTTTCACGTGGTATACTCGTAAAGTACCTACTGTTCTGAAACTCATCCACCACCTAGAGGAATCTGTCCTTAGGACATATCGGTAAGTTGTATACAGCTATGTTATATAATTTAGCAATAATGACCGATATTAGTACATTCAGCGTGTCCATGTAGCACTTGTTCCACAATGTCGAAAAGGTGCAAAAAAATCAGGGTGATTCCTTTCTGCATGTACATTCAGGATTTATCTGAAGAGAATGGGGGTTTTTTTCATACTTGTTTTTCAAGGATATGAAATTTTGGCTTATAAACAAATAGAAGTTACGCCTTAACTAGTTATGTGACTTAGAACATTCTTCAAGATTTTTCATAGGTCTTAGCGAGGTGCGTAATTTATAAAAAATTCAATATCTGTATCACACGCCGAGATATAATCATTTTTACGTTTATTCATAGGCCTCCCAACATCGAAACTAATATTGATTTTCACGAACACAAACTACGTGAAATTGAAAAAAAAAATACAATTTATAGGGGAGATATGGAAATAGTTTATTGAGCCGCGCGAGGCTTGGAGAATATTAATTTTCATGGGCATTTTTGAATTCGTCAGAAAAAACTGCGGTAAACAAAAAAATGTTTACGATAATTTATAAAGAAGATATGGAAACAGTTAACTAAGTCGCTCAAGAGAAGCTACGTAGCCAGGAGAGACGCAGGCCCCCACTACGCAACCCGGCGGTACCGACGCCTCCAACCGTATATTTCGCGCGCGAGCGACCGAATGCAATCATGATCTGCAATGAGATCAATGCTCAAAACGGTGTCCTCAATATCAAATATTATGCCTAACACGATTTCCCGCAAACATGAATTTCGCAATAGTGTTATTTATACAGTAATGAATTAAACAAATTTGAAAAGGATTGTACCTCGGCTTGTAACGCGTCTCGCTAAGGCCTATGAGAATCTTGAAGAACATTTGGAATAACTTTAATATTTAACGTCGATATTCGATATCAAAATCGAATTCCTGTTCGCTGAGCCACCATCTAGCAAGACGAGATACAACATCAAGATCATCGATACGGGGCAACGAATACTTTGATTGTTTTTCGGTTGGTGGCTGAATGATCAACGCACATACGTTCTTCACCATTCTTCTTCTTGGCAAAAATAATGGGACTAGCATACGGTGAATAGGATTCGCGAACGATCCCATTGTCAATCAGCTCCTGTACTACTCCTTTAACTTTTACTATTTCGGTATAAGTCATACGATAAGGGTGATACGTAGCAGGTATGTCATCACTTGATTTTATATAAATTCTTGTGTTTTTTATTTTCCCAATTCCATCAAGGGATAATGCGAAACAATCTCAATACTTGTTGAGGAAATTCAAAAATCGTTCCTTCTCTTGCATTGTTAGTGTTGGGTCAAGTTGTTTTTCTCTGTCTGATAAAACAAAAGGTTTCAGATCTTCCATTTCTGACTTTGAATATCTTGAAAATGAAGCAGAAGAATCGGCAGGACAAGAGTTTTATATTTTTATCGTCACTGTTCTGCTTCCCGAATCAACATAATCCCGAAATGGTTCTCCGTTTATAGCGCACTCAATAAAATAACACGTATTCAAATCAAAAGAACATGAATGATTTGTAGATCCCTGATTCACTGGAATCTTAGTCGTCCTTTCGTACATCTTGATTCTTCGTAGTCCAACAAATGACATATACGGCATTCTAGACGTTTCTTAAGAGAGCTGACTACTAGTGGCCAATAATATTATAGTTGTAGAAATGCCTATCTATCTCTCCCATAGTTCTTTTGCCTGGCATACGTTGTTCGAATGCTAAAGCTTGCCCCAAGTCTGGCTTCGTGACTTTTCTTACGTTACTCATCACAAAACCAGATTTATTTCCCCGTAGCATAGAAAGATACTCTTCGTACAGGGTCTAGAATCGTGACGTTACTACTTTCGTAATGATACATGTCACAGCATTTCTACCTGATATTGTGCACGTACGAAGGAGTTCCATTTTGGTGAAGTAATAATTGGTCATCGTTTCGTCTGATTGTTGGATTCTTTCGAGCATTATCCTCAGAACGAAAGCATACACCCTCGTCAGCAGTTCGAATCAATTAATCCACTCCCGAGAGTCGAAACTGTAAGTACATCATTCCAGTTGTAAACTAATTTGAATTGATCAATTATTCGCAACCACTTTCCAGCTGACAAATTTTCATTTTCCGGAATGAATTCTCAGATACAGTCACTTCTTTATAGCATGTTTCTGCTCGGGATTCCTGTCTGGAAAGTAGCTCAGACAAACTCTCTATCCTCTCCATTTGGTACTCCACTGAACTCGCTGGAGTTTTATTAGTACGTTGTAGCTATCGCTCCACCGACACAGATTCACGGACATGCCCTCGACGTGAACTCCCTTTGAGATTAGCAGTGAAATCTTCTTCTTTTCCATCTCGATGATCATTCGAGGCTATCTGTCCACGGGTTACAGAGGTAGACTTTTATGAATCTTTAAAATAACCCTGACTGGTTCTATTTCTATTCCATCTTTAGGAACATCTGCTTCTAGGCATTTCATTTGTATAGTTTGGATAAGCAACGCTGATGAAAATCGTCATTATTCACAGCTGCCCACACACAAACAACATGGTCAACGCCAAGCCTGAACTGTAATATATTGTTTAATAAGCACACTTCAATGATCGGAAACCTTGAGCATTAGCGTCAATATAATTAACGATGTCTTGGCAAAAATTAAAGCATGGGGTAACATCAACTTGGTGGAATTTAATGCTGGTAAAACCCACTCATATCTCTTCTCCAAGAAAGCCGATCCATCTTCATATAATATTCAGATGTCAGGAGTAACTATTCCTACAAAGTAAAGTATCTCGATCCTAGGAATTACGGTCAGTAATAATCTGTCATGGAAAAACTATGTGAGATCGATCGCTAAGGGTGCTTCACTTCTCGTCAGCTTCTAATGATCTACAAGGCACAGATCCGGTCCTGGTATATGGTTCCCTTGTATGGGGCATCGCACCAAAACTTTCATTGAAGCTCCTCAATTGTATTCAGAGAAAGGTAATACGTCTTGTTGTTGATTTTTGGCTCACAGACATCGTGGAAGGATCGGTGCTTTTCTGAATTGTCATCAATCGAGCCACCATTAGCAGTATCTACACGTATGACCCGACGAGTGCAGAAATCCCACCACCTCATTGTGGGCTTGGAGACGTGTCGAACTTCCCATGCTCAGGAATTTTTTTTCAATAGAACAGCTGAATATTGTAAAACTCTTTGGCGGAACAGGTTCTTCATGAGGCTTACAAACTTCAAAAATGCAAAATAAATGTTAATTCGTATCGGTTGTGTTTAACTGCCGTACTGGTAGTAGTTGATGACACTACGGCAATTACACTACTATAGCATGTTGAAGGTTCACAGGCAAATTAGTCTAAATTCTCCTCTGTCAGACTTCTGTCTGTGGTCCATGAGTTGGCTTCCCATTAGAACTAAACTGTTGGTTTGCTTTCAGGTTTCTTATAGTCTAGTTAGGCTGAGAACGTACTCCTGAAGTCCTCATCTTAGATTCCAAATTAAAATCAACTTTTCTAAAAATCCCAATTTAGAAGTTCTGAAGTTTTAACGTACTGTGGTCACTATACATGTCATTTGTCACACAAAATATGTTCCATAATCAATTAGGACCTTGAGTTAATGTCAAATTTCATTTCCTGTCACCCCTCGTGCTCGTCATGCAGCATGTTGGGAATAATTTTATAATAATATATTGTCTTTTCAGTGTTATGTTTTACTAAGGTTTGTAATTCAACTCTGGAGGATATTCTTGTATATACTTGACGACTAAGTAATTCAAATTTCAATTTCAAACACGACTATTATACTCCGGTCAATTTTAACATTCGAAGCTATATAAATTCCCATCTAGCTGAAAACCAGTTAGGTTTTGAAAAATATGATTAAAAGTAAAATTTGGAAGTTTCCCATCTTTCCCCTGTATGGAAAAAATTTTATTCGAGGTCAAAGGTCAAAAAAATGAGTTTTTCACGATCTTCAGCGGAACGATGAGTTTTATCATAAAATATTTCGTACAAAAATTGTAGATCATAAAATAATCTACAAAAAATGTATCGTTCCTTTTCATACGAGCCAGCGTTTTTGAGATATAACGATTCAAAAATTTTTTCAACTTACAATCGTCATAATATGCACACGTTTCCACGCCACCTATGAGAAATTGTACGTTTTTTTCAACGTGGTTTCCCCCTTGGGCCTACTCCACTGGTCAGTTGTGATCCTGTTCAATTTGAAACTATTGATGACATATTAATGACTCCATACCACGTTCAACAGTAACAATTTTACTTTCACTTGAAAGTAAAGCACAAATAAAACAATATTCAGACATTTTTGTTATAAAAGTCAGAACAGCACGATATAGGTTAGTATAAACACGTGATTTCACTACAGAGTGTCGCTCAAGACTAACGGTATTCTATCTATCATAGCAGGTATGAGACCCTAGCCACGCACACAATAGAACATAATCAAATTGTCAAAGTCAGTTGACATCAAAAATTTTTCCTCTTTTATATTTTATATTTATTTATCATCTATATTGATCGTTTATACAATTTGTTGCTGCTCGAATACATACATTCCTTCATCCTAAAGAAAAAGTAAACTTGGCTCCAGCTATAATTCACAAAAAGATTCAGTTGAGATGTCACAACACAAACCGTCAAAAAAAAGGCAGTCCGCCTCCCTTCCTGACCCCGAAGAAGTTTTCACATGTGATATTTGTAGAAGGAGTTTCATGTCCAGAAGAGGTTTGAATATCCACTTGAGAAAAATGCATGGTTTATCGTCACAAAAACTCGTTACTTCCATCAATACCGATTTCCCGCATCAAGTTCAAGACTTATCTCCAGAAATCTTGAATGCTCATCTTGTTTTTCTCAAGGAAAACATATATGTAGTAAGAAGAATACCAAAATCTGCTAGAATGGTTGCTGCTGAAGCACTTTCTGATTGCATAGACGCATGCCTGAAGCTGAACACTCTGGAATCATGGAAACACTTGTTTCATTTCGCATATAAGTCCTTTCGATTACCATCTTCTTCTCAAGACCACAAAGAATCGATAACTTTTATTATCAAGAAAAATATAAGAGAGTCACATGATCCAAAATTTGCTGTAGGAGAAACTATATTTCCAAAAGATTTTTCAAAATCCAAATCGATTCTTTCCAAACTCATCACAAATAAGGTATCTGATGGTGATCTCAGTGCAGCAATTAAAATTATAACTTCAACTGACAGTATTGCACCATTTGATGATGAAACTTTATCTGAACTCCGATCAAAACATCCCGCTGTCACTTCTCCTATCGTTTTTCCATGTACAGTAAGTGAAAACGTGACTCTCCAAGTTTCTGAAATGGATGTTTTCCATGCTGTGAAATCTTTTCGAACCGGTTCCTCTGGAGGAATGGATGCTCTTAGACCTTCACACATTCAAGATCTACTATCACGAAGCTCTGGATCTAAAGGTGAAAAAACTTCATCATTAACAAATTTATGTAATTTTTTACTCAATGGTAAAGTAAACTCGAATATAGTTCCTATTCTCTATGGAGCATCATTGGTCGCTTTGAAAAAGAAAACTGGTGGCATAAGACCAATTGCTGTTGGCACATTCTTCAGACGACTCGTAGCGAAATTATCCTGTTCGAAAATGAAGGATTATTTGGGAGACTTGTTCCGGCCTGTTCAATTCGGTTTTGGAACTTCTTGCGGTTGCGAAGTAGTGGCTCATGCTGCCGACTTTTTTTGAATCAACATCCGAATCCAGATTCTACAATATTTTTGAAACTCGATTTCAAGAATGCTTTTAATATGATTCATAGAATTATCATTTTGGAAAAAGTCAGTGAAAAGTTACCTTGTCTTCTCCCTTTCATCGTTCAATGTTATCATAAACCAACTTATTTGAATTTCGGAAAAAGTGTGATCTCATCAGAAAGAGGAGTACAACAAGGGGATCCTTTAGGTCCCGCTTTGTTTTGCTTGTGTATTAATGACTTAGCAAAGTCCATATCATGTGATTTCAATTGTTGGTATTTGGATGATGGATCTATAGGTGGTAACACTTATGAAGTTTTGGAGCAGTTCAAAAATATTATTTCTGCCTCTGAGAAAATCGGTCTGGAACTCAATTTCAACAAATGTGAATTGCTTCATTTGAAACCATTGAAGAAACAAGTTTTACTAGAATTCAACAGATGCGCTCCTGGTTTGAAGATTGTTGATAGAACTAATTGGTCACTTCTCGGCACACCTCTCTCGGAAGAACATCTTGCTGAATGCTTGAATAAAAAAATTGATTGTTCAAATTCAGCAGCATCTCGTATCGAGTCTTTTCCTTCACATATTGCATATTTTCTTCTCAAAAATTGTCTAGCAATGCCCAAACTGATGTATATACTGAGATGCAGTCCAACCTGGCGATGCCCTAAAGAACTGGATATTTTTGACCAGACAGTACGTAAGATTTTTGAAGTTATTTCTAATAACAATTTCGATGAAAAGGCTTGGAATCAGGCAACTCTTCCTGTTAACATGGGTGGATTGGGAATCAGAAGTGCTTCTTCCCTCGCCTTACCAGCTTTCTTATCTTCCTTCAACCGCGTGTACAAATATTTTAATTCGATATTTCCTTCTGTGTTTTCTGACATAAAAGATTCATTTTATTCTGAATGTGAAGAGAAATGGCTCTCCGTAGGAAATTTTTCTATACCAAATAACAAAGGTTCTCAGAAGCTTTGGGATATTCCTCAAACAAATTTCAAATTAGAGCAACTTCTTGACTCAGCAAAGAACTCTCCAATTGATATGGCTCGACTCAAGGCTGTCATCAAAAAAGAATCTGGTGCTTGGCTCGATACACTTCCTGTTTCTTCACTTGGAACATTACTAGATGATGAGTGTTTCAGGATATCAGTTGGAGTTCGCCTGGGCTGTTCTCTTTGTGTGAGTCATAAGTGCAGATGTGGTGCTTATGTTGATGAGAAAGGTCTCCATGGTTTGAGTTGCAGATTCAGTTCTGGACGTTTTTCTAGACACTCCACCTTAAATGATCTTATCAAACGGGCTCTATCAACAGCTGAGATTCCTTCGGTTTTGGAACCTTTAGGAATCTTTCGTGAGGATGGAAAACGTCCTGATGGAATGTCGCTCATTCCTTGGAGTCGTGGAAAACCTTTAGTCTGGGACTTCACTTGTGTCGACACTTTTTCGAAAACACATTTAGAAGCAACATCTAGGTCGGCAGGAGGAGCCGCTGAATCAGCCGAAAAATCAAAAATCAAAAAATATATATCATTGCAAAATAACTATATTTTTTATCCCATTGCAATTGAAACTCTGGGAGTTTTTGGAAGCTACGCTTCAAAATTCTTCGAGTCTGTTGGTCAGAAACTGATAAAAATTTCGAATGAACCTAGGGCAAAACATTGGGTAGAGTGAATAAAGATCGAGTGCGAGCATTTGCTCAATTTCTTTGGGACAAACCTATACGGGTTGATGAAGTATGAGAAAGACGGATCTATAGTTTGAACTCATGCTCACTTTTATTCACTCCCTTGATTATTATCTGATACAAAGAATCAGTATCGCCATCCAAAGAGGAAATGCTGCTTCCATCCTCGGGACTATTACCAGACCAAATCGTCAAATGGCTTTGGATTCTGATGAACTAAAATTTTTCTCGAATAGTGCTTCTTCATCTTTCATTTTCGCCTCTGGAGAGAAAAATATTTCGTCAAGAGTTGTCCAATCTCTATCTGAAAATTCAAAATCATATGTTCCACCGATTCAGGCCAAAAATGCAAATAATCAAGCAACACACAATATTGGAAATATTCGTTATGACTGTGCTATCCAGTGTTTGTCTTGGAAGGGCTCTGCAGGCGATTCATCTTTCGGTGGCAGATCACGCGATGACAAGGTCGGACTCTCAAATTTAGGCAACACGTGCTACCTGAACAGCGTACTCCAAGCGCTCTTCATGACGAAATCGTTCCGCAACGAGGTGTTGCAACGCGAAATTGGACGATCACATTTGTTTGACAGGCTGCAGGAGTTGTTCGCCTTGCTTCAGTTCTCGACGAGGAAGTTCTTCGCGCCTACCGATGTGCTGCGCGAAGCGAAGCAGCGAAATTTCGAGCAGGGCCAACAGCACGACAGCTCTGAGTTTTTGTGCATCTTGCTGGAGCATTTGCACGAAGAGGAGAGAAAGTACGGAGGGGCGAGAAAGGGGTCGACGCCCAAGCAAATGAACCCGGAAGGTGCCGAAGGTGAAGCGGCCTCTTCAGTAATGCCAACCTTGGTGCAGCAATCTTTTGTGGGCAAGACTTTAACTTTATCACGATGCGTAGAATGCGGCACCAAAAGCGAGAGAGGCGACAATTTCAGAGAGCTGCAGCTGTCTTTCACCAACCACTCGGATAACCAAACTGTGCAAACGCTCCTGGATTACTACCTACAGCCCGAGAAGTTGGTTGGTGACAACCAATACCGTTGTGACTTCTGCAGCCGATTGACAGACGGCGAGAGGTTAACGAACATCGTCGAAGCTCCCGCAAGGCTGATACTTACCTTGAAGCACTTTAGGTACGATCCGGCGTCTCACCAACACATCAAGCTCTTGCAGAACGTCTCGTGGGACGAGCACCTCTTCCTGAACAGTTACCGCTACGAACTGTACTCTGCGGTGGTACACTGCGGCTCAAGCTTGGATTCCGGTCACTACTACACGCTAGCCAGGGAGAAGAAGGGATGGTACAAGTTTAACGACTCCTTGGTCTCCAAGGCGACGCAAGAAGATCTAAGTCGCTTTTCGCCGTCGGATACACCGTACATACTCTTCTACAATAGGGAAGATGTGTCAGATGTGGACGATCTGTCGTACGCTATGTTGCCTCCCAAGTTGCAGTGGCTACTTCACAACGACAGTTTGGAGCTGGAGCGCGAGACAGCGAGACCGTCTTCGAAGCTGTACGACATCAAACACAAGAATGACGATGCAGGCGGGTTTTTCTCGACTTCGAGCAATATATATTAATTTTGTTTTTATATTTTGATTGTTTTGTTGTTTATTTGTATTTATATCATTCTATTCGAATTGTAATATTAAATGTGCATATATATAAAAAAAAAAATAGAACAAGAGACAGATGTTGTCTCAAAGTTACACTGGCGCATGAAGTAAGGGACTGGGTTTCATTTGACCTGATATTCTTATAGTTATAACTTATATATATTTTATATTTTAAATATAAGTTACAATCACCGATAGAAAAATATTTCAACATATATAACAACTCTAGATAAGAGATGTATATACGTGGCGCACTCATGCATGTTATGACAATAACAACATGAAGAACTTTTTAAATACGTTACATCTCAAAAACGGTGGTTCGTAGGAAAAAAAAGACCAATCGATACATTTTTGTAGATTATTTTATGATCTACAATTTATGAATAAAATATTTTTATGATAAAACTCATTTTTTTGACCTTTGACCTTGAATAAAAAATTTTCCATACAGGGGAAAGATGGAGAACTTCTAAATTTCGTTTCTAATCATATTTTTAACAACCTTACTGATTTT
The DNA here is from genome assembly GCA_032362365.1 of Zygogramma bicolorata. Classification (NCBI taxonomy): domain Eukaryota; kingdom Metazoa; phylum Arthropoda; class Insecta; order Coleoptera; family Chrysomelidae; genus Zygogramma; species Zygogramma bicolorata. Next base: position 93,203 of record JAVJAQ010001684.1, on the reverse strand, counting down.
CAGCTTGATGGGAATTTATGTAGCTTCGAATGTTTGAATTGACCGGAGAATGATAGTCGTGAAATTTGTTGGAAATTGAAATTTGAATCACTTAGTCGTTAAGTATATACAAGAATATCCTCCAGAGTTACATGCAGGAGAAAGATGGGGAACTTTCAAATTTTATTTTATGTTCAACAATCTTACTGATTTTCAGCTTGATGGGAATTTATGTACCTTTGCTATCATTTTCAGGTCTAGATTGACCGGATTATACTTTCTTGCAGGTATCTCACTGATGATGGCGTAAAAGCCGAAAGCGCTTTGCAATTTATAAATAAACTATTTACACGAAATACGACTCTATTCCTGATTAATCTAACTTCACCACTATAGAGAGCAGAGGTATGTTATTGTCCCAACCCAAAGGTATCGAGATTCCCGGACAAAGTTCACATTGAAAATCGTCGTTTGAAGTACTTTGTAACGAAAGAATCAAATATGTCACCTCATTCATTGTGACAAAATGAAACTGCTAATAACTGAGACATGGCTAATTAATAGACATATTTCGGATTATTGGGAATATTTCTGTCATCGAAAATGTTTTTTCATGTGAATTTTGTCCGAATTCGATATCTTGTATCGATCGACATTTGGGGACAATTTCTGTAGATATAGTTGGAAAATGGAATTCTTAATGAAATCTGTATGAAAAAGTATTCCAATTGTATTGAAATAACTTCAACACGATTCTGGGGTGTTTTTATGGTTTGTTTGCCGTAGTCCACAGGTTTTCACTCCTTTGTTTCGCCTACAGCTGTGATAGGCATTATCAAAGTCTATGAGGTGACGTTACCTCATCAAAACCTGTGGACCTCGGTAAACAATCCCGAAAAACACCCCAGAATCAGTTGCCTCCTGCCTTGAAGGTTTACGTTCTTTGATCAATTATAAAATGATTTGGCACTGAATTGAAATAATTCTAAATTGATTTGGAATTGAATTGATATACGGAAATGGTTCTTTCTGATATTATTAATACCTCAGTAAAGATTGATTCGATTTTTAAAAATAAAACATTTTTCTATTCAAACAAGTTGAAACGTCACACGAATATTATTTCCATCAAGGAGTATGGTTCGTTTGTCCGGTCTTGATAGCATGTGACATTCAAAAGTGAGATGGGGATTCAACAAACGAACTAGGAAACACGTGTCCTGATTTCCTGATTATGTACAATGTTTTCAGATGAAACTCTCTCAGATAATTAAAAACTTTTTAAAATGTGCTTGAAACAAATTTATTCTTCGTTTCATTTCTGTTGTATGCTCCTCTTAAAGCTCGATTAGTAAATGATTCACCCTCATTAAGGGACATCAACGTGAACATTGGAGTTTTAATCAAGTGAAACAGTATGTAAATCGGACATTCATCCCGTGCCACAAAGTTCCTAGATAGAAATCTTAGATTCCTTCCACAATAGTGCATGGTCCTTCAACTGACTAGCTCTGTCTTCAGCCAAATGACCCTTCTCGTATAAGCCGGTTGCTAATCTATTTGTGTTCATTTACATAGTGATTAGCTGAGGATGGGGATGATGATCTCGGATGCCCAACACACTGAATGTCAAATTAATGGAGGATTTTAGTGAACTTGGGTTCACGAAAATTCTGAAATCATTTATTTGTAAACTTTTTTTTTCCGTCGAATCTAATATGCATTTGATGACACAAACTACCGATTGATAGCTTGATCGATTTGAAGGAATCGATTATGAAAAGGGTTATGAAAAAAACGTTTCCCTAGAAAATACATCAGAAAAATAAATGAAAATGGTTATAATAATATTAGTGTTAACAAAAGCAATTATAATCTGTATGAAGAAAATTATAATGTTGACGATGATGAGATAATAATAATCTGTATGAGCAACGTTTATTTATTTATTTTTATTTATTTTATTTATATATTCATTACACAGGATAACCCAATTTAGAAATAATATAAAAAACAAAGATATTACAAATGTTACAAATTTAAAACAGTACGAATACATATTACAAATTCAGACTTACGAATAGCACATACATAGAAACTCGAACAAAGAACATCAAACACTAACATCGTTTAAAACCTTCCTTATCTTATTTACATTCATATAGAACAAGTCAAGATCCTGTGAAAACTTATTTGAAGATATTTTGATTCTGTTGAGAGGAGAATGATAGGCGTAATTGGTTGAGTGGAATGAAATTGCAAATATCTCATGAGTTCGGGTATTATAAATAGGGGATTTTAATGAGTATTTGTGGGCAGTTGATGTTACCTGAGAGAATTTTTTGAAGGAATATTACATCACTGACAAATCTTCTGTGAGAAAGTGACCGAATATTAATCATTCTTTCTATTTCATCATACTCATATTGCTCTCTGAGTAAACCCAATTTATAAGCACAACATCTCAAAACTTTTTTTTGTACTCTTTCGATTTGTTTGACATAACAGTCATAGTGTGGAGACCAGACAATAGACCCATACTCTAGAATGGATCTAACATGGGAACAGTAGAGTATCTTCATTGTATTATGACTGAAGTCTTTGCATGTCCTGAAGGTGAAGCCCAACATTTTATAAGCTCTTGTTGTGATTTCATTGATGTGGTTGGAAAAAGTGAGTTTGGAGTCAAATTTTATTCCTAGGTCTTTTATCTCATTAACACGTGTTAATTGATTACCAAGGATTTCGTATGGAAAGTTGGTAGATGTTTTCAACCGAGAAAAAGAGATTGCAAAACACTTCTTGACATTCAAATTCATTTTATTGAGTTGACACCAGTAGCCTAAGTTCTCTATATCTTCTTGCAAAAGGTTGGCATCATAGAAAGAGTTCACAGGACGAAATAATTTCAAATCGTCAGCAAATAATAAAAATTGGGAGTTCCTAATGGAAAGAGATATATCATTTATAAATAAATTAAAGAGAAGTGGACCAGAATGTGACCCTTGTGGTACCCCAGAAGATACATTAATTGCATGTGAAATATATCCACCCACTTTCACGCATTGTGTGCGCCCTTGCAAGAAGCTCTTGAACCAACTCAACAAATGGCCATTGAAACCAAGAGATATCAATTTAGATGTTAGGATATCATGGTTGACCCTATCAAAAGCCTTGGAAAAGTCTGTATATATAGAGTCAACCTGAGATTTATTTTCAAAATTTAACAGAATATAGTTTTGGTACAGTAATAAATTTGTATTGGTTGATCTTCCCTGTATGAAGCCATGCTGTTGATCAGTGATTATATTTTTGCACATCCAAGAGACCTCCCTTGCTACAAAATAATCCAACATTTTAGGAATCTCTGATTGCATGCAAACTGCTCTATAATTTTCAATATTGTCTTTTTTCCCCGATTTAAAAATTGGTGTTAAAAAGCTATGTTTCCAGAAATCGGGGAAAATTAAGGTAAGTTGGGTTTCTTCGGAATTTTTTTTCTTCTTTGCGGTTCTCAAACTACCACAATATAAAACAATAAGAATTAATATTGAAACTTTTTTTTTGATTAACGCAACATTTTCCCGGGGTAGATTAAAAATCTGCCCTTCGACACTTGTATAGATACCGAAATTATTTTTTATTTCTTCAGATTGTGATGAAGTAAAGAAATTCAAAGGGTTCTTCGATTTTCATTTTAAGGGGAATGACATGGGACTGCCAGTCCCATGCGCGACTAACGGACGGTTAAGGGAAAATAATTTTTTATCATATTCTCGACGTTGTCACTCCCACCTCCTTGGCAAAGTAAATCTTGAATGAAAAGTCGTGTCAAACAACTAAGAGAACCACGTTGGAAAGAGGATCAATTCCCTCTTTTATTGTTTTGGAAATTTTCGATTTTGATGCTGAAACCAAAGTTACGCTGTTTTTTCACTGTCAACAATAAATATGTTTTCAGCACGGTTAGTCCATTGAGAAGTTACACAAGGGGTTGCATTTTTCACAGGACGCAATTTCATTTTTTCGATGTGTAGGGGGAGGGGTAGGGGTAAGCTTGAATCCAACTGTGTGGGGTCGTGACTCTTGTCGCGCTGCCGGCATCTTGGGTGCAAATGGTTTTCACGCTTCACCTGACAAACTATTCATGCAAAGAAAATGTATGCTGACATTTTTGTTGAAATTAAATTTTTCATAACTTTGTATGAAAAAATTTTGTATCGTAATTTCGAAAATAACAGTGTTATATACGAAAATAGTTGAAAATTCTGGTACAAATTTTCTTTCCGGCGGAATAGTTTGTTTTCAAGTAATTTTACAATGAAATGGCATCAGATCATTTTCATAGAAGGGATTTCAACGAATGATTTTCAATATGATTTTTCAATTTCGTTCATTTCTTAGGGTTTAGAGCGCTCTGAAGTTGAGCGTAATCTCAAATACTACTCATGATAAATATAATTTTTTTAAATATATATATATTCACACCAGAGGGAAGCCTTGTAATGTATCTCTTGTTTCTTGCATGAATAATAAGAACGAAAATAAAAATTATTTTCATTTCCGTAAAACAAATACAGAAACACCCTGCAATTATTATCTTCCGAGAGATATAAGGGATATTCATTCCTCACGTTCCAATCAACCTTCTGGGAACAATCTGAGACCAATAAAAATGAGAGATTGCATTCAAAGTTGACCTTAGAAATCGGCCCTCTACACTTGTTCAGATTAAAATTTTTTCAGACAAACAACAAAAACTCAGAATTATTTTGATATTCGAGCTATGAGTTATCGATTCATTGGAATACAAATCTATTTTGTTTTATTTTGTATGGAGTTTCTTGAAATTGTTTTAATATTAGGTCCACTTCTTTTTGAAATAAAGATATACCACTAACATTACCAGAGAAAAATATTTCAGTTATCCATATTTTTGACAATCTCAATTGATGAAGTGTTTGATGAGGAAGAGATATATGCGATTATAACTCATTATCTGATAGTCATTGGGCATGCACTTATTGCGATTTGATATAAAAAATTGTACAGTCATGTCTCACAACAAAATCTGTTGATAATCTATCATCTCAACCTGAATTCACAACTCTGTTTCTCTTCTCCTGATATCAGTATTGCTTGCTCATTCAAACCATCTTCAATATGTTCATCTATGCCCATTCGAATTAGATCGACTGGACGAATATGCTCTGTGTTATGTGTTATCTATAACTTTTTCCCCGAGGTCCTAGGACAAATAAGTGTAAAGCTCATTACAAACGGCAATATTTCCTGACGTCTATATCCACAACGGCTTTGTCAGGCCAATTCTTGAATTCGGAAAAGTGTATGGTGTATCATTTATAAAATGTTCAAAGACGAGCCACTCGAATACCTTACAGCAAAAATCGTTTCTCATATGAGAATCGTCCGTCATACGAACAGCGCTTGCGAAATTGCACCTCCCTACATTGAACAAGAGACGAAAAAGAGGGAATCGAAACCACTTACTTACCATGCCCTTAAAAATCCGTCATCTGCAATAAATCATATTTTCCAACAAGCGGACAAAGAAAGGGTACGTGGACATCAACTGAAGAAAAAGAGACTCATTCCGAACCACTTGCAGGCAGAACTTTCTTTCCAACAGAGTGTTTCATTATTGGAACTCCTTACCTAGTGATATCGTACTCTCACCCAATGTTAATATCTTTAAATCTCGATATGACAGTTATATTCAACACTGAGTGTACATGTATATTTTATATTCCTGAGCTAGATAGGAATTATTTCCTCAGCTCTTATCATCCTGTAATAATAGTAATATATATAATAAAACAACCTAAAGTCAACACCAAATTTGATGTTATCTTTCTTGAATCTCCCGGTATTGACGGGAAAAGAAATTACTTGAAGCAAAACCAAGTCATAATCTGCAAAACAAATTAGGCACTGGTACCAAACCAGAATTGTTTGACGGAACACACTGTAATTCCAAAGAGTATGCCTCATACATTTTTGTCAATCTCAGGATGACACTAGTTCGAAATGTAATGTAATGTGAGCATATAGAGAAAAATTGGTTTTCGTTACATTTTTTCACAATACATTCGTGCAAGTTGTAACTCATCCTGTATCATTTGAAACAGTAAAGTCACATGATTTTTGTAGTTTAACCTATGTTTTTATGTTTAACAAATGTAAGGCAGTTCGTAAAACGACTTCCATCCAAATTCTCACCCCAAATTCTGGGTTGCCCTTGTGGTACCGGTACCATACAGTATCTGCAGTAGTTTTTTGCAGATTACGATTTGTCTTATCCTAAACTTACTTCCAGTTTTTAAGGCAGACGGAAAAATTGGCCGAAATAATGTGTCATTGCCGGCGGGGCTATACAGGGTGTCTCAGAATTTTCTGAACAAGCGATCCATTAAAAACTGGCTCATTCCCAAAACTATGGAAGAAATCACGCATATGTCCGGTGCATAAATCCGGTACAATTAATGACATAGAAAATTACAGGCCGATTGCTTCAATATCACCTTTTTCGAAACTTATTGAAATTATAATATCTAACATAATTTATGATCACATTAGTAATTCTCTCTCCGAGCACCAACATGGCTTTGTGAAGTTACGTAATACCGCATCCAACCTCTGCTCTTTCACTCAATATGTTTCAGATGCCTTAGATTCGAAAAAACAGGTGGATGTGGTATATACTGATTTCAGTAAGGCCTTCGATAAGGTGTCGCATCATCAGCTTCTGGAAAAAATAATTCAATTTGGAATTTCTTCAAAAATTCAACTTCTTCTCAAATCTTACCTCATGGATAGACCACTCTTTGTTGAATACGAGGGAACTCAGTTATTCGAATTCATAAGTTCCTCCGGAGTTCCCCAAGGCTCCAATCTAGGTCCACTCTTATATTTAATATTTATCAATGATATAAGTGATTCCTTTCATTCCAAAACTCTTCTTTTCGCTGATGATATGAAAATTTTTCGAGAAATAAGTAACCATGAAGATTTCTATATTTTACAGAAGGATCTTAATTCAAACGGCAAATCCAACGAAAGTTTTGGGTTTTGTTATACGAAATTGTAAGGAGTTTAATTCGTTTGAGGCCTCACGTTCTGTCTACTTTTCTTTAGTACGTAGTAAGCTTGAATATTGTAGTCGAGTTTGAAATCCGCATCAAGTCAAGTATATCAATATTTTGGAGTCAGTGCAAAAAAAATACTAAAATTCGCATTCTATAAAAAATACGGAAATCATCCCGAAAGACATTATGATTATAATGCACTTCTTGAGGAGTTCAAAATGACTTCACTGAAAAAACGTCGTGAAATAGGTAGTTTGATGTTTCTCTACGAGATTATCCACTATGATATTCATTCTCCTCTGTTACTGTCCTTAATGAATTTCAATGTCCCTCGAATTTGTTCGAGCTCCAACATAACTTTTTATGTAAATGTCTCAAATACGCAACTCAATTTCAATAGTCCGGTCACTTCTATGTGTCGCAGTTTCAACAATCTAAATAATGTAGATATTTTTTTCTCAAATTCATCATGTTTCAAAAACGAACTATATAGATCAATACCTAATTGACATGTCAGTAATCACCATCAATCTTTGTTTTTCACAATTATATCAGGGATTTCCTCTATATTTTACTCTCTAATAAGTTACATACACTGTACTTTATTATATACTCCTGTAATTGGACTTAGGTCTGTTGGATGTTATTATGAATAAAGAAATAAAAATAAAAATAAAATACTGGGAGAGTTAGAAAAGTCGAAAAATCATCTTTTTGAACATCGAATTGCCTTTGAATTCGGTATTAGTTGATAGTTGAACTTTTTGTTTGTGTGAAAAATGGTTTTCTGATACTGGCACAGTGATAGTTTTCTCATCCTGAAGATGCCAACCTTGTAGCGAAACGGTCGTCGAGTGCAGATAATATCAAGTTGGTGTAAGGATTTCTACAAAAAGTTAAAAAATATGTTCAGCGAATCACGAGGAATATCAACAAGACCAATTTTCATAAGGCGTCTTCTTAAAAAACCATTTTTCCTACAAACTAAAAGTGCAACTACCAACCAATAGCGACTCTAAAAGAACAATAAGCGAATAATGCATGTTCAAAATGAGCTTGTCGTGAGAGAAACGATGGAGTTACGATTATATTTCTGCGAAAAAAAATTCTGGGACACTATATCCGAAACCCTATATGTTGTCATTTGTCAGGTGAACCTGGAAGCGAGAAAATTAAAACATACGTCGTGCTATTCATTCATTATTCTTGAAAACTTTCACGTCAATTAACTCTACATTATATCTAATATCTTCGGACGTTTTCTACTCTCATATCTACAATATTACTATCTGCATCATTCACATGCAAGACCGTCGCAAATGCCTGTCTCATTCCGTGTTGTAATATGATTGCGTGCATCCGCACACCTTTATCACCCTACCACCCCTGACCCAGCCCACACCACATGTCTCCGAAGACCATCGCCTCGGACAGCGCGTGACAAGACTAACACAAGATTCATAATTCATCCTCATTATGTCTATTGTCTTACTCAACTGCTATCCAATAATCTGAACACAGTGGTGTACTGAAAAAATTGGGGTGTATTATATTAATGGTTATATATTTTTTTTTTTTTAGATTTTTTTATGTATGACTTGTTACATGTAAGCTGTTTGTAACCAAATTTTTTTTTTATATTAACGAAAAAACTATTCTGACCACAATTTGTGCAAAATGTTTTGTAATTATTCATGTCATAACCATTTTTATAACCGTACTATTTTGACTTGTTCTATATTATGCTAGACATAATCTAAAGAACCAATAAACTATTATTATTATTATTATAAATTTGTATATATTGTATATATATCTCGCCAGCAGAATTAACACAAAGCTAGGTAATTACCAAAACTGATGGATTTTCATATTGAGAGAGTTATTTAATAACAATGGTATATCAGCATAAAAGGTGACAATTTGAAATACTTCCATGTTGAATATTTCAATAAAAGATGATAATATAAAAATCTTCTAGCGAGTGAGTTGACGCAAGTGGTTTTTTACCTGGTTCATGACGGGGATCCTGGGTCAAGTCTCCAATATATAGAATATTTCCACTTGAAAATTTATCTCTATTGTATCTCTGCCATGATGTCAAACCATCCCTGAAGTGAATTTTCTGGTCCATTCTTGTCGAAACCACAGCTTGAAACTAGCAGGTGTCAATTTTTTGGGTTATTTACATACCATAATCTGAGAAAAGGAACTTGGTGGTCTGATGAAACCACACAAAAAATTGACTTCAACTACACAAAGACCATTGCTACAACAAAAACACTACTCCGCAAAATAATCGCGAAGCAATAGAAATTGAGAAACGTATTAAATGCTTCAACAAACGAGATGACTCAGAAATACTTCCCAATATCTAAACCAGCGGTTCTCAACCTTTTTGAGTCATGTACCCCAAAATTCTTTTTATGTTTGGTACCTACCACCTAACTGAAATACCTATATAGCTAGGTAATCTAATTTACTGCAATTCATATGCTGGAATTTTGAGCAATGGATGAAATAAAATTCAATAAAAATAAAAATTATTTTTTAAGTTTATAGTTTTAGATTTCATACATAGGTAGTTCTAAGTTAGATTAACAAACTAATTAGTGAGAAGGTTGTGCTCGAGTATTTCCACATAACTCATCTGCGATTGTACTATTTTAATTTTTTGTTTGTGTTATTTTTTGTGGTACTGGTTTTGGGTCTGTTCTTGTGTACCACCGCCAATAATGATATGTACCAACACTGGTACATGTACCACAGGTTGAGAACCGCTGATCTAAACCATTACTGTCCCATCGAACAAATCCACTAATTAAACCTCAAACCATCCCAACATCTGGTCCGATATCATTTTCCACACCGTCAGCCCTTCATATATATAGTTATGAACAGCGGATCTTCATCAACACAACATCAGTTATCACTTTGTTATGATGAGAGTTGCATGAGGATTGAAGATACTTAAACCTTGGCGGCAAGTGACGCGAAAGTCTTGATGATACATCTGTCCATAACGCCCTGGCCAATTATCTCCCTTACAAAATAACTGAGCGAGACAAAGCATGAATTCAATTGTCTGTTCAGGTGCGTTTTCACCAAAAAGCGAGCACGAGCGAACAAACACGAGCGAGCATTCTGCATCAATAATCGTCTGGTGAGTACCAGCTAGCGAGCGGGCGAACGTTTGCTTGTTCGCGTTCAAAAAAGATCGAGAGGAAGGCGGTACATCAAAGAAAATACTTGTTCGTGCTTGTTCAGTGTGGACGGGATTTAATCGTCAAAACTGCTCGCGCTTCGATCGCTTGCGTTTTACTGCATGCTGCAATACTTTTTAGTACATTATTATTATCGGGTTGGTTCATGAACTTGGCCGTACTTGTTTAGATATTTTAAAAACATACATGAGAGAGCTGTATGAGTCGCCCGTTGCGAGAAATCTTAAGGTTACAGCAAGTCGTTCTGCCGCAGGAATAGCTCTCCTGTAGTTTGTGTCATATTTCATTATTTTTGGTTCCATCAGTTCTAGCAGAGTTTTGAAATCTTCAGGGGACATTCGGCAAAAATTCTGAAACATTCCGTAATCCTGTTCCAAATCTCGCAATAGGCCACTCCCACTATAAATATGTTGGTGTTTAAATATAGTTGCTTGCCAAAATCGTTTCTCCTTTTTTTTTTTTCAATATCAATACAACGAAAGCAGCACTGGCTAACAATAATTTTTCATGGTCAGCCATATTCACCGCGCTCGCACTGCTCGCACAAAGTAGATGGATCAACTCCAAACATGAACATATTCGCTCTGCTGTGGACGAGATATCAATATGTCGAGCAAACATGAGCAAACATACACGAATGTTCGCTCGTGCTCGCTTTTTTGGTGAATACGCACCTTTCGGCGAACATGAAACAAAGAACACGAACACATATTACAATTGATATTATACACACCGGGTTGAATCGATATTGTTAAAAAATGCTTGATGCGAAAAACGGTCTGGTAGTGGCTTCGAGAATGCCTTCTTCATCTAATTCTTATCAAAATGATTTTGAAATGTGAATCCATGAGTTCAATAGAGACATTGTTGGGAAAACTATTTTTTGACGTAAAAAAAACAAATATTGTGACAACAATCGGTCTACAAAAAAAAATTGCTTCAAACAGACGCCCTTTTCAAGGGTTCCATTTATTCATGAGAATATTATGAGAGAAATGAGCAATCCTCAAAAGTTTGCAATAAAAACTTCTGATTTCTGAAGAAAGAACCCTTACAGTTACGCCCCAGTTCCACCTGGTGAGCTGACATTAGCATTATCGAATCTAATGTGAGGCTAAAGATAATGACAACTAATGTTGCCTAGCGAATCTTCGAATGGATAGCTTCGAAAAACTTCGGGAAGAAATGAAGTCGGTATCGTTGTGATGATCCTTGTGGAATGGATATTCGAAGATTACTCTAAAAAAAACAAAGGAATTGGCCCTGAAATAACACTTTCCGTAAATCGATGAACATTCCCCGTATTAACTAGGAAAAACACAAATTTGCGAGCTAGCGAGTATTAACTTTTAGTGTGCGATTTCAGGTAGGTACCTTGAGAAATGAGATGATTTTATCATAGACATTTTTCGGGATTAACATCAATGAAAATTGTATACAGCCTCAGTATGGGTTGAGTGAAAGAACTCTGCCTTTTTGCGTCAATTATTGATAATATTATTGTATAATGTATTTGTATTCATATTACGTCAATACGTTGAATGAATAATAATAATGAATGCGTTTATTTGGTCTCAATGGTATTCTATTCAATAGACTGAAAATTTCAGTGTTTACCAAATATTTATCTTGGTTTTGATCAAAACCAGATAATTATCACAATTTCGATATTGTATCTCGTTATACGAACTGAACAAGAACCCAGATAGCTCAAAAATATTCTTAGGTTAGCCGAGGATTATTCTCCAAAATTATCTAAATATTCCTAGAATAACACGAAAATATGTTAAAGATTTTAGGAATATTCTCAGATTATAGAAACGGGACACTTCTCAATAGTCGGAGAATATTCTCAGAATAATGATAGGAATATTCTTGTAACTTATCTATAGAATAATCATCCGAAATTGTTCTAGGGTTATGCCATGAACATATATAGAATAAATAAATTATAATTGCCCCATATCAATATGATTAGGTTATTTTTGTATTATCCTCAATATATTCTGAGAATAATTTATGATTATACCATCTGACAAAATACTTCTAAAATAATTCAATGTCATCCCGTCAGGTTACTGCAAAAACACGATAACTCCATTTTTGGCATTTTCGAGTTGAGTGCAGTTTCGACTTCAACATAGTTCAAATAATATACTGTATAAACTGCATATTTCCATTACACTTGTCTTGTTGACATTCGTTCATCACTATTTAGAATATTATACGAATATACATTACAAGATATTGGTGGTTGATCCAGCTATAAGTGAAACAAGAAGATTTATTGTAGTCTATATATTATAATTATTATAATTACACAATTTCTTGGAGGTACTACATATTTTTCATCTTTTGTCGAATCCTATCTGGAGATTTAGTTAGCTATAATGCAATTTGGTTTTCAATTTCCTTTACAGATGCGGCGGTAGATGATAATTTCACAGCCTCTGAAAAATAAAGAAATTATGAATAATTTATGATTCACACTATTTATATAAGCACAAAATTCATTAATGAATTCAGTTGTTTCTTTCTTGAGATTATAGATGAACGCAAAAATAATCGTGTTTGTAATGATAACTGAATCTTTTTGATGTACCTACATGAAAAAATTTATGAAGAAAAAAACAGAATACTCATGACGAATTGGGCATTTACAATACCCCAAGAATGAAGACTTTAACACAAGCAAATCAAATAAAAGGTTTATGCAGTCATAACTGATACTAAGAAATAAGACTAGGTATTTAGTAGTGCATGAACTTGTTCATTGATTTGCTTGCTTTGAAAAGACAGGAAATCGGGGTTTTACGCCTATGTTCGTTTCTAATCCAATTCTGCCCGAAATTCCTCCTTCTTTCTATCAGCACAATAAACTCATTCTATATATCGTTTTTCATCACTTTCAATTAGAATCATAAGCATTTTTCACTGCAAAACTCTGTATTGTGAATCGTCATAGAAATTCGAGGTTAGCAAAACAGTAGAACGCGCGACGCGATCTGATCAGTAGAAATGATTCATAATATCTTCACAAATTATTTTTGTCATTTTGTCATGTTTCTCTGCAATTTGCGACCACCAGTAATGACACAATAATCCAACAATTGTTGGAAAATGAAATGCTATTATAAAAACACTTTCTCCTCTCTGTTAATTACCAGGAGCTACCACTGCAACTATTAATTTTCATTTGGAACTCGTATGGTGGCATTAGCGTAAGTAACGTTCATATCCTTGAATTATTTCATTTAATTCTTTGAAATATTCTAGCACTTAAATTCCATTCCAGAATAAGCCGCAAAATTCAAGTATGAGTTTTTCAAGAAGAATGGGTGTCTCTATATATAGAGCGAAACTGAAGTGATAATTTCAATTTCGAAGGCGATTAATTGTCACATTTTATGAGAAAACAAAAGTTGACATAATCATATCTCCTGAATCGCTTCGTTTTTCGAATAAGAGGATGTTGATGTAAGTTTGATAGAGTTTTATTTGTCGATACAACCTAACTCTTTGGTTTATACTTTGTGGATTATTTATTTTAAAGATATTTGTTGTTGATCCAGGATACGTACGAAAATATATAATCCTATTTTGAGGGACATTTATCTTTATAAATTATTCACAGGATTCGAAGGTTTTGTAACCACTTGTCAAAATTTTGTGTTCTCCTATGAATGAAATCAAATGACGAATTATATATATGACTTTTGGGACCACTGTCATTATAGGTTTAGTGCCGTAGCCTCTTAGACTAAACGTAATCCGGTCTCCTCTACAAACAATCCAAATAAAATGTTCGGCTCCTACGTTTATATTTTCGGAGATACAGGTCTATTCTGTTGTGAAATCTCATATGAGGGCGTGTTTGGTGTTATGATCAAAGGAATGATGAATTTTGTGTATTTTTCAAGACAGAAACTTTATGTGAAAAATGGTGAAGGAAACAAAAAATGAACCTGTATCTACGAAAATAGACATGAGGAAGACGGACCTAGTTGAAGGGAAAGTTGAAGTATAAAATATGGAAGAATTATTCGTGGAAAGTAATATATCTGAATAAACTAGCGCTTCTCAGTTATTCTCTACATCTCCATTAAAATCTCAAGTGATTAGTGACTGAAGCAAAAGTCATAGAGAAAGAAACAAATTTATAACATTCATGTAAAGAGAAAGAGTTAATGAACATATTTTAGAAAGAGATATTTTAGGTGTGTTGAACGAAATCGGCTAGGTGACTCATTTTTTCGCTCAATTTTAGATTTTGGTCTCAGCTGCTCATATGTTGGTAGAGTTTGCAAATACTGTTTGAAAATGGAACGAAATCTCCTAGCGCCGTCCATGTCGATCGTATACGCACCCTTCAGGTATAGATTTGATAAAATCGACATAAGTATCGAGAAGCCTTTCAATCTTATTCACCAGGCAATGACTTGGTCGTAGTATAAGACCTGTAATACTATAAAATATTCGATATCATCTAGACCCTGTGGCTTAATGAATTTTATTTCCGAGGGTTACGGTGGTCGATCTAGTGATTAATTGGCCCAACTTCTGCTGGAATATTTGCAAGTTTGGAAAAGAAACATATCAGCAAAGACTCGCATAGTTACCCCATTGAGATTTTACCAGGTGTAATGTCACTTTGAAAATAAATTGTGAATTGTTCATCGGTAAGGCACATCAAAATGAACGCTCAATACATATCTAGTTCGACCCTACATTCTATAATTCGTTGATCCTAGTTCTATCTTGACTAATTGTTTCATAAATTGATACTAAATATCTGGATCGTATATCAAACGGAGATCAAACAAAAAGAAGTGATATTTGGAACAGCACCCAAAAAAACGGTAGTGTTTCTGGATCATTGCCGCCCGTTGTCAGTACATGGTATGACCATGGGTCGAATTCATAGTCGCACCTCAAGCTCAAGGCGTACTCGGCACCCAAGGGCTGTCGGAAAAATTGTTTGTTATATCAGGCCGTACCTTTGCTGTGGGCATCAGAGTGCTGGAATCGGTGTTTGTTATTTTCCAATACACTTTTATATTATATCAAAAGCTGTTCACGCATTTTATTTTACTCAATACGAATCGAAACAAATTAATAAAAAACTTCTCGAAACTCTTTACATGTCGCGTGAACACTGCGACATCAAACATCAACTGAATCAAACAAACAAAACAGGCAATGTTGTCAGCTTTTTTGTTCTCTTGACTCCAACTCAACTCGGTCTAGAAATGTTTTCTGGAATTGAAACACTGGAGATTTCCAGAGCCACCTCGCAAAAGGTCGGCCTCAAGGCTTGTCTATGGTTTTGACCCTAGGAGAAACGTCACAAACGATTGGAGCCAAAAATATACACCAGCAGCACATTTATGGGTTCGATTGGAAGATATTTCACGCAGGTAACAATAGTTGCCTCTGTGATGATGTCAGTTGACATATCCTGTACACAGGAGGACTTCTTGATAAAATCATCAATGCATCACTGATTCGTCTTGATGGCTTCGTTCGTCTGCTACACCGACTCGAAAAGCTTCAATGATCCAGAAGCACGTGTCTACAGTTGCCTATCTGTCATTTACTAAGCTTTGTTTATCGAATACCCACCGGACACCAGTTCTCAATTTATTCCTTTGGCACGGATATTTCAAACATGCCGTTATACTTCTAGCTGCATGAGTGTCTGCGGTTATCTGGAGTGCCTCGATGTCCACTAATTATGTTTTTGTATTTCATCCACTGGATATCACATTTCATTCCATACCCACTTATGAAGGGGACAAAAGTGTGCTTTATCTAGGAACCCACTTACGTGTATCGTTTTTTTCTTTTTCTTCTACAGATATTTTTCTGTCTGTATGGTTCTTCCAACCAGTTCGAACTCTTTTTTTGTCAATCCAGTACTCGGTCTTTCATTTGAAAAACTTCCGACAAAACATTAATTCAGATTTAGAATTTCGCACATAACGAAAGCATAATATTCACACAAAACAAAAACGTAAACTTCCAGACAATAAATTGACCTACCTGATTGAACCCCCACTGACGTCATGCGTCAGTCTATAGAAATGCCTTGTCAACATATCCTCGCATAAATTGACAAATGTACTGTCGATAAAAACAAGAGCCGAGCACTTTCGCGCCCTGTTTCTTCCTCTTGTTCATCGAGTGCGAGAAGGATGGATATATCGAGCACTTTGCTTGCCGCTTTCAATCCGGCGTGAATTAGATGGCCCATAAATGTCGGAATATTTTTTCATTCAACGGCTTTTTTGATTCACCTAAACATTGATTCCAGTTAATAAATAAAAGGGGAGATGATCGCCTATTCTTCAATCGTTCCAATACTCGTATATCACTTACGTGTTCATAACTCTATACTAAATAGAAATCTACTTATATTATTTTTGGGTGATAGTTGGAGAAATTTCGGATGTATCAAAGCTTGAGCAAAAGAATAATTAATGCTTGACGCTTTGTACCAGGAGAAAAGAATAAACATACAAATGGCCACTGGTATTCATCAACTTTTTCCTTATTCTTCCCTTTATATGTTTTGCTGACCAAATAATTTGGTATATTTTATTTTAGGTCCAGAATGTCAACGTCCTGATGCTGGACAATTGCTACGATGGGTTTGATTTGTATGAGAAATATCAATTAAATGAACCCTCCCAGATTTTTTGGAGTTATTCAAAACTCCACAACGATTAGGCTGTGGGCTGAGATAACAAGATAGTTGTAGTTTAGCACCAGGAAGTATACTTTACTATGTAGGATGTTCGTCTTGGTTTTTATCAGGATGCAAGACCGGTCGCCCTGATATCATGCACTGAACGCCTTTTACAATCTGTGACATGATTATAAATTTTTTATTGGATTTATGAAATTCTGTCAGTACTTGACATACTGGTGATCATGCCCTATAAGGTGATAATGCCGGAAATATAATATAAGGGTATTGTGATCGAAACGATAAATTGAATGTTTTTTTTTGAGTACTTGCATCGGTATTTATCGAACGAGATATTCGCTTTGAGTGAATGGTAGACATTTTTCAGTAACCTGTAACAGATAGAACGGTAAATTTTATGTATGACGTCAAATTAATCGCCTTGAAACATATTTGGTAACATGTTGCAAACAACTGATCATTTATAATGCATTGGAAATATTTTTGATCTCATGTCTATCAAAGCCGACCACACACAGACAGACTTCTCTGCACGAGTAGACTTCATCTATCAAAGTGTTCAAATAAATATGTACAGCTCAAGCACTTCGATCCCCAAAATTGAATGCATATATCATCATCGACAAATTCGATATTATAAAATTTTTATAGGTAGTGAACATGTGTGTCTACTGTCTCCTTTACTAATAGCACAGTCCTCGTTTTTTGTTTGGGCATTCCAAAGAAAAAGTGAAATTGGGAGCAGTACGTTATTGTGCAAAAGCCACGATGATGTTTATCAGGTACAGATAAGATGCGTCTGCGCCTAAGAAACACAACAACTCCAAACTGGATGATAAATTTAAAATCGGTCCTCAACTTTGTTTGAGAAAATGTGTCTTAACGACGTTGTTATGAAAGATTTCTGCAAGACTTTAGGAGAAGAGTCTCTGTATGTAAGAACGGCTAATTTGTTTTCATAGTGGAAATGCTTATCAGAAGTTAATCAAGAAACATTTATTTCGAGAAAAAGGTAACGTTATTATCGAATTGGTTCTCATCCTTCCTTGTATATTTCTATTTTTTAATTTTGAATACCTGAAGAAGCTTTGGAGCAAATATTAATTTCTTTGTTCCATTGAAAATATTTTTTCGAATGATCTATTACTCAACACCGCGTGCTGTTCAAACTTGTGAAGAGGGTTGAATGAAATTTGTGTTACACGTTATATACGTTCCGTAGTTTTCTGGGTTCGTAACCTACCACCACCTGAAAAAATAAGAATTGATATTGGAATCTATACAAGTGTAGAAGGGCACATTTTCAAAGAAAAAACGGATAACACAACGGAGCACACAAAAAAATTATATTTATTAAATTCCCTTTTCGTGCGGTCAAAAATATATTGGTGAAATGTCTCGACCATCAAAAGTGCGAAAGAGTGAAACAAGATGTACATCAGGAACAGACAGATAGGTGGTTCTAAATTATCAGAACACATTCTTACTGCCGATGGAGATCACAATGGAACGACACTAAAATTATGACGGAAGAGAGCAATGGTAGGAAACGAAAATTAAAGGAATCTGCTTTCATCATACTGTCTGGTGAAGAATGCATATCTGTGAGTTCGCTTGATATGGATGGCTACCCCTCCTGAAGGACAAAATGTTATGTCAAATTTGAAATATTTGACAAATTTCATTTATGAAGATTGCTCACAAGAGATACTCGCATTTGAACAGGATTTTGGTTAAAAGTTTTTTGAACGGAAGCGGATTTAGTTTCGGTTGGTGTGTCGGTATTGAGTTTTGACGTTTTGCCAACATCTCAGTTGTCATTTTCAAGAATGTCACTGCTACTACTTGGTGCTAGCGACTGTTGCTAGATAAACTCCCAGAATATCAACTTCGCATATATGAATCTTTAGTCAAAATGAAAAATTGAGCTGTCCTCGCGATTTAAATAAAAATAAAAAAACAATGAATGTGATTTTCACTGAACAGTAACTTGCACTAACTCAGCAGTTTTGTGAACTGTGTGATTGCAATAGCACAAAAAATATTCTTCAATTACAGATTCAGTTGTTAGACAGCTAGAAAATTACCATTTCTCAAGAACATTCTATCATTTAGGCATATAAAGCGCAACACAACGATTACTGGAATCGTCACCTAATACAGAACTACGTTCAAAAATGTTCTGTGAACTGTCTGACAATAACACAAAAATATTCAATTACAGATTGAATTTTTAGACAGACAGAAAATAACTATTTCTCAAGAACATTTTATCATTCAGCCATATAATGAATGAATAATGATTTCGATAAAAGAAATAAGGACAAACATTGAGAATGTCTTGTTTTCAGTATTATTCAGAGAAACATGTTTCAGTTTCCTTTTTCATCTCAGGATATTCTCCTATTAATTTTAATTAGGTATCTCATTCAACTTATTACATCGAAAGCTCCACTTTAAGATAAAACCTGAAGCAATTAACAAACTTAAAGCCCACTAAAACCCGAGCCATTTTTAAACAAGCTAATTTTCAACTTAGAGACCTAAAGTCTTTTATGCAATTTTTCTGTCCCTGAAATACTTAAATACTTTTTAATTAAAGCTACTTTGCGAGCGCATCGAGTCTTAACAGCCAACCCTTTACTCACTCGTAGCTACTTGTACTTTAATCTTTCGGTGTTTCTTGGAGGAAAATGAAAGCAAAGAATATTAGCCCGGAATTAGAAACAATGTCAACGAATGAAAGCTCAATTATTTCGTTTCTCTTGGTCGGGTCTCATATCTCATCTTCTTTAAGTTCTACAAAATTATCTATGAACTTGAGCGCGAATGGAATATACACAACACATTCTCAGGCGAAGCTATTTTTTACTGACAATGGCCATTTTTGCTGCACATACGTTCATTTCAATTCGTATGTCGTTTCATTCAATTTCACGAAGTGCGGAATGCCGTTTGGCTCATGATTAGTATGGTCTTATAACTGAAAGTTTCAAACAATGAGAGTTAATGAACAAAAATCATTAAATCTGAGCACGACAACCGATTGTTCCAAATCCTTACACATGCATCTTAATGATGAATATCAACGATGAGTACCAACTCATATAAAACATGTTCAGGATTGCTCCTCAATTGTTGAAAAATCAGTGGGTTCAGAGTATTCGATCCAAGTTAGAAGTTTTTACTTTCAAATGACTGAACTACAAATTGAAAAAATAGGACACTGCGAACCAATATTCTCGAAGAACTTTCCACGCAATCTGAAGAAGGGTCATTCGATGTACTTTCAAAGTATGCAAATTCAAAATCGTAAATTAGGGACGAACTAAGCAAGCAATTTATGTGGACAAAGGGGTTAAAAGACATTGGATAGGGGAGAAAATCTATACTTAATTCTACTCGCACGCACTATATTGTCATCCTTCGTCGTTTAGTTAAAAACTCAGATGGTCAAGCGTCCCCGTTTCCGCATGAAAAACCATTATTGGTAGTCGAAGACTGAAGTAGTTATCTGTGGAATATATCGGGAATGCTAACGAGATTGCTTTTTGATTTTCTCATCGAATATGTTTTGAAAGATATGGAAAAGTTGGTTGGCAAATATTTAGAGATCCAAAAAGTAAGAAGACAAAGTGCTCCTTTAAAACTTCCATAATGATGACATTTTTGGTAATATCAAAGTTTTCCATAATATGAGTTCTTTCGTTCAAATCATTCATTTACCAAAAACTTAATAGAACTGTAATTTCCACATTGGGAAATACTCATACAAAGTTTTCTGTATGATTTTCACGGAAGTAAGTTTCACAAAACCGCAACACATGTTCTTCAAGCGCACATTTAGTTTTTCTGCTATCAAAAACTAGTTTGGGATAAAAAATGAATATTTACTCTCCGCAGTAGGTTCCTAGTTGATTTGTTCCATTCAAAAATAAAACCTGACACCAAAATATTGTTATATTTCCAGCTCATCTAATCATTGGTCGATATTTATGAGTTTACTGGAGTTAGATCTTCTACTGATTTCTCACAAGTTCAACTACAGAAATGACTATAGAGAATAGAAAAGATTATTTACTTTAATGAAACTTCGGGAACGAAAATACAGTACTTCGTTAGTACAGTCACACTGGACTAGATTGTGTTAGCAGCGGAACACCTCCGTGATAGATAGAGAAAACTCAGTTTTGAGAAATGGTGAGATAGTTTATTCTAGCAAGTCATTACAATGGAGTGGTGAACTGATGATCGGACTAATCATTTTTGATAACCAGGGGGGCGATTCTCAAATGTGGATTTATTGTGTCTTATGCAACAAATCAGTGTATTGCCTCGTTTACCCTTGCATCGGGCAGAAGACATTTGAGAATCAGGCCCCAGAATTGTTAATGGTGCTCACATTGGAGGTGGTAAGCCATAATGCGGATAATTTGGGAGATGATCTCGGAACAATGGTATGTTTTGAGAATATATGGTAATATTGCTAGAGTTCCTTTTCATTCATCGACAAACATTCGCCGCACATGCGGAATATTAGTCTCTATGGTCAGAGAACACGCAATTTCTTCAACAACCATAGGTAAAACCAAGAGATTGACCTTGTTGGTGCGTAGTCGACCACAATAATGTCTACGACCACGAAGAAAGACTCCGTTTCGAAATGACCTCACATTTACAAGAAAATTTATCCATATTCATACACCAAATCGTCAGAATTGAAAAGGAATCTCCTGAGTGGAATTAAATCATTGCATCAATAGTAGAAGTAGAACTTTGGGGAAAATATTGTTTTTTCTCCTCCAAGCTGATGCAAAAGTCATGAAACTTCCGTGAAAGAAGTAACATAGAATATTTGGCAAACACCTCCTGTTCATATATGTTTGTTATTTATAGACGTTCAATTGATTTACGAAAGGGGGAAAAAGTCTATATAAAACAACTACTTCCCTGCCTATATGAAGCGACAGGCGCTAAATCATATGATAGTCAATTTTTCTTGCTCAATAAGTATACCGAGCACTCGAAACCTGATTCGAGCAGATTTTCTTCATAGGATATTTGTACACGAATTGACAGTATTCTGCATATAACAGAAATATAATTCATTCTAAATCCAGTCAAGCTTTTTTCGCCTAGAGAAAAAAATCTCTTGAGCTTAACAGTAAGCGTATGTGTAAATTGTGTGTGTAGTTTAATATATACTTTCTTCCTTTTTGTGAATGGAATGAACTTCTAGGAATGATAAACACAAAACAACAGAGATAATACGACATCAATATAAATTATCAACTGATCTATATAATAATACCACTTTATTTTCCTGAAAGGGGACGAAATCAAATTCATCCTCCTCAAGGATACAATACCACTTTATAGAAATTGTCCATCAAGACTACCAGCGGGAGAAATGTTTAACAGGGAAATTCCATCGGAAAGAACTGTGTGCGGAAGTAATATTGCGATCTTAAAACCCAAGCTTTTTCTCAAGGTCGAATGTACGAGTAAATCGATAGGAATTGCTTCGATGGCTTAACGTGAATATCATTGAACTCTCGAAAGGATATAAGGACCGAATTGACCTCCATTAATTATTTCGATTGTATACAATTTGTTCCAAATTAGGAATGAAAATGAGTTTGCTGTGCTTTTCCTCCTGAATTTCTTAATGTACTCAATATTTTCGATCTTGAACATCAAATTGAAATAAGATACTCAATTTTGTTCAGAATTTAGAAGGAAATTCTGGAATAATGAAGATAAAAAAGCTAATTTGAAGAACCTCATTATTATGTCATCTTAAGAATGATAATAATAGACTTTATTGGAAAATAAAAATCAATAGTTTACCAAAAGGCTAGGTTCAAATCTGAAGTGCAGAACACTACAGATTTATTCTTCCACTTAACCTCCAAAATCCACTTCTTTCGTGTGAGACCTTTGCTATTTGAAATATTTTTACTGTACTCATCGGGAAAAAAGTGGCGGATTTACACTTATGGGCATAATAGATAATTCAGGTGTAAGTCTGATATACACATGCGTATATTGTTGAATCACATACTAACTTGATCTACCTAAGATTGAACTAAATAAATAATATTGTAAAAAGAAAATAGAAAAATTGCAAATACTGGGTACAGAAGAAATAAGAAAACAGCGGACATGGAAAGGTACATCGTAGTTAAATCGAACATTATAAATTTCAACGACCTTGGAGTTTTCAGCACATTAAAGTGAGTTTTCTTTCAATTTGACTCTGAATATGTTTCCATTAAATTTCTTGAGATTCTTCGGCAGCCGGTTATACACAGAGCAAATTTGATATGTGAAGGATTTTTTGAAATATTCATGGTAGTGTGTAGGAGGTGTAAGGAGACTTTCAAAACGTACGTTGATATTATGTATATCCGTACGGACAGTGATTTTATTGTAGAGGTATGAAGGAGTTTTCGTCATTATTATTCTGTGATATAGGCATGATGCGTGTAGATGCCTTCTTTCTTCTAAGAAGAGCTATCCTATTTCCTTGAACATTGAGAAAACTCAATGTCTCCGGTGAATCCCATATATGAGGCGCAGACAAGAATTTTGAATTTCTTGAAGTCTCTGTTTGTTGAATGAAGTAAGACTCGGGCCATACAAGGTATCAGCCGAGTTGAGTTTAGACAAAATGAGATTTTCCAGGAAGTAATTATGGTTTCTTTTGTTACGAATTTCCCATTGCCATATATAAATTCCAATTATCAATATGCTTTTTGTATAAGTTTATTTACATGAGAATCGAACCTGAGATCAGTGTCCATGACAATGCCTGGGTTTCTGGCCTCATCTGCAATCACTAATTCACTAGTATCAATCTTCGATTCAATTCTATTCTTGACTATAGTTCTTGCGTTTTTTGGACCAAATACTAGTATTTACGATTCACTCAAATTGTTTATGAGACAATAATCATTTGACAGAGAGGCGAACTTATTTAGATCATGGTTTATATGGTTGCACGCATCGTCTAGGTCATTAGGGTCGAACGAGTAGTAGAACTGGGTGTCATCGGCGTACAACTGAGCTCGACAGCACTGTAGACATTCCACCAATTAACTAGTATATATGGAAAACAACAAGGGACCCAGAATGAATCCTTGAGGTACACCAGAGCTTAGGCTAAGAAGTCGTGATTGTATGTCATCAATTACCACCTTCTGCACTCTGTTGAGCAGATAATTTTGGAGAATTGGAGAAGGCAAGTTGTACCATCGGACACTCTTGTAATGAAGCAGACATGGCATACCAAAATCCAACGAAATATATCGGATCCTAGCAGAATGTCATCAGTTACCTGCAATAAGCTTCTCTTGAAGATATTTCAAGATCGAGTGCGAGTTATATCAATTTTGTTAGGGTAATCGATCAATCTCTGTTGAAAGTTTTTCTCCGATCAATCTCCGTTGAAAGTTTTCCTCTCACAATTCTCTTATTATATTTCAAGATAATGATTGATACAAGGCAATATTATTCTTGATCATGCTTTTGAACAGAACGAGGCTGTTGAGATAAATGTACCTAAGAACATTATCAGCAAAATGTTGATCAGATTTACTTACTCATTTTCAGAGATCTGGTATCGAATGAAACTTACCAATACTACTAAACATACGCCAAGAGTTCGATATCTAGGAGTTATTATCATCAATGGGCTCTTTCCATGATTTTTTTCTAATCATCAATGGAAAAAAAATTCAAATTTCGTTCCATCTTGTGAGTTGTAAGTTGCGTGATAGATAGATGAATTTATGGAATTTTTAACTCGTGGTGTCACGGGCCTTTATGAGTTGAGCAGCCAATTGAAAATGAATATTAGTGCAATGTTGCTATTGTAGTGGTAATTTCAGATTGTTTCAATACTGAATGTTTATTTTGATTATAAATTATTCCCACGATGAGGAAAAAAAATTAAATTCGTAATTCAAAATTAGGTAACCCAGCTTCAATATCACCGAAACAATGCGATACATTCTCAGTTTTCATAGGTATAGTATTTTGTGTTTGTTATGTTGTTGTTACATGCTGTTATTGTTCATTTCGATTCACAGATGATATCACCGTAAATATGAACCCCGATATTGGTTTTGACAAAGCTGAAGCCGACAAGTTGCCTTGTGTACATGAAATGGTAAACAATTTTTCTGTAGACAACCTGCAGTATTTCATTGACGAAATGAAACTTGAGAAATGTAAACGGCACCAAAATGAACGATTTTCGTAAATATAGCTGTATAAGTAGATGACATTTAGAAATCTGATTAGTTCTGTTCATACATTGAATGATTCACATTATTTCAGAACGAATGAGGAATACTTGACAACGCTGTTGGTAAAGTTCAGGTATTAACAGGAGACAACTATATTGTAAAATATATATGAACTGCTGAACATAAAATCCATGTTATTTCATACCACGTCAAGCTTGTTATTGATGAGGCAAAGTTATGAGAGCCGAATGTCACAGCTGGGTTGCATCTTCAGGTACATATAGGCCATAGGGTATAATTATTATGGCTGATATAATATGCATAACAGATGTATCAATAACGCCATCTTGACATTTTGTTAATGAGTTTATTGATTCTGAAGTGTAAACAAAAATTACCCTTGTTTTGCAGGAAGGTGTAAGCATGTAAAAGCATGTTCATTATTGTTACAACGAAGGTCAGAAGAATAATGCGTTCACATCCAGGGAATTATTGAATATAGAGATCGTCTGCATTATCAAGAGTTGGTAGTTTCAAAAAGTTCTTTTCTCCTAGACTACCGATATTGGTAAACGTCTGTTATTCCCGCACCCAAGTTTTTTGAGAAAAAAGGTATTGCTATTTAGGAATTTTATTGCAAAGAACAATCAGAAGTCAAAACGCGGTGCTCTCCCTTCGTTAAGAAGTTATAGGCCTTCAAAATTCAGGAGAAGAGCAAATCCCACTATCTCTTTTGCATCAAACAATAAAAAAACCCTTTTTTTTTTCGGCAAGTGTCATTTACAACTGATTTAATATTCTTCATCACTTTCAACGGAATTACAAGCATTTTTCAATAATAAACTGGAAAAAAAATCCAAACGTATCGAGGTCAACCAAACCGTTGAACACAAATCGTATCTGTTAACCTGTTCAATAAAATACGCTACAACACTCCGCAGAAAATACTTTCCTAAGGCCAGTGCTCTAGTGCTCATATGAAAGGCGCTTCGTCAACTTCGTTCTGCCCCGCGTCTATGTTTACATCTCTTTCATTCTGTACCAATAACTGATATTTTCTGAAAAGGTGTACAGATGTGTTCGCGTTGCATATAGATGCGCCCTGTTACATTTATGCGTGGAGAAGGAACTTTATTTCTGTCTACGTCACCAGACTTCAAAATTGCATCAGGAGGTCGAGTCAGGCGATAGATTGTCTTGGTGCTGGGGTTTTACAACCATGAGTTTTGAAATTATTCATTAATGGACAAGTAGAGTTGGTGAGTAAGGAACATAGGTAATATTGCGCCAGATTTCTAATTTGGTTTCATAAACAAAATGTGGTACATTCGTTTCTTCACAATATGATGTGAAAAAGTAGTAATTGTGTTGGGGCGGCAAAATATGTGCTGCCTGCATCCCTACTGAATTTTATTCAAATTAACGATTTCAATTATGATACAACGCAACTGTCATAACTAATCAAAATCAACGGATTGGAAGGATGAATTGATGGAGTAGCAATATTCAAAGAATTCTACTCTGTACATTTCCAACCTAAGTTACAAATTATCTCCCGTCATTGCTCATTTCAGTGGGGGTTGCAGCGTACCCTAATAATTTTTTTTTATTATTTTCAAACTATTCTGAGAATTATGTCAAGCTTCACGATTTTTTCAGATTGTAAAAATAACGCCATAGTATAAATAAATGTACAGCTTATCCAATCCATCTTGGCACAGAACTAATAACATTCATGCCCATCAATCTCAGTGAAGTATTCTAAGATTGAAAAACACCTAATATATGTGTTCACAGTGTTGAAATTTATATATATATATATATATATATATATATATATATATATATATATATATATATATATATATATATAAGGTGTTTTTTCTCCTGTCATGGTCTATACTACCAGTGTGCAACTTGGAAAGTATCTGAGTTTGTGCCAGGATAGATTGGATAAGCTGTAAAAGTGCACAGATATCAGTTTTACGTTTCACTTGGTAACACTGATTTTCCACAAAAGTCGAGATATTGTTGTTCGTTTTCAGACTTCGTAAACATTGTTAAAACTCAGAACTGGAATGGGCGTGAATAAAATAGCAACTTCAAAAAAATCATCAGATATCACATTCACTATCAAGCTCATTTAATCTTGATATCGCTTTTGATAATTTTACTGTGTAGTGGGTAATGTAAAATCATGAAACCAGATACTTCCAGCAACTAGAGTAACTTCAACCCTTTCGTACACCACTATTCCACAGTCAAGTTCGATATAGATTATCTATTCTTAATTGATGATAGATAAGCTAAGAAAGGGGCTGGAGTGACCAAGTCCTGCGGCAGTTTCTGACCGTTCAGGCGAGCACCGTGAATAGGAGTGATTAGAGCGTTGCCGGAACAACTTTACAAGTGTACACTGAGTAAGTTGGCGGCCCTTGTTATTGGAACTAATAACTGCCGCAGGCGACAGTGTTTGCACAAAGCTGAGCCAGGGTGACCACTACTGAAATTATCAGCAAAACTTACGTGAAAAATGCAGACCAGTCATTTGGGGTGAGAGGTAAAACCGTTACCTGCAGATATTCTTCGTGTAGGTGGAATTGAATATCTGGTGTTTTTGATGAGTTTTTATAATGGAGGGTGGGGACAGAAACTGAATTTTCTTATAATTTTCATTTTCCACTTTGTGAAATGTTTTATTATTCCCGAAATTCCAAAAATCAGTTCACTCGATTGGACCTTTAGAATATTGAATTAGTTTTGACCTTTTGAAAAGTTCGAGGAGTAACAGAGGGTCAGCTTTAGTCTTGGAAATTCTCAATATTTCCTTTCGGTTAGGTATATGTAACTTAATTTGTGACTTCCTATACAAGAATGACTTAAAATGCAGCGGAACATCATCATAATCTTCTTGTGAGGGTTCGAATTGAAACAAAATATTAATTATAATATTTTCTGCAAGAAAGAAAGAGAAGGTACATAGATGTGGTCTGCTACTCAATGGAAAAGGGGGCCTTGTGTCATTTCGTTTGGAATGTATTTCAAATATCAGATTTTTTGAAATTTATGCTTATCGAAAATAGAAATGAATCAGTATTATCCTTCGCAATAGAGAAGTGATAATTTCGAGGGCATAAAACGATAACATTTAATTTTAATTTCGTAATTATTCACCTCAATCAAAAAATTATTAGAGTAATTGTTCAAAATATTATATTAAAATCTATTGAACTCTGAATCTTACCGCGAACCTTTCTTGAGAATTCGAACGAAACAAAATGAAGTGAATTCTTTGTATTTCTAGTGACATCTTTCAAATGAACACAATTCTCTCTGTTACTAGGGTAATATAGTGGGTACTCTCATCCGTATAATCGATCGCAATCATGATTCGAGTCAATAATAATAGTCATTATTGCGAGTAGTATACTCTACTTTATTTACGACTTATTTATTTCTAGGGTAATATAATATTCGAGTAATTTTGTGATAGGACTACAAAAAGGAATACAAGCAGAGACTATCAATCCCTCGCCATTATTCCCTAAGTCCCTAATAATAATATATGGCATAATGCTGCAGAAACCATAACTATAATACTTACATTATCTACTAGTCGTAAATAAAAAATCTTGAATTGGATGATATTATTATCTGATGATTTGGGTAATAGACCAGGAGGTGTTGAAGGAAAACCGCTTTTCTATTTGTAGGGAATTTTCGTATTTTTGATTTGCATGCCGTTTTGGATTTTATTAGTATAAATCATTTCAAGTTATTGACGTAAATGGCATGCATATAGCTACAGCCAACATACAAAAATTGTGAAAAAATTGAAATAACATAATTTTTTAAATTCAAGTAAACATTTGAAAAATTCCGTGACTTTTTTGTGTACGCTGCATTGTATTATATTAGTGAATATTATTTTAAGCTAAAACAACGAATGGAAAAACATGAAAATTCCCCACAAAAAGAAAAGCGTTTTTCCTTATGAAGTGCACACGCTCAGCTGCCAGGAACCTGTAATGCATGCAGTGTAGAATAGGAGAACGTCACCTGTCACCACCTCCTCAAGGCCGTACCCAGGGGGGGATCAGAGGGATTGAACCCCCCCGAAATTTTCCAAAAAAAAACGCATTACTCAAGTTATAATAATTTTCTTTTTCTTCTTCATAGGTGAATGAGGAAGAGTTAAAACCAATTTCTAGTTAAAAATGTACATAAATAATTTGTCAAATCTATTATAATTTTACTAACCCATTCACCTACGTTGAATTCGTGGATAGACGTGATCCGCCGCTTACGGCGTAGACCGAAGCGTTTCATTACGTAAGTTGCCGTAAAGCATATAGTTAGGCGCTATCACGATAGGTAGCAGCACGAAAAAAAGACCGCCATTCGCTTTCGCAAGTCTCTGACTCTGACTACTTTCGGAAAAAATTTCGTTTTTATATGTTGGCAATACAGTACTGGGGGCTTACTCCGAAACTAAACGAACGAGAAAATAGACGTTGAATCTTTGGAACTTTATGGAACGATGGTTGATCTAGAACTAGTACCTAGTGAGCACTCACTGTGGAAATTGTTTTGGGAAAAACAAATGGAACTCGACAAGCCTCCTTGTGCCATTGAGGCATTAAGCCAATGTAATAGGGAAATTTTTCCTAACATATTCACCCTCCTGAAAATATTTGCTCCTTTGCCAGTGACCACTGCAACTGCTGAGAGGACCTTCTCCACTCTCAAGCGATTGAAGACGTACTTGAGAAATCCGTGTGGACAAGACAGACTAAACGGACTGGCTCTCATGTCGGTTCATAGAAGCCATAAAATTTCAACAGACAAAGTGATCGATGAATTCGCAAGAAAAAATAACAGAAGAATGGATTTTGTTTTGTGATGTAACTGTTATTGTCTACAGACGTGATTTTGTACTGTATTGTACTAAACAGTGTTAAGTCTATTTGCATTGTCAATCTATTTATTTTCCTAGACACCAAATTAACAGGGAAAATTATTTTGCTGTTATTATTTATATATTTATAATTTAGTGTCGTCCTAACTTTTGTTAATGAAGCTTAAAATGCGTAGAAATGGGATATTTGACAAATAATTTTAACGTTTTTTTGGGAGGGCCCTCGGATTTGCCTGGTGCCAAACCCCCCCTCCCCCTCCAAAACTTTTTCTGGGTACGGCCTTGCACCTCCTGGTCTATAAATTCTACTTGAAAGAAACGATTCAATTCCGTGAACAATTCCATTCTTTTACACATCACAAACTTGTAACTGTGATAACTAACTTTGGAGCTGTTCAACCCCACTTTTGGGTGCGAAGTAACGTTTTATCATTCTTTCCCAGTCTTCAAATCATACATCAATAACTTCGCAACCGTTAATCGAAATTTGGATCAGTGAACGTAGTGAATTAGAAATAGAAAAAGCTTTTGAGGGAAGGGTTACAAAACCCCCTACGCTTTTTGAAACGAAAATGATAGAGCCCTCACTCACAATATTTTATCAGAAAGTACTAAATATGATTCCTTCTCATACAGTTTTTGTCTGAGTTGAGAGGGGAGATGGAACTATTTACGGACGCACTGTTTACCTGCAAGCTTTTTTCTGTTCAGAATATTCTGCTTGTCGTTGGGAGTTCAAAACCATATCGACAGAGAGTTTTTGTAATTATTGTTTGATTTTACTTCTTTTATAGAAGTTGTAATTCTTATAATTGATGCGTTGCTCGACTATATAGTGGACAGTCTTGCACATCACTTCTGCCAGTCCAATTCGTAAAGTGGCGTACGTGGTCAGTAACAAAGATTGCCTGGAAATCATAAATATCGACTCCCCTTTTAATTTTTATATTGCTACAAATCGATTTCGAAGTAGTTGCAACTGGACCTGTTATCTACCTAGTGCAGGCCCGACAGGGGGTTCTAGGTAGTCTCTGTTACTAAACCAATACGCCACTCAAGAAGTTTAGTTTACTTTATTCGGCCTAATTACAACTTCAAGAGTGTTTTCGGCAAGTCGAATACAAATAATAATAAAATCAGTTTCAATTGATGAAACGTCACTTGAATGTAACACAAACCAAAACTGAAATCACAATCATCAACAGTAAAAAACATATATGGAAGCCATGGTACTAATCAAAATAGACAGGAGTATTCAAGTTCTTACTCATCAATGGAGTAAAAGCAGATGGCGAAAAATTTAATGTTCAACTTTTTTCTTGGAACTATAGGTATCCAGAGATTTGAGATTCTGAGGTAGAAAGTTATAGAGTCTCAGATCTAGAGAATTATTTTGGGAGTTAGACAGTCTGAAACGAGATGCCTTCAGATGATTTGCAGTTCAAATTTGGGAGTTTTGAATGTCAAAATTAGCAGAAATGTGTCTTTATGGTTATGTATCTCCTGGACGGTAAAACGTAAGTGAAGGGCGAAGAAGCGGGCATAGTAAAATATTTTTCGAAGATTGCCTTGCAGTGGTCTCTATATCCAGAACCAGAAATAATTCTGATTGACTTGTTTTATAGTGTGGAAACTGACACATGGCGAAAATTTCCCCTAAGAAGTAATCCGAAAGCCATATGACTGTGGGAGAAGAAAAACCACCACTCATGTACTTATGTTGATCCGAAGGTCACTCACTCATGTTTTTCTGAGCGTTTCTTTTCATTCATCAAGTTTCTAATAGCATACCATATATCGGCGTGTTGAAAACTGAAAAGTTATTTATATACAGCTCATTCAATGTCTTCTGTTAAAAATATTTTTGCTGTCATGATCTTTACTACATCTGCGAAACTCTTTCATTCATCAAGTTTCTAATAGCATACCATATATCGGCGTGTTGAAAACTGAAAAGTTATTTATATACAGCTCATTCAATGTCTTCTGTTAAAAATATTTTTGCTGTCATGATCTTTACTACATCTGCGAAACTCTAATATACTGCCTTGGTGCATTCGCACGAGCTGTACTCGGAGTTTGCCCAGTGTCTCATGAAATAGCGCTGAATAGGAGTCAAATATTACTACTATTATTCGAAATCGAAAGCCATCTGACGCGACCTCCACTGGAAAGTCAGGTCCGCCTCACTGTCATTCAGAACGCTTTCAGCTGGGCCTGATGCCAACAGTGGTCCAGCATTTTCTCCTCTGAGCAATATACAAATTGATTTCCATTTGTGCATTCCCACACACCAGTTGCACGATGAAAGTGTTTCTCTCTGAGCTCACTAATTTTTCAGGTTTCCGAGCAAACGGGTAAGAATATCCAATAATTCAACAAATCGAAATATCACTGACGATTGAGTTTGATTGCCCCAAAAGAGGGCAATAGAATGGATCTGGCTCAATATGTTGTACATTTATATTTTTCAGCTGATTGAATGTTTTTATAAATTGCGATGGTGGTTGTTTTATTTGGTCATGCGTTATTCCCATACGTTGCTAATATTCTCTCAAATGGATATTATATTTAATATTGCTACTTGAATCTCATGCCGACAATGAATTATATAAAGGGTTCACATTTTTTGGAAATTTAATAATGCATTGTTTTCTCAGTATAAATATACATTTTTCATGTATGTTTCTTTCTTCTCCAAATGCAACGTAATAAATTAAAACATAAAAGCAATCCGTTAATTTGTGTATTTCAACATAACTTATGAGGACGACAGAGCTTATCCTTATAGTTATTTAATATTACTAGCCTAAAATGCCCCATTCCCAAAAATGTTTTTAATTGTTTCTTGATTATGACCTCGAGTGGAGATCTTTAAAATTCTCATCGTAATCTGCACCTACATGCAGAGGCTGCTGATATATCTATTTGAAATAAAATAACTCAAGTAGGCCTCAAAATGTTTGAAATTGTTCCTTGTATTCACATAAGCCATAATTGAAATTAAAAATTCGGTCTTAACCAGAGTTTACTACTCACTCGATCATTATCAGACTCATTTTTGTCGCGTCATTTTCAGCCAATGAAAAGTCAGGATCTCCACAGCGTACATAGTATTCCATTCATTCTTCATAATGTTACCTAGGGCGAGAGCCAACATTGCATTGGAAACATTTTCCAACCATGCAGAGAGGTTTCAGAATCGTATATTTTTTTGGTGATATTTCATCCGCCCCCTGCAGTTCATGAAGTTTGTCAAAGAGTTCCATCGTCAACTGAGCATTCTGAAGATGTCCTTCCGCCTTTGAAGTTTTCTTCCCCTTCAAATAATTATCTCGAAAAAAAGACATGGATTTCGCTAAATCTTCTCTGGAGGTTATTCATTACTGAGTCCACATTATCAGAAGTTGATAACATATCAGGAAACGGAGATTCTGCCTGAATGATCAGAGAGCTCTCGTAAATTGATGGAATTTTGAGAAAGTAACTGTTTCTGATGTT
The DNA here is from genome assembly GCA_032362365.1 of Zygogramma bicolorata. Classification (NCBI taxonomy): domain Eukaryota; kingdom Metazoa; phylum Arthropoda; class Insecta; order Coleoptera; family Chrysomelidae; genus Zygogramma; species Zygogramma bicolorata. The sequence goes on along the minus strand of JAVJAQ010001684.1, from coordinate 59,514 downwards.
TCCAGTGGAATCACTGGAAGTTCCCTATAGGTTGTTTTCTCTGACGGTTTTCAGTTCTTTCCAGATTCGATTGTGTTCACGGCTGTTATCCGATGACCTCGCTGAAGTGAAATTTCTCAAAACATGTGTAATTATTATTTCACAGAGTTATAAAATACCTCCATTACTGCTGAACTTACCCGTCTTTATTAATATTCAGTAAATTTTCATTATCAAAATCATCTAGGTAGTAATTAATATAAATCACTACCTCCTTATATCTGAACTTATGGTTATTTGCTTCGAGACTACTTTCTATCACAACTGTATTATGGTCAGGCACATTTGTCTTCTCTTTTTTTACGAGCTGCCCTGATCCCTTCACATGGCATTCAAGGAGTATTAGGTGAACCGAAATAGTTACGTTAGAAATCGTGCTAGGTACGCGATAACTTAAAACAAAAGGGAATATCTGTTTGTGCTATCTAATGAAGATCGTGGAATTTGCGCCAGCGGTGTTTTCTAATGGCCTAATTTGCAACTCGTGCACTCTTTACCACCTTGATATGTTCGATAATATCTACACACAATGTTGTTCTAACATCATATATAGGGATGATATCGACCTAGGATAACGACCTAGGAGGAAAGTAGGGGAGGAGATGGCCGTTATTCTGAGGGTATTTTCGTGCTGCCATCCTAATCTCTAACATTTCAGAAAACATTTATTTGATACGAAATACTGAACTGATTGATGCCCACTATTTTTCATGTGTTTGATGACTCAGAGTTGGACGAATTAACGTCTTTCGTGAGTTGATTCTACAAGTGATAATTTACGTGAAAAAGTTATTTCGAATCATCCAGACGACCAGTTCACCTGGAAAAAAGGGTTGAGGCCACAATCTAGCTTGTGAATTCTGTTCCTCTGTACAATTCGCAGTTGATTAATTTTTTCATCTTTCCCGAAAAGTTGTTGCATTAATTAATAACAGTTCCTTCTGAATAAAGCACGTCCTATCAGTTAGCAAGTTCTCGTAAAACTCAAATTTGACTAATTTATAATTTTGTTTTGGATAATCTTACATAATTTCCTCAACTGCTTGTTTCACCCATATTCTCACTATTTTCTTATCATATAGTAATCCGTATTTCGTTATTACACATCATTAATCAATCATTATCTTACAAACTCCGGTTGCATATATTCAATTACACAAAAATGTGATCATAAGGTACATATATATTTCAAAGTGAAGAAAAAGGTGTTTCTGATTAATTGCCATGCACGAATATTTCATTACTCTGAAATAATTTCTCATAAGTTGGCTCATAAGTTGTTGAAATGCACCGATAAATGGGGAAATTTTCATATGAGTGTATTAGACATCCCTTCAAGCCTCTTGCTCACCTTCCTGATTGACAAAACATAAGGGTGTCAGTAACACGAATGTTCAGCCTCCTTCTTAAATCTCCGAATTTCAATTTATAGCGATTTTCAACTACAAATGACGTCGAAAAATTGTTGCTTATACTTATGCCTCAAAATTACTTTGAATATTCATTTTCCTGTATGTAAAATAATCATTCAATAGTAGCTTTAAAAAAGAATAATGTTTGGTTACTTATGACCGAGGGGGAATTTTTCCTTTTTCCTCATTAGTGTTTCATAAACATATTACCAAATTATAACTCTGATTCACTGAAAAGTCATTGTCTGAATCGCTATCACGGTGGTGGAGAAAATATTTATCTTTCATTATTCTTGTTCAGTATCTGTGAGTCCAACTGCCAACTCGCCCAACACCATTCATGTTGACATAACAATCCAAGAAATGCTCAAAATTTCGCTCTGATTAACATAATAAGGATGTCGCGTCGCTCACTAGATACTCAACAAAAATTAAGGGCTGCGTAAAACTTTGAGATCAATCCTTTTAATTTTCAATTTGGTTCAAATGACTTCAAAAATTATATCATAATAACTGTCCGGCTTGAACACTCTAGTACCAATCGCAATTTCGGAAGAAGACATTTTTGTTAGTTAACTATTTGTCCGAATTTGCTCATAACGAATGAAATTGCACGATACAACAAGCGTATAAGTGAAATTGTTCGATAAATATTATCGATAACTACTCATGTAAACTACATTAACTACTTTTTCTTTTGTTTCTGATCATGAACCACTGTTTAAGTCAAAGAATGAATTATCGTTCGAGACATTTGATATTCATTCGAATAAAGTTGAAGTCATAGTTGAAATGAGACAATGTCTGGAAAAAATTGAAACTTTTTATGTTCAGATGAACTTATATTATAATGCAGCATATTTTCTATGAATTATCGTCAATTCAAAGAGCCACAATTAATTTAGTAATGATCATGAGTAATTCTTTGATGAGAACTCTTTAATGAAAAAAATATAACTACTATAACTATAACAAACATTATTTTCAAATTTTTGTAAGGTCGGCACACACTGTATTGATGTATTCCTATTATGACAAAGGAATCGAAAAATATTGATTCACGAAATAACTGGCAATATTAAAAAAAAATTCGAGCAGAATTGGTTCTACTAGGACAATACTTACTGTGAGAAAAAATTGATTGAGTTGGAAAAGTAAAGATTTAAAGTCTATTGTCGTGAGATATTTAGCTTTATCTTCACTAGAGGACATTGTATGAGCCAATATTACTCTTTTACATATCATAATCTTGAATTGAATCACTTGCTTTTTTATACTGCTTGATGTTTCCTGCGTATCGAATTCACATACGATCGATATTCCACTGAGAAATGAATCGATTGAGCAATCATTACTTGAAAAATGTAGAAAACAAATCGTAAAACAGACCCCAGTTAAACGTAACACTAATCAACGGCAAATACTATCTCAGTAGTCTCTTCTTTAAATGCAAAACAGAAAAAAATGTTGAAAACAGTGTTTTCCAAATCGATAAAAACATAAATTATTATCAATGAGCGGAATCGAAGGAAAACAATTGTTTGCGGAAAAAAGCAATGGTCTATTTGCAGGAATAATTCATGAAAAATTAGATGACCAGGAATATCAAACATATCGATTGGAAAGTTTATTTGATAGTAATAGTTCAAAAACATTAATTCGGGAAAATATAGTATAATAATGAAAAATAAGCCAATTGCTGTGAGGAAATGTGCTTTGAATCATCAATAGATAAAATTTCACCATAATTTTATCGAACTTCAGCTTGATAAAATTACAGGAGACAGTTATTCAGCATAAGAAACCAATTTAAAAGTCTTTCGGCAAAAAATAACTTCGAAAAAAAATCTTATGTGCGATAGCTACTCGATGTAAAATGAGGGGAAAAAACAAAATACTGATTGTCGGTATTCCGAAGTAAAAATAAAAAAAAAGGTAATGAAAAAGAATACCGCTCAAAAAACGTTCACTTTGATGTCGATACTGTGACACTGTGTGGAAATTTACATTATCAAAATCTCCTCGATCCGTCTGCAAGGTTATACATCGGTGCTCCTCAAATAATCTTGTAGACGGCCACCTCTATTCAACCACAAGGCAAACCGAAATCAAGTGTCGAATGAATTTATTTTCCATCAATATAGAATCCTAATGGTTACCAAGATACCTCAAATTTGTTGGATGTTTCCTGAACACTCCATCTTGGTAATACTAATTGAAAAAGATGTCGTCTAAATAGCTACAGATACAAAAAAAATTCGAACTCGAAAAATGTATAACCGTTTCTGAGGATTTTGTTTAAATATATAAGGTGCAAAGATGAGTCAAAACACAAAAAATTTAAATTCCAAAATTTTGTGTTTAGATTGGAATCGCAAATACTTCTTATGTTTATCGGCATCTGTCGAATCCACTGACAAAACAATTTTCAGACATCAGATTTTTCACAGCTCCAAGTGAGGGGCTGTGATGAATTCATGCAAATGTTTCAGATTCAAAAAAAAATCTTTAGCTATCAGTAAGACTTAAACCTGAGAAAATAGCTGAACCAAAAATTGCTCTTGACATTGACGGCTGATTCAATGTAGTCAAATTCCAGTAATATATACAGCTAAACTCTCACAATAGAGGTTTAGCCGGCTGGGTGGAATTGTCGGGGTTCAGGTGCCAGTTTTTCATAAATGAAGTTGGGAAGCTGAATACACTTTTTGGTGAATGAATCGAAGGTTTTTGTATAAAGTGTATATTGATCAATATACACTTTATAGAAAAACCTTCGATTCAGTTTTTCATAAGGTAGAGTATAAAAATGGATTTTATATCTCTGAACCCATTCCAAAATGTTGGAGTTGTTAGTTATAGATTGCCACGTGCTGTCAAATATTTAATGCGACCAGCGTATAGGTTCAAATATGTTACCTCGTCCATTTGTTATTGTACGTCGTGAACCGCTCTCACCATCCTCTGTTTTGTCTGCTTGAGGTGTCCCCCCTCTGTTGATTTTTCTAAGATTGCCATTGACTTCGATGAGCAGTGCCCTCGAGGTGTTTTGAAGGAAAAGGTTGTACCTTCAGGTCTAGTGCAAGCATAAATCTCCTGTGGTTCGACATCGAGGGAGGAACGTTGCATAATGGTTCATCAGCACCGGCTTTGTCAGACAAAGTAGTCTTGAATGCTTCAGCATATCGATCACTCACCAGGCACAGCTGTTCTGAGGGCTGAGATACCTTTGCCCAACGAAATTTGAGGGTCCGGTGGAAAACCTCAACTCAGATGCCGAAAAAAAAAGGTCTGAACTACCGGATTCAGTTGGGGTGGATATGAGGTAGTGTAATGGCCTGGAACCTGCGCCAACAAAAAAGAAAATGGTTTTCGTGCGCGAGACACTCGGCGAGCACAACTCAGGAAGTGTGCGGGACAAAAAAACGGCGTATGATGATTGAAGGTCAGCCGTAGAATGATCTACAAAGTAGATTGCCCCTGCCGATGATCAATGATCAGAAATCATTGTCAGTCTCAGCCGTTTCCAGTTATACGTCCACTCACGTCTTTGGTTTCGTTCTAAAACGTGACAAAATATGAAAAACAAAGTTACTTACGACGAGTAAGAACGGAGTTTGTCCTCGAGTGTCTTTAGGTTCTTCCTTGTCGTTCTCTTGTCCTTGTGTCAGATAGGTACCCCACCGCAGTGCGAAATCATCCTGGATATAACTACCGTAAGACTTTGCTTCAGTCAGTATAGTAGTAACAGCGTCATCACTACGGAAAGATTCACTGTTGGTGGCGGAAAATTCCGATGTCAAATCTGACGACGGACCTGCGCCAACCAAAAAGAAATTGTCTTTGGGCGCGAGACACTCGGCTGGCATAACTCAAAAAGTATGCAGGGCAGAAAACCGGCCTACTATGATGAATAAAGTTCAGCCGTATGTTGATCTACAAGGTAGATTGCCCCTGCCGATGATCAATGATCAGAAATCATTGTCAGTCTCATCTATTTCCAATTATATGTCCACTCATTTCGTTGGTTTCTCTAAAACATGACAAAAAACATTAAAAACAATTTTACTTACTGGACGAGTAGTAATGGAGTTTTTCCTCGAGTTTCCGTAGTGTTCGCCAAATTTCTACGTTGTTTTCACTGAGCATCGTTTGTTTTGTTTCCCATAGTACATATGGAAAATTTTTTTTTAATTCACTTATTGAAACTAATTTACACTTTCGAACTTATCACATTCAGCGCAAGAAGTATATTGACGGATATTCGAGTGAGGAATCGTGAGATAGGGGCATCGTGAATCATTCTTTCTTTCAACTTGCGCATTTCAGTCATAGAGGTACTACTACAAGGTGATCTATTCGGATGGGACCAACCGAAGTATAATGGAGAATGAAGCTCTCGATAACTAGAAAGGAACCTCCACCATAATTTCATGAAGATCCCAATAACTTGAAAATTACCTTGAGTCTCGTTGGTCAAACCGATCACTAGAGATAAAAAACCGTAAAGCCCGAATCAGTAGAAAGTTTTTCAATTCAAATGAAAAATGACCATGTTGTCACGAATAATTCAGGTGACAATCCTTAAATCGGCAATTATCGCTTATAATTGCACGAGTACATAAAAATTACCGATAATTTGGCAAGAAAGCGTGATATCTAAAAATTGCAAGTTTATTTTCATATTTTGGCGAAAATATGAAAATAACCGAATGCAATTTGTATAAAATATCACGCTTGAATGCAAAATTATCTGGTCATTTTAATGCACAAATGTAATTCATTGGGATATTTCACGAATGAAGGAATTCTCAAGGAAATGCCATTTTTTGTTCATTTATACTTTCCTCTATAGATTGTATGGAGTACTCACCTAAACGCGAAATGTTTTTCTATTTTTGAAGTCCATCTGACATTTATTTGAGTCGTTTACTGACGTCTAGCGATACGGTTTCAAATGTGTTGTTATGGTGACTTGATACAATGCAATTACCGCTGTAAGTTTTCGACAATTGCATTGCTCTTATGGGACATTTCATATATGAGCGAAATATTCGGTGTTCATTTATGATTTTTACAACGAACCGTGATGTAACTTGAAACCTGATTCTTCGAACGCCGTTGAACTATTATCGCAGAAAATTATACTAGCGGGCGAGGGAGTTGGTGGTATGTTTCCTCATATGAATCACGATCCGACGGTCGTGGGTTCGATTCACCAACGGAAAAGAGATTCGTCTCAGTCATATTTGGAAATGACTATGCTGTGTTTCATGGTTGACGGGTCGGCGAATAACCATGCGCTCCTGAGGTATGGCGTAGGGAGTTAGTAACAAGCCTACTTGAGGGAGGACTTCGAAAGGAGTCCATGGCGTTTGGTATATAATACCATAAATCATGTTTTTTTTCTAATGCTATCATTACAGCTGAATGATAAATCATGGGTGGAGGATTTCTTTGAAATGAAATATTCATCTGAAAAATTATAAATCAATTATGATCACTGAATTTTCAAGGTGGATAATTTTGAAAATGAAAAAATAAATGTCTGTAAGGAACCTCTTATTTTCAGTATATGCCCGGCGCATCCACCAAAATGTGACGTTGGAAATTTCCTTATGTCACGAATTAAATAAAATGATAAAGGTAGATGGCGCAATAATTTCGTTGTTCGCATCAGCTTTGGTCGGGGCTTGATACTCAGAAGGATTTTGATTTTTAATTATGGGAAGTCATCGACTTTACGTTGATGATGGCACTGCCTTGCACTGACGAGTGGCCAAATAGCCCGAAACCGGTCTGCAAGTGTGTCCGTCCCTATAATTGAAAATCAATTCCTTCATTTGTATCGACGAAAGCAAATGCAGGATTTACTTCTGTGAAGAAATCTGCACTGGCACCGGTCGGATATAATTCAATGCCCTTCGTGGTATTAGCCATGGGAGTAGTTCTTTTCTGACAGATGCCAGCCGAAACCTACTGTGTAGGTAATTTGAGACCGGCCTGAACAGATTGTTCGAAAGATGATTTGATTTGACGCCAGTCTTCAAGTATGCCCACGGACTATGTCAAATGTTCTTACATTTTCCTCGCAGGAGGAATGGGCGAATTCGGTTTGCTTTTGGAATACCTCGTCCATTGGTAGATGGCGCAATAACTTCGTTGTTCGCATCAGCTTTGGTCGGGGCTTGATACTTAGAAGGATTTTGATTTTTAATTATGGGAAGTCATCGACTTTACGTTGATGATGGCACTGCCTTGCACTGACGAGTGGCCAAATAGCCCGAAACCGGTCTGCAAGTATGTCCGTCCCTATAATTGAAAATCAATTCCTTCATTTGTATCGACGAAAGCAAATGCAGGATTTACTTCTGTGAAGGAATCTGCACTGGCACCGGTTGGATATAATTCAATGCCCTTCGTGGTATTAGCCAGGGAAGTAGTTGTTTTCTGACAGATGCCAGCCAAAACCTACTGTGTAGCTAATTTGAGACCGGCCTGAACAGATTGTTCGAAAGATGATTTAAAATGATAAAGATCGAATTGCATCAGTGGAATTCACCAAATATAGCACTATCGAAAAATTAAGGCAGTTCATTGGACGATTGTACGCGACTTTCGAGGGTTTTTTTTTTTAAGAAAACCACCCTTCCAAATAAGGGCAATCAAACAATGACAGACATGAACTTTTAGCTTGGCTGGGAGATGTGATTTTGCCTATGTGTTTAAAGTGTACCCTGGTGAACTGAAAGAAGAGAGATAATGGAAATAGAATTAGTTTATTGATGATAGAAATTTGCCAAAAACATAATTCAAACAGTGTGTGACAGTGAATCGATAAAATAACCAGTTGAAATCCTTGCTTATCAATAAAATTAAATGGGCTGAAACAATGTAGTCAAAAAACGTTAAGCCCGAATCGAAGGAAAGTTCTCCAGTTCATATAAAAAATTATCTTTTTGTCATGAATAATTTCACGATCAATCGCTAAATCGGCAATTCCCGGCATGCATTTATGATTCTTTCAAAGACCCGTGATGTAACTTGCCTCTTGATTCTTCGAACGGCGTTGAACTTAGAAATGCAGGAAATACTACTACTAATACAGCTGAATAATATATTATGTGTAGATGATTACTCTGAAATGAAATATTGCACTGAGAAATCATGAATCGATGATGGTCACTCGATTCCCAAATTAATTTTCAGGTTGATATTTTTGGAAATGAGAAAATAACTTTTTGTACGAGACGTTTATTGCCGATATTGCCCGGCGCCTCCACCATAATGGCACTTCGAAAATGAACTCTTCCCAGTGTCACGATGAAAATAAAACGATAAAAATCAAAATGTATTAGTGAAATTTACCGAATATGACACTATGATAAAATAAAAAAAGTTCATCGGACCTTTGGACGGGACTTACAAGGGGTTTCTTGAAGGAATCCACCCTTCCAAATGAGGGCAATTGAACAATAAAAGATATGAAACTTTTATCTTGGCTGCGAAATGTGATTTTGACTATTTATGTTATGTGTACCCTGGTGGATTTAAAGAAAAGAGATGATAAAAATTTTCTTTATACAGTGTGTGAGAGTAACTAGATAAAATAAGTTGGTATATTTGCTTATCAAAAAAAATGAAACAGGGTGGAACAATGAAGTTATGAATGAACAGTGGTAAGATCTCACATTATAGCCACGCAGATGAGAAGTGTCGTTTCCATCTTGGCTGGATTCGGATACCTTTCATTGAACTTTCTACATGTCCTGCTAATAATTTTATCACACCGTCCAAAGATAATAAACTTCGTCTGAATAGTTTTATTCCATCAACTGCCTACATGGCCTGGTTACAAAATATCAAATGGGAATACCATATGATGGGACATTTTCACGAGTAGCTGCCCATAAGTTCGAAACTTGACTACTTAGGTATGGGCACGATATGCATAGAAAGGAAACAGATTTCAGTAGCTTCCTGAATTTTCAATATTATACAGGGTGTCCATTTGAAATAATCAACTTTCAGTCACTTTCAAAGGCAAAAAAAAAACAACGGAGAGTGGGCTGAAGTGTGGGAAGCCTCCAAGTATCACCTTACTCAAAACTAAATTTCGATACCACAGTATTCCTCAACTCAAAGTTATCAGCATTTTTAGAGGTCATGATTTCCGAAGAGAATAATTAACAACAACAAGGAGGAACAATGAAATCAGGAATTGCGGTACACGTTTGGATAAACTAACACAAGAAAAAATCAAAGAAACTTTCTTCATCCTGAACCTGAACCCTTCATCAACAGAAAGACCAACCAATTTTCGACGAATTTCCATTCTAATTTTTGTTTTTCGTTTGATTTCTGTTCATTAAAAGTCGTTTTCCTTACTATGAATTTTTATATTTGAATCATTCCAACTGTGTATTTCAATTTTCGTGTGTGGATTCCATTGCTTTTTTCAGTATGAAAATCTGTGAAGTCAGTGGTTGCTGATATTCTGGCACAACCGATTTATTCGAGGGAATGATTGAAAAGTCTTGAAGTACAATGTTCTAGCTCGTCTTCCTCAATATGAGTTATTGCTAGTTCAAATTTTAGGTCCCTGAGAATACGCAAATTTTTCAAAACAGAAAAATATTCTCATAGAACCAAATGCCAGAACTCAACATGAAGCCTTCATTCGATTCTCGGGATTTTAACGCGTTCGGGACAAATCGCTTCGGAGGGACCTTGCACAATGGATACAAATAAAACGATATAAAAAGTTCCCTGAATACATTTCCTACTGTCCAAGCGAAGCGTTCTTTGTCGGATTAAAACGTCCGGCGTTTTAAAATTAATGTTGGCCTTTTAGCAGAATTACAAAGAAATCGCCATTCTCAACGACACACATTTAGAAAGATTGATGTCTTCGAAAATTCCTATTTTTAACTACTTTCTCATCAGCCTTCCATATACCTAATACATGCATTTTTGCACGTTTTGATAGTGAAATTGATGTATAAAAAGACTCGACAAGATGAATAGCATAATTATTAATCGAGGTTGGGTTTTTCAAGTAGCTGAGCGAAGTGAAGTTCGGAAATCAGTCTTCTGAGATATAACCATATCATTATAGTATCTGAGGAGCCGCCTAACAGCAGAACATTAAAATGACAGAATAATGCAGAACGATATGTTGATGGAGAATTTTTGTGAATTTTGTAACAGAGTGCTTTGGACACGATATGAAGAGATGTTAGAGTTAGAGTTAGAGTTAAAGAGAAATGCTTCAGGTCTCTCTGGTGGTGGCTGTGGGCCTGCTGCGCTAACCACCTCACAGGCCCCCAAGTCTAGTTTCTAATACTAAAGGACAAGACCCCTACAATCGACATGATTCGGATAGGGGTTGAGGGCAAGATAGAGGGGCTCAAACCGATGGATAGCCTCATGAAAACTCTGGCAATGATAATGGACAAAGTTTCAAGTGGTTCGACGAATTGAGAGATGACTTGATGCGTAGAACACCCGGTGCATGACAATTTTCACGCACATAATCGGGATCATTTTGTATCCCATCTTCGTGGCCGTGTCTACATGCGTGCTCCACCCAGGCCGGTTGAGCAGGAGGTAGAAATACTGCCAGTGCTTTCTACAACTGGACTGGGATTCTGGTAAAATATTATGTTTATTCATGAAATAACGTAATTGAAATTTCACTGGTTTTTCTAACAACTTCGAGAGTGTAGGTAAGACACTTACCTGGTACCGATCTTCAAAACCCTGCGCTCGATTTTTTTTTTGGTGACTGAAATAATATATGCTCCCTTCCATCGATCCGGAGAAACACCACTTTCAATATAGAATAGAATAGGGTAACATGAATTTGGTGGAATTCCATGCTAGGAAAACCCAGACATGTCTCTCCTCGAAGAGAGCCAATCTATCATAATCTATCATTATCTAGTATTCAGACGTCAGGAGTAACTATTCCTACAAAGTCAATTATCTCGATAGTAGGAATCATAATCAGTAATAATCTCTAATGGGAAAACCATGTGACTTCTCGTTAGCTTCTAATGTTCTACAAGGCTCAGACACTACCTGTCTCTCAATATAGTCCATATGTAAGGGGCTCGGCACCAAAACATTCATTTAGGCTTCCTGGTTCTGATGAAAGGAAAACAACCGTCTAGTTGGTGATTTTTCGTTCACAGACTCGCTCACTTCCTTGGAAAATAGTAGTGGGGTCGGAGACTTGTCCCTCTTCAACAGATATTTTCACAATTCACAAGAATTCTAATAACAAATAAAAAATATTAAATTAAAAAAGGGCGAAATATTGCTATCATTCGATGTGAGCTCTTCATTTCCAAGCGTCCTAATACTACAAGCTCTAGAGAAGGGTTTCCCAATCTGTGGTTAAGATACACTGGTGGCTCACGAAATTCGGTACCCGGGGTATTTTTGACGAGGGAAATCATAATTTCGTAATAATTTTCATGTAACATCTAGAGGGCGATGCGTACGTTGTCATTATTTATTTCAATTCACCCTATTTTTTTAGACAGTGAACTTTTGGTACTTTTCATGAAAAAAACCTAATTCCCAAATCTTTTCCAAGTGAGAAAGGCACGCCTCCTCAACAACGCTGGAGATGATCGTTTTCGAGATATTTACAATTTTCTATATCGATGCATATTACTTAGCTCCTAGGGCGCTAAGTGAAGTTGCTGAGAACATTACAAAATCTTAGTGTGTGGTGGAACTCGTCAAAATAAACAACTCTTTCCTATGAAATGTTTAACGAAAAATGATTTGTTTTCGAACTACGGATTGTTGAAATTTTTCAAAATATGGTAGGTTTTTGTCATAAGTTTTTTGCAATTTTAGTTATTTTCATCAAACTTTATACGCACTATACCCGTACAGACTTCTTCTAAACTGAGCATTATCGAACTGCTCATTCATACCAAATTTAAAAAAATTGTCAGGTTTGATTATTCAATTAGAAATTGCTACATTTCGGAGTTTGTGAAAAAACAATTCGGAGAAGTACAGCTCATCCAATCCATCTTGGCACAGAACTAATAACGTACATGTCCAGCAATCTCTGTGAAGTATACTGAAATGAAAAAACATCTATTATATGTGTTCACTTTATTGAAATTTATTCCCAGAAGGTGTTATTTCTTTCGTCGTGGTCTACAGTCTACACTACCAGTGTGCAACTGGAAAAATATCTGAGTTTGTGCCAAGATGGATTGGATAAGCTGTACTATGTTATTTATCAGGCAAATAAACATATAAAAATTGAACGAAACAACTATTACAACAACTGTTCAAAGTGACGACCCCCCAACAGTAATACAAGCTTCTGCTTTCCTCATCAAAGAATTCCGCACCAGTTGGAAAATGCCCGGAATGTTTCTTATCGTTTCGCAGGAAGCTATGATGCGATCCCTCAACATTTCCTTGTTTTCAATGAGCCTATCATAAACTAGTGATTTTAGGTGTCCCCAAAAGAAATGGGATTGAGGTCTGGTGACCTCGGTGGCCAATGCTCAGTGCCACCTTTTCCTATCCATAGTTGGGGATATGCTACGTCCCAAAAATTCCTTGCTATCACCAAAATGAGCAGTAGCTCCATCGTGCATAAACCAAGAGTGATTTTGGAGACCAATGGGAACAACTTCCATAAGTTGGGGAAGCTCGTGTTCCAAAAAATGTAGGTAAGCATCTCCATTCAAACGTAAGGGGACAAAATAAGGCCCAATTAAATAATCCCCATTTATGCCTACCCAAACATTAAAAGAGAATCTGTCTTGGAGATGAGTTTGCGTTATCGCATGTGGGTTATCTTCCGCCCAGATGTGGTTGTAATGAAAGTTTATGATACCATTTCTTGAAAAATTAGCCTCATCTGTGACGAGGATTTTCGATAAAATTTGCGGACGTTGTTCGACTTATCCTTGAAGCCATCGAGCAAATTCGATACGTGGTTGAAAATCACGTAGCGTAAGTGCCTGGACACGCTGAATATAATAAGGATATAATTGCTGTTCCTTTGAAATTCTGTAAACTGTCATGTGACTCACATTTGAAGTTTGACTGATTTTTCTAGTACTTGTCTCTGGATGTCCACTAATTTCTTCGAGAACCGCCTCCTCCAATTTTACAGTTCTTGTAGCCCGTGGCCGTCCCACTGGAGAAGTTGTTTCAAAGCTTCTAGATTCGGAAAGTCGCAGGAAAAGATTCGCATATTTTGCTGCACAAGGAGTCACGCGTTGGGGATACCTTTCCTGATAGATGCGTCTAGCCTCGCTTGAATTTCCGTCATCCAAGCCGTATGCAAAAACCATATCAGCCATTTCAGCATTCGTAAAGTCGGGTATGGTACCAAAAAATCACTTTATAAACTTCGAACTGTGAATTTGTCAATAAATAGTTAAAAATGTGACAGCATACTTCTATTTTTATAAACAATCTTTCATAGCCTACTCGATTTAATTAACTTAATTTCCTGCCATTATTATAAATGAACCCATAAGTCCAACTAACCTTCAATCCTTGATTTCCAGTGATGGAACCCAGTTAGTAAAACGACTGAAACCTAAACGCAAGGTCACTCAGTCTTGAAAATGGCTCCGAAATGGGAACCGAAACGTGGACACGGAAACTGTTCTAGACGCGGATCAGTCTTAGTTCTTATATTTTTTTGGTAAACAAAATTTGAGTTAAACGAGAAGATGCTGAATAATTGGACTTGTTCGATCCAGGAAGAACTGTTTTTCAATAGACGCAGCAACTTTTCGGGGTAGATTAAAAATCTGCCCTTCTACACTTGTATATTCCAAAATAAATTCTTATTCTTTCAGATTGTGGTAGGTTACAAAACCAGAAAACCACGGAACAAAAAATGTAAATATACAAATGTACGGTATTGAAGATGTAATTGTTGTAATTAATAATAATAATAATAATAATGTGTCGCTCTTCCGCGTAACCATTCTATCGAAATACACAGTGAAATAAAGATTTGAAATTACGGAGAATACTAAGTTTCATGTGCAGAACAGTTAGAAATAATGTGGTGGTGTTCACTGTTCGATCACCAGCCACTGCCAATGATCCGCTTCTATGGATTCGATCGCTATCTGTTGTTGATAATATACTGTTTGAGCTTATTTTTGAAGGTCTGGGTATCCTGAATAGCTTTCAGAGAAGGGGGAAGACTGTTGAAACATTTCACCGACATATAACTGAAGGAAGATTGAAACAATGAGGTGCTGTGTCTGGGTACAGTGTGTAAGTCACGATATCTGGTGGGGCAGTCGTGCACCTGTATTTCAGATTTCAATTTATCCTCTAGATATATTGGGGAGTTGTATTTGTTCAATTTGTGAATAAGGCATAACATACTAACGCGGTAACGCTCGTCGAGCGACAGCCACTTCGAGTCATTCATGGCACTCGTAATGTGGTCATATTTTCTTAGGTTGAAACTGAACCTTAAACAAGAATTCTGTATATTCTGCAACCTTCGCTTGTCCTTGTTCAAAAGAGCGGGCCAGTATATAATGTTACAATATGATAGTTAGCTCAGTACCAAAGAATCAGAAAGCTGTAATTTCACTGCCTGACTGAGAATATTGCGATTGAGGTATAAGGATTTTAGCTTGAAGTATGATTTCTGTAGAAGGTTTCCAACATGGGTACCGAATCTCAAGTTAGAGTCAATAAACAGACCTAAGTTTTTGGAAGAATTACTGGGTGTGAGAATGTTATCTCCCACTCTGAAAGCAAAATGTGAATGTGTAACAACTTTTTCACGCTGATTACCAATTACCAAAAGTTCAGTCTTATCTCCGTTGAGACGCAACAAGTGCTCAGATGATTTTTGTTCAATTTCACAAATATCCGAGTTGATTTTTACAACGGACTCTTTCAGATCAGCGTGATCAAATGAGTAATATAGTTGAGTATCATCGGCGTATTGATGCATGTTGCAGTGCTCCAGATACGAATAAAAGTCAGCCGTGTATAAAGTGAATAGTAGAGGTCCTAGCACGCTGCCTTGTGGTACTCCTCTATTCAGCTTAAGATAATTCGAGTATTTATTATTTACCACAACCCTCTGACTCCTATCACTCAAATAATTTTGAAAAAAGTTCAAGGATATTTCATCAAAGCCATAATATCTCAGTTTCGACAATATAATAGTATAGTCAATAGTGTCAAAAGCTTTGCTATAATCGAGTAGAATCAGAACTGTTCATTTTTTTCTATCTGTAGCTATGAATATGTCATCAACCACTTTCGTTAGGGCAGTAGTAGTGCTATGGTTTTCCCGGAATCCAGACTGAACGGGGGATTGGATATTATGTTTATTTGAGTACTCCCTGATTTGTTATGCTACAATCTTTTCAAGAATCTTAGATAAGGTAGGCAGTAAAGTGATAGCCCTAAAATGTGCTACGGAGATGGGATTAGTAATTTTAGGAACAGGAATAACATTCGCATACTTCCAGGTCGAAGGGAAATCTCCAGTATCTAGACATTTGTTGATAATGAACGTTAAGTGAGGAGATAATTGTGGAATGACTATAAAAATCATTTTAAGGTTGATATCATCACATCCCATGGCATTAGATTTCATTTTTCTAATAATTCTCTCAATTTTGTCTGCGGTTACAGCTCTGAAGGAGAATTCCTCATTCAGCCCAGGTAATTTTTTTCCGGCATAGGAATTCGCTCTGATACCGCTGGGTCCTTTAGGAACGCTATTCACAAAATAATTATTCAAAATTTCAGGTTCTATATCACAAGCATCAATATCATTTCTATTCGTTACATTTGAATTTTTTAGGGTTTTCCAGAAGCATGATGGTTTTTTTTTAAATTGAGAATTCGAGTAAGCGCGTTTTTCTGATTTAATCGCCATATTGACCGTATTCCTGAGATTTTTATAGTCACTCCATGTTGTCTCAGTTTTTGTTACTTTATATTTCGAGAGAGCTTGATCTCTGAGCCTGAGCATGATTTTCAAATTTTCTGTAAGCCAAGGTGCCCTTTTTTTTGTGATCCTGACGGTTTTTTATGGAGCATGAATATCAAATAACCGGGTGAGATTATAATTCCAAAATAAGACCATCTCGTTCACATCATGGAGTTCATAAATCTGATTAAAACTGATATTATTCAAATCTTCAAGAAATAGGTTATAATCGAATGTCGAGTAGTCTCTATACGTGTGAATTAATTCTTTCTGTCGTGCAGTCTTCAGTTTCAGTTGACAACATACAAGATGATGGTCAGAAATATTTTCCATGTTAATAACATCAACATTTGAGATCAAATCAGCGCAAGAAGTAACTATGGCATCAATTAAAGTTTGTGATCTATCGTTAAGACGGGTACATTCATTTACTACCTGTTGCATGCCATATTTTGAGATTGAATCTATAAAGTTTGATGTGTCAACACTTTTTTTAAGTAAATCAATATTAAGATCACCTCCAAATGAAACATGATCGAATTTAGGTAGTACAATATTCATATTGTTATCCAGATTTTGGAGACATTGTAATGCGTTTAAGTGTGGAGGTTTATACAGGGTTCCCAGACACAGCCTCTTACCTTCAATCTTCATAGAAATCCACAACTGCTCAATGGAATCATTTGATTCAAGATCCAATATTTTGTATTTGATCGTTGTTTTTATATAAAAAGCAACTCCTCCCCCTCTCCCCGCATTCCTATCCTTTCTGACAAGTTTGTATCCAGGTATTTTAAACAAGTTATCAGGGATGTCAGGTCTCAAAAACGTTTCTGATAAACCCAGAATGTCAGTATTCAAAAATTCAGAGAGCAAATCAAAGCCAGTGGACAATGATCGAACATTGAAATGAGCGAAAGAAAAGTTTTTTGTCATCGGTGGTCTCGGTAGTGTAGTGGTTAGCATATCTGCCTGTCAAGCGGAAGGCCGGGGTTCGAATCCTCGCCGGGCCACCGTGCTGGGTAATCGCACGTTAAAAGGTAAGGCCTCGTTGATCCATTGCTCGCACAAGTTTCGACTTCTGAGGGTTGACGTTCGTCAGCTGGTTAACGGAAATGAACAATTTTAGAACAGCAATTTTTAGATATGCGCAGTATGCTCCATGAAACTTAAATAATGCATAGTCATGTTAGTGAATGAGCATTTATACAGATATATAAGTACCTATATATATATATATATATATATATATATATATATATATATATATATATATATATATATATATATATACCTGAATCTTGTTCGAGGAACAAAATTTCACCAATTCTCAACTGGAAGAGAATCCAAATTTATTACAGATTGCAAACCTTCTGAATCCAAGGAAACCTATTCCCAACTCACTACCCCCCTTCAACTTCCGGCATTCACGTACAGAATTCAATATTAATCTTCCAAGGAATTACAAAACGTCGATGCTTTTTCCAGACTACACAGGCCCACAAAAAAAGTTGTATCATTTTAAAAAGCACATGGAGAAGCAATCACTTCATCTTTAACCAGAATTCAATCTCGTTCGCAATCTGAAAATATTAGGGATCTACTGCGACTGCCTGAGAGGAATAGCTATAAAGCAAGTAATTCTTATGATTTCTTTTTGTAGGTGGAAGATTGTATTAATAATAACAAATGAGAATTTTCTAGCATCCATCATGATTTAAAAATTTATTGTCAAACTTTTAAATATGTAGAATGTAAAAATTGTTGCTAGGAAACTCGAGATTCAATTTTTATTTTGTCAATAAGAGAAGCCCCGAGAGAATCTCAAAAAAAAGAGATGTTCAAAATTTATATTAGCATTTAGGTAAGAAAATCCTTACCGGTATTATAAAAAATGTTATAGTTTTGTGTCGTGACCGTAAATATTTGTCTCACAAGTGTTTTCCAGACATTTTCCCCACATAAGCACCACAGAAGGAGCATGATTGGAATGTAGAGATAGCCAGGTTCCAGAAACAAGTGCCATATTGAATTCCAGTCCCAAGATATCAGCGAAGCCTACCTGCAGCATGTCCAGTGATGAATAAAGCTGGAAAAACCTTCCATATATATCGTTGCAACCTATATTTTCCATATGGATATGATAACCCTTGAGTACATGACCAATTCCATTCCTTTGAACAATTGCAATGAATGATGATAGAAAAAATTTGATCTAGTATGTGCTACGTGTCGGATTGTTTTCTTTAGTATGAACAGACTACTTCATGACTTGGAAAATTCCAAATCACATAACGGTAGAATCAGGTAAACTAATTATAAATCGTACGGAGCTACAAATTCGAGCGTATCGTAGAACGATAATTTTTGGTTGCGAACACCATGATATTTTTGTGTTTCTCAATATTTTCTCATTATCTAGTGAATCTGAACATTAGTTAAGGAATTAGTCATGAACAACTTATTTATTTGTTTGTTTTGATTGCTTGTATAATCAAATTATCACACTGTTGATATTTCATGTGTTGATCCATTTGAACATTTCCTTTCGATGAATTCTATATCTTTTCTGACTAGTATTTTTTGTATTGCTTTCCTGATTAATCCACCTGAGATGCAAAGAAATGTTCTATTATTGGTAAGATAGATCATCCACTTTGCACAAGAGTCTCCAATATAACAAATAAATATATTTTCCCAGACAATAACTTGAAAGCACCCTGAGATTCATTAAACAAAATTGAAGTCATTCATAGTTTCTGATTAATTGTAACGTT
Organism: Zygogramma bicolorata; assembly: GCA_032362365.1. NCBI lineage: Eukaryota > Metazoa > Arthropoda > Insecta > Coleoptera > Chrysomelidae > Zygogramma > Zygogramma bicolorata. Next base: position 40,309 of record JAVJAQ010001684.1, on the reverse strand, counting down.
CTTAATGTATTTTTCCAAATTTGTGTCAATATAATCATGAGGAAATGAAGATTTTTCATTAGACCTCATTTTTACGCATGAATTTTACCACAATCTTAAGTCAGTGAGTAATTTAAACTCATCTTTTTACAATTTTTGTAACGTGTTATACTTTTGTATATGTCTTGATGAAGAGAATAAACATTCTCGAAAGCTCGACCATATAACAGAGTTTTCTTCAGAAAGCAGCCCAGCATTTTGACTGCATCCTCACTATCCAATCCATTTTTCCTTTAATAGTCAGTGAAGACTACCTTTCGCCTTATATACAGGGTGTCCCAAACTCGATGGCCTATTAGAGATTTCTGGAAAACGAGACATAGGATTATTTTGAAAATTTGATTTCTTGGGTAATTAGTTCTGTTCTATCGATCTAAAACATTTTCAGCGCTGCGACGTTGCCGCTTATATTGAAAAGTAGCAACAACTTTGATATTTTATGTAGGGCACCCTATATATTATTGCATTTCTCGCTTTGTCTCTAGTGGTTTTCGATAAATTCATTGATTTCCTTATTTTTTGTGCGAAATATAGCTTTAATCAAACGCTTATTTCTGCGGTATTTGGATTCGAAGACAGCTGAAATTTTGGATATAGTTTGACAATGCCCTGTGTATTAATTGTGTCTGAAATTCTTTTCCATTATACAGGGTCGTTCAAAAATTGTGATTTTACCGATAAATACAAAAGTGGTGAAAAGTGCATTTTTTCAAATGGAACATCCTGTATATCATCGAAAAACCTGACAGACAATTGAAGTTCCTTTCAAATGATGTGTCATGTTCCTATACCTGAATAGTCAGGTTTCCGACATGAATGCAAGTTTCTATAAAAATTGGATTATTTAGACATATTTGGTATTAGGTAGCTATGAAATGTCATGGAACATGTCATTACAGTCCAGTCATTATAGTAAGTGTTGCTAGAAAGCAAACTAGGTATATTCTTAGACTAGAAAATTCAGGTAGGGCTAGTTATCTAGGCTACCATAATTGTACTTTCTATTGAATATCTGAAAGTCCGTTTTCTAATGGAATTCTGTTATCCAGCAATACCAATTGCACAATCAGAACCACTCGTTCCACGGACCCGTGGTTTTATGGAGGTTGCTCTCATGTTATTGCTGAATAACCTAGTTTTCAATGAAAAATAGAAATTATCTATAAAATTTTGAGGCCTTGTAGTATTATTGTTCAATAAATATTGTGGTTGGGATAAGTGCAATATTCGACATTTGAAAAGATGTCGTTCAACTTATCGACAATACCTTCAGAATAATTAGCAGTTTTCCATATTCGTGCTCGCTTATAAGAATTTCAGTTTGTTTCTTAGAGTTCAACCTACGATTTCGTTGACGCATTTCCAGAGACTTTTTGAGTTGTTACTGTACAATATTACTTTATTTTAGATAGTATGAAGCTTTCAGCAGTACTCAGTAGGTCGTTTGATTCATTTCTTTTTTATATAAACTCTTCATACTAATTCAATGTGTCGAAGAAGGCCTTATCAGAGACGTACAATGAATGGAACTTAAACCAAATTTAGTCTGATGACGGACCTCATCTGAACGAGACGTATCTTGATTTTTAGTTCGAGCTATAAGCAGTAGCTTGCGATAAAAAATAAGAATGCGCTTTCACTAATGAGTTCATACTGAAAAATTTCACTTGATGTGTGAATGAGTATGCAAACCAATACCATTTCATTTTCACAAATACAATATTGTTTAGGTATCGCAATTAGAGGGTGT
>JAVJAQ010001684.1:0-36320 GCA_032362365.1 Zygogramma bicolorata | reverse complement strand
TACGTTACAAGGGAGATCTTTGAACTTGATTTTATTGTTTATCATCAACGCCAAATTAAATATTCTCTGGAAGAATATATTCAAACATTGTAAAACAAGCTTGAACTGATCAGTTATTACAATAAAACCTACAGGGTTGCAATGGAGGAGTCGTGTAGACCCACCCACGCCGAACCATACTAGTTATTACTCGAGCAATTCAACTTCGATCTTAACATTACATTTCCAAGTTCAAACTTCAACTGCATTCACACCACCCATAGTTCACCCAATTCTCAATTGCGTTACTGTCCTTTCCACCTTTATCGTTTCTATCATCGGTTTATTGTTTGAATTTCTCCAATCGTTAAATATCACCATAATAATATTTATGATAACATATAAAAAAGATATCATATTTTCGCATTGGCTTTGAAAGGCAATATATATGGAAGTGGTTGTTGGAAATGGCAAAGAAATTAAGAGAGAAATAGCCGGCAATAAAATATTCTGAGATAAGTGGTTGATCTTATGTATATTGCTTTCAGTAGGGGTGTGAAACATTCAGACTGGATTGCAAGTATAAGGACATACGTTTGCACGATGAAATTGTGCTTAGCCCTAAGTGCGTTGACCCATTTTGTCAGCAGTTGTTCGAATACTTACCAATTATCTGAAAGAATATCACGCCTCTCATCTCGACAGCAAGTTTGAAATTACTTTCAGGAGCACTTTTTTCAGTAGTAATAATTACATGTACGGTGGTATTTTTGTTTATTCAGAAATGTGAATAACAAGAAAATAAATGAAGATAATTATGAAGTGCATATATACGTTGAAGAGACCGAACAATCAATAGAATCGAATATAAAATGAAAAAAAAAATTGAAACCAAGTTTAAAGTTGTAGTGTACTTACTGTAGTTTCGATTCTTGGTATCTGCGATCGCCTTCTGGTGATAACTACCTAAGTGCTAGACAGGCTCAGTTTCCTAAGGTGAAGGCATAGAAAAAAAAGTGTATTCTTCAAACCAAAAAATTCGATTTCTATTATATGTATATAGAGTAAATTGGTACAATCATCCCGTTAGGATATGTAGTCCAAATTTGCTGAACACGTATTATCATACAATATACACTCACTTATGACTAAACAAATTGCAACAAAAGTAACCTCAATAGGCTAATTGCATTTTTTTGGAGGGGAATGAAGATACCGCAACTTCTTCATTGAATATAGAACAATTTCTTTGATATTTCATTTATATTTATCCTTGTCGAACAATCTTGCGAGTGCGCCCAGAAGGGCAGAGCCTTGTGTGGGCAAGGGTCAGCCAATTGTTTTGGGTGCCAAAGCATTTTATGAAAAAAAAAAATGAGCTGGGAAGACTGAATTCTACGTAGGTTTTGCTGATATCTATGATAGAACTATTGAAAAATGCATGAAAATTGATACCTAAATGCTACTTTATATGTTTTTATATCACTTATTTTGTAGCTAACGTTAGTGCAGTTTCGCCTATATGGACATTATTATACGAATACTACAGAGTCTTTAGTATATATCGTAAACTTCATAGTATATACTTCAGTTATGAAGAGTATCAGTAGTTATATAGTATTGTTTCAGAGTCATCATATTGTGGTGGATGTATGTTTTCTCGTCATTTTGTTTGGGCTAGTAACGTTCCGCAATCGGGAAAAATAAAAATTGATATGGAAATCTATAAAAGTGTAGAGAGGCAGACTTCTAATCTACGCCGAGAAGTGGCTGCGTAATCAACCTTCTACTGGTGGTGGTTAGTAGTAGTATTTGTTAACGGGAAAGTGAAATGTATTTCAGATTCCTGGTAGATCTATCGATATTCAATTGCTTTGAAGAATACGGCAATAACAATGAGTGCAAGAAACGAACTGTGATTTTTAACAGCTTTGTTGGCGGTGGACAATAATTCCAAGAACAATTCTGTAGCACAGGTGATACACCTGTCTCATGCAACCGGCCGGTAAATTTTCTAAGCTGGACAACGAGGGTGTGAGAGAAAAATGATCGTACGAAATGACCTTATTAGCTACTACTGCAAAATGATATCGGGACGAAAAAATATGATAGAGAGATTTCGAGCGCAGATGAAAAAAAAAAATGAATAATAGAAGATAAAGGACACAACGTTACCAAAGGACGTTTGAGTGATCCATAAAAAACTCGATTAGTAGCCAACTCTAGTGATTCTGATGCGTTCGATTCATTTTTTCATTTTGTTTCATTCAATATAACTGTACCAGAAAAAACTGTGATCGGAGGTTTGAAAATATTTCACCCACTGTACATATTCCTTTTGTATCTAGAAACGGATCAGGAATTATTGGAGTTTTCGGAGGGTTTATGAATTTTTATCAGTGGAATTTTTTCCGTTAACATTTGTTGCTGTGAATATTTCAAAAAAAAAACTCTTCAAATCGGTGAATGCAAGGAAATCAATTTTCGAGAAACATTATAAATGAATTTGCGAACGTAGGGAATAATTCGTTGAATTTTGGGAGGGGACACACCATTTTCAATGGGAATTGATATCAAAAAAATTTTGAAAGACAATGTTCGTTAATTTTTTACTTTATTTTTCGAACGGAACATAATTCGTCTGATATAAGTTAACTGCAGAGGAGTTGAAATTGATTTTGATCAGAAACATGATGACAAAGCAATGGAGTGTATAGGGTGTTGAACATAGACCGTTGAAAGACAACATGGCGGCGATACAATGAAGTGTAAAGGGTGTTGACATAACACATAAAAGGAAAAAACATGGCAGCGATGCACCGTGTGATGAATATGCGTCGAAGAAATTAATATAGCGGTTATGTAGTGGAATATTGTGTTGAACATTAAGGAAGAAAACATGGCGGTAATGGAGCATACAGGGTGTTGATTCTTCAGAGAACTCGGTAGAATGATATAAGGGGTTGATTATACAACGTTAAAGGAAAAACATGGCGTCGATGTAACTGTCAAGTATCATTTCATTCGACATATGACACATAACACTAACTTCAGATTAATCAACAATTATATCCTCTCACTTGAGATACGTAAACAATCATATTCTTTGCAAGTTGATCAGCTTTAACCACGACCTCAATACGATATTAAATCTGTCAACTGTCGATTTCATCTGATATATGGCACCGACTCCTACTTCAGATTCAACCAGTTTCATCTCCTTCACAAGTTGCTTGGTTTTTTCAATCCCCTCCTACATTTCATGATGTCTACTGTCAATTTCATCTGACATAGGACACAGAACTGAAACTTCAGATTTGACCGGCATCATCTTCTATGTCAGTTGCTCAGTGTATGCATGTCGTTGGGTCCATAATTTTGTTTCAACTTGTTCCATTTGGAATTCGGTCATGTCTTTGGTGAGTTCTCCTTATATACTCAACGATATTTGTGAATTTTGTTATATTTGCTATGCATTCCTTTGAATTCATTCATTAATTTCTGGACTCATTCACTTCTCTCGAAATGATTCATTCAGTTGGAGTATTGGTTTGATATACTCGCCATGTATTCAACAGTTCCATTTCAATCGTCTGGACATGATTTTTGGAGTTTTATAGTTTTAAATACTACGCCTTCCACGGGAACTTGTCACGCACGCACGAAAAATTCCTTATGTGGCTGCTCACGTTTTAGATCAGGTGGGAGTTAAAAACAATAAGGATACATCTATTCTTTTCACTCAGGCATCTTCATTACTCAATTTGGAGAAAGTATTCACTTTCAGGATAGAAATAGGCTCGATGTTTTCATCCCTGAGAAAGAAAATAAAATTACATCAGCATTCATCATTACATCTCACCTACAATTTCACCTAGTGAATCCTCGTCGGAGTTTGTAGCTCAGAGGGTTAGTTGCCAATTTTGTGGACATGTCTCCTAGCTTTGGTGGATATTACTGATTCAAGTCAGTAGAGATCGAAATGAACACACATAACCTCACTTGTGGTTGTCATCTTTGGGTTCACTGGAACTGCTGATGGCTGTTTGGCTGTCAGAGCCTCGGGTTGGGTTCCTAATTACAAGAGAAAAGGCAAAAACGGCGCTAGTGGGGGAATATATGCGAAGTTGTTATAGATGCATAGAAGTTGGAAAAAAAAAGGATGTCGAGATGTCTTTTTGCGTTGTTCTAAAAGTCTCGAAAACGTGTTCTGCAACTTTGAGGATTATTCTTGAAATATCTGAGAATGAAATGTGACGAATATATTGAAACTTTTCATTTTCCACCCTCAGGCAGAATAAAGCTAATGAGCCTTCTCGACAAACGATATTCGTTATTAATTTTTCGGCTCCAGTCGAAGTCGTCCGAAAAGAGGAGGAAAACGGACTAAGTGAGAAGATTCATTTCATGAACTCCATAGGCTCCACCCTAACTATTTTGTAAAATTGGTAGTTCTGATCATAGGCATTCTCGTTGAGTTTACCCAGGACTCACAGTTCCTGGAACTAGTGATCACTCACTCACCCACTCCGCGTTGCTGGGAGTGATTAATGGTTAATGTTACTAGCGCGTCTGTACCCAGTGACGGAGCAGTGGAAAGTATGGGCCTGACTATGCAGTTTTGGACTAATATTGTATTAATAATAATGTTTCCTAATTTTTCATCGAAAAGGCACTTTCAGTAAATACATTTATAGATAGTGGGTTTTCCATACAGCCCATATTGAATAAATTGATCCCCATATAACTTGTATTCGAGTCCGACCGAGCCCGTCTGTGGGTAGACATTTCAAACAAATATGATTTTCTCAGGTGATATGATTATTTTTGAGGGTGAAGAGAGTTTTGAAGATTCGATTTTTGGTTTTCCTTTCACAATTCATTTCAAAAAATACAAAACCTCTATAGAAGAAATAACATCGAATATTCAGCGAACATTTTTTGTTGATATTCATAGACGTTCAATTCATTTACAGAAAGAAAGAGGGAGACTCCATCTTAAACATCTACTTCCTGCCTATCAGGCGTGATGGGCGCTGAACATCCCTTTGAAAAATAAATTGTCACACCTCTGCCACTTTGAAAATCGAAAGCGGTCGTGGCTTTCTGAATGGAGGTGATGATAAGTTGATTCCGTGAGCAAAAGCATCAGTCAATAAACAGAAATAGGACATGGGGTCTAGAAATCAATGAGAGATTCAATATGTATCATAATTTATAATGTACTTGTTTGTGAGATTAGTTACATACGACCAAGAAAAAATTTGTAAAGAATTGACTAATTATGTCGGACTATTATTATTATATTGACTAATGTGTATGATGAATGAAAAGTGAATTGGATGAAATAAAACTGAAATACCACATGTGGACACTTGAAAATGGTATTTTTTCTAACAATTCAACATGATTTATGAATATATAAAAATAACAACGTTTTTTTTTATGGATGGTCAAATTCTAAGTAACTCCAGACAAATTCCCTAACAATTATATCGGAATTTGTTTGACCTCAGGATCATCGGAATTTTTCGAAAAATAATTACTTGCTGGAAGTTTTTGATGAAAAAACTGATTCCGCGTGGTTTTCACACCCAACAAAATACCATTTGTTCTAGCGAAATTTTTCCAACTGCCTTTCAACTTCGAAAATTCCTGTATTAATATAGATATTGGTCAAATTCCAGCCATTTTATCGAATGAAATGTTTTCATTTGTTTTTTTTCATTACATAAACATAAAAATGACACATTCAGGTACAAACAGCAAAGAAGAATAGAAAGATCTGCAATGATAGTTCATTCGGAATTGCAATTACGAAATTCTCCAAATAAATTTTGCCAAGTTGATAAAAGGCCTTTCATTGAAATTCAAAATGTCTCAAGATCTTATTAATATCGTATTCAAATCTTTTACACGTTCAAACTATCGGTGGGTGGCAGATAGATAAGTCGAGAATTTCAGCAAAATATGTGGAATCGAAAAACCATCGAACTAGATTGCTTGCTCGATACCCGATGTTAGGTAATATGAGTTTTCAATTTTGTGTGTATTCGATGGCTCTCAATAACGAGTCTGGAGGAAATTCGGGTTGTTCTCCTTTGTTTATTTTGAAACAATAGAAATGTACAGAGTTGTTGAAATCGATACAAAATTGATGAAAATATAATGTTAGGAGATATAATGTTAGGTTGAACCGCTACACATCCTCCTTTCTACAAAAAAATACTGTATCTAAGATAAAACACATCTTTACACCTAAATATTATTTGAAAACGATCGAGAACGACCTCTTGAACAAATATGGAATATGGATATTATACGTCGTATTTCTAAACATTATTTTTTGTGACGTGGACATACCGAAAATTCGTCGGTTTTTCCTTTTCAGCCTGCAGTATGCACGTCACTTCAGTTCATATGGTATAATTGAGGAGAAGAGGAGATAGGAGTTTTTGAGATAATATAAACTGTCAATAATTTTCAAACGTATCCATAACTGTAATGCACGTACATATGATAGCAACCTCTGGCCGTCGTACGAAGGGAGCTGTATTATATATTTATTTGTTGAAAACTTTTCTACATATTTGGTTCTGCTAGCAGGTTTTGCTAACTACCAAAAACAACAGTAATTTCTTTCGAATCCACTTTCCACCTTGTTGCCACTAGTCATTGAAAGTAGAATTTTATTCTTTAAATCAAAGCGGCACCAACATACCCTCCACCATGAAAAGCAAGTTTCAATTTGAATTGTAGAATAATGATACGAGACGGAAAGCACGAAGTACTGAAATGAGGTCTTCCAAAATTCAATATTCATTACAACATTTTATATCGAACAGAAATTACCCCATGAAAAAGAAACAAGGGAACAATATATTATAAACAACTGCAATAGGGCATAATGGAAGAAAACCAAATATCAAATAACACAGTGAGCCGACTACAGCTGGAATTCAAATAAAAACTACTGTGGTAGGCAAAGGGCATAGTTTCAGAACGGTCGTAAAAAATAACAGTTGTCTGTTTTAACGCTCACGGTTTTAACTATTCCATCCTTTCCGGGATGTACATCAGGAATTACAGCCAATGTAACGGAGGTGAATTATTATTTTTCGAAACAATTGAAGTTGCAATTTCTATATCAGGAATTTCCTTTTTCCATTTTTGATTAACTTGGAGGATCGTGAGGTATTTTTTTCTATTTGCAGATTTACATGAAAGGGAAGGCCTGTACCAAAGAACACCGCGTGATACAAGGGATAGGTGATAGGAATTAACATTCACTTTGAATTTTTGAAGTTTGTGAGCATCGACCCTGTAAATATCTATGGAAGAGAGACAAGTCTACGACCCTTCTACGATGCTCGAACTAACTGAGTGAGTCTGTGAGCTTAGAATCACCAACAAGAAGGATTACCTTCCTCTGAATGGAATCGAGAAACTTCAATGAATGTTTCTGTGCCGAGCTCCATACACGAGAACTATATTCCAAGACAGGTCCTATCTGAGTCCTATTGTCGCAACTCAGTACTCGCTTGGCTTGCGTTGAGAGGATTCTTCGCTGTTTCACCCAATCTTCATTCATCCAAAATAATGAAACGATAAAGAAACACTAAAACTTACATTATACTGCTTCCTAGCAGGATCGTCGATAAGAAGATGTGCTGCATTCCTGAAAAATGTTCTGGAGACCGTTTCTGAAGAGTGATCAATAAATAGTGACGAATTTCTGAATAATGGATCCTGAATCTTGACCTCCCTCAATATTTATAATAATTCATCTGCTGAGGATGCAACTTTGCTCCGGTCACCGTACTAAGGCAAAGTGCTCAGCGCGCATCCGGGCAAGTTTGCAAGTTTGAATATTGTTTTATATTTCTATATCCTGTAATCGTATCCATTTTGATGTCTATGAACCTGGATTATTGAAGATGGAATTGTGGGTGTTTTTGTTCTAAAATATTGAAGTTGAAGTTGAAACATCTTTCAATTCATTCACTTACTTGAATGGATTTTGAATTATTTAATGACGGTTCTCCATATTTGACACTATAAATCACTAGAAGCTGACGAAAAGTGAAGTATTCCTTCGCACGAAATAGGAATCCAAGCTTCTGGGAAGCACTTTATTAAGGTATCGATCTGACATGGTTTTCCCATGAGCGATTATTACTGATCTTAATTTCTAGCATCGAGATACTTGACTTTGTAGGAATAGTTCCCACATCCTGACATCTGAATACTAGCTTGTTAATGATAGATCGACATTATTTGAGAAATGATGTTCCAGCATTAAATTCCACCAAGTTGATGTTACCCCATTCTATTATTTTTCCCAAGTCAACGTTAATTCCATTGACGTTGATGTTCCTCTGAATTTTTGTTTCTCTTGCTGGTATGGGGATTCTGGAATAGAAACTAGTATCAAGAGTAATGTCATCCGCGAAAGTATGTACTGAAAAAGACGTTTTCGCCAGCAAATCATTAATATGAAGCAGAAACAAAGTGGGCGCTAGAGCTGAACATTGTAGAACACCTGCATTCATTGAGAAAATATCAGACGATAGTCCATCAACAACCACATACAGAGACCTATCAGACAAGAAACTCTCCAACAAAGCACACAACTGAGGAGGCAAACCATAAGACGTCAGTTAAGAAAGGAGACCTCGATGCCAAACTCGATCAAACCGTTTTGAAATGTCAAGTGCAACTTCTAAAGTTTCTCTGAATTTTTCGATGGAATGCTGCCAAATATACGGCAATAAGTCACTGGTTGATCTTCGATGGCGAAATCCGTACTGTTGATCATTAATTATTCCTGATTTCTCTAGATATTTTATTGCTTTTTCTCTCAACATAACCTTTGCTAACAGAGGAAATACATCTACTCAACTAACTGCCTCATTGTTATGTTGAATTGAACTGGCCGATACTTGATGAAAATCCATATTAACAAAAATATATTACAGTTTCCTGTATGATTTTCACTTACAAAGGGTTTACAGAACCGCGACACGTGTTTCGCTATTACAATAGCTTCTTCAAGCAAGATAAATAAATCTTTTATTATCTTGCTTGAAGAAGCTATTGTAATAGCGAAACACGTGTCGCGGTTTTGTAAACGCATTGTAAGTGAAAATCATACAGGAAACTGTAATATATTTTTGTTCATTGTTATGTATTCATAAAATCCTGTACCAGTGTTATATAATAATTCGATGGAAAAAATAGATTTGTTGGTTGTTTCTGGGAACAGTTATAATGGAACTTGTCCAATGTTATTGGAGCGAAACTGGTTGCTCGCTCTGAATATTAAAGTTCGAAAATCATCTGTTAGTTCGTTCAGTCAATTCGGAAATCACTGATTTAAGGAAATTACTGAATTCCATAACGAATATTCCGTTTTTAGAGAAGGTAATGGCAAATTCCTTGGTCCGAAGGTTGATTTTTCAATTTAAACACCTATTTTCTGCAAATCGAGTCCAATTCCATATTCTTTGAGACCAGTAGTATCAGATTGACTCGATAGATTGGAAAGTTTGGTCATTTTGAGAAAAGTTTGATTTAGTGAATAGGCTTCTCCGATTGTTATTGTGGGAGAGGTACAGGTGGGAAAAAGGAAGTCAGAATATGTGGTGATCATAGGGTTTCAAGAAATGAACATTAGCCATTACCCAATCCTAATGATGTATTTGCTACATTGAAGGGTGGAAATGTCTTTACTGTTCGTGATTCGAAAAACGCATATCAACAACTTCAATTATCGTCAGAATCTCAGGAGCTTAGTTCCATTAATACTCAGAAGGGCTCATATCGTTACAAAATGGTTCCTAATGGAATCACAAGTGGTCTATAATTATTTCAAGTCACACCGGACATAATTCTTTCAGGTATTGAAAATGTTTGTTGCTATATAGTTGATATTTTGATTTTCGGTGAAGATTTCAGCTCTGGTTACAAAAAAAGTAGAGCAGGTATTACTGAGATTGAGTGATTCAGGTTTAAACATCACACATTTCTGGAAAAGCTATTCAACCTACTGAAGAGAAAATCAGAGACACGAAAGGGTCATAAAATCCCCATAATTTGACAACTTTGAGATCTTTCCTAGACTTATATAAATTTCTATGCCAGATCCATATCTAATTTTTCCTCAGAATTGAGACCTCTTCACGAATTCTTAGAAAAAAGTACTAATCGGTTATGGACCAAAGAGTATGTTTCAATAAATGTAAGTCATTTCTCACTGATAAAGATGTTCTGATTCTTTATGACTCACAAAAACCATTGTTATTGACTTTTGATGCATCTGCTCAAGGGATAGATGCTATATTAGTTCATGAGGTCAATGAGAGGATCGTCCTATCTGTTTTGCTTCCAGAACACGCAATAAGTCTGAAAACATATATCCTCAAGTAGAAAATGAAGCACTTAGTATAATATTTGGCGTTAAACGTTTCTATCTATTTTTCTATGGTTGAAAATCATCGGAATTACACTAAGAGCAATATCCAGTTTGGAGATAATCAGCACCGTGGAATCAACAAGTTGCCTCATCACCCAAGTTCAGGCGGGGGAATTCAGAGGGAAGATGAAAGAACAGAATGAACGCTCCCCATATTCAACATCCAACATAAGTCGAGCAGAGCACCAAGCACTGTGCAGTTTACGAAGAGATAATACCATCAGAATTCTACACTCAGATGAAGGAAACGCCACAATATTGATGGACGCCACTTCATCGGTAAAGAGAAAGTTATATCTATAATTGAAGTGGTATCAAGTCTTTCTTTCAGACAAGGAGAGATCCTCACGAACGCCTTATCAAAGCAAGAAGCCACCTCACCTCTACAGGCCTCCGGAAATCCACAAGACGGACGCAACTTTACATCTACAGCCACTACAAGGAAACTCCTCGTCCTTTGTGAACACACTTCGTCGAAATCTTGAGAAGAATCGAGGCCGGAGAAGGAGACCAGATAATCAGTGCGTCACCACGTTACCGATTATAGCCAACATCTACATGGAGTGGTTCGAAGGATTCGCCATCGAACGCGCCAAGAAGAAACACCGCTCTGGTTGAGATACGTCGACGACATGTTCACAGTTATGAAACCACGGAGATCATCAATTGACGCCTTCATAGAATACCTGAACAACGTGAGTGCACAATGGAAAAAGATTCTCAGAGCACATTTCCGTTTCTCGACGTGGGTGTGAAGGGGACCAGAAATATATAGAAAACATCAGTCTACAGGAAACAAACGCATACTGAATACCTGAATGAGCAATCCAATTACCTTCAATCTACGAGGCGGGGAATCGTCAAGTCTCTGACTGATCGAGTATTCAATTTCTGCAACACCAAAGAAAGTCCCAACGAGGAACTGAACAACATAAGGAAGGATTTTCAGAAGAACGGCTACTTGAAGAAGCTAGTGAATCAGACATTTGCCCAGACGAACCAAAGGAACATCATAGATATACTGTAACAAGTTTTCATCATCCCCTACGTGAGAGGACTTTTAGAGAGGATCAAGTGGAAAGGAGGGGAATACAACGTCAGAGTCTGTTTTGGATCACGGAACGCAATACGCAGCCAGCTCACAAAAATTTGAACACCTAGTTAAAACAGCTAGATCAATACAACCATGCGAGTGCGGCAAGTCCTACATCGGAGAAACCAATAGAGTGTTTTTCAATCTGTGGGTTGCGACCCACAGGGGGGTCGCGGAGCCTTACTGGGGGGGTCGCCGACAAAAGAAAATATGTTAAGGTTCTACAATTTCAGTGAGAAGGATGAGCTTGTTTATTATTCAAATCGTGGTGCTATTTTTGAAATATTCACAATCAAATCGTTTTCTAATTGAGGCCTTTTTCCAGTTTTGACGCCCACCATTGAAGAGAACGTTAGTTCTTAGAATATATAGGTACCTTAATAGAGAAAGTCACAAATTACATGTAGTATTTCAATTACATTAGAATTTTTTTGTTTTTCTATGGCTCAAGGGGGTCGCCAGAAATTTTTATCCTTGAAAGGGTCGTGTTTTCAAAAAGTTTGAAAAGCACTGCAATAGACCATTGGAAGTAAAAATGGGCGAACACAAGAAAAACACAAAAAGAGGGGAAACCACCAAATTAGAAATAGCGGAGCATGTTTGCACAAACCATCACAGCAAGGAGGAGCACTTGTTCAAAAGGAAATTCAAGGAAGCCGCCTACATTCTCAACAACGACGTACTCAGTCACCCCAGCGTGGAGATCCGGAATGTGTGAGGGCCGCTTAATGAAAGCATGGACCGCCTTTGGCTCGATGAAAGAGAATCTCGTGCCAATACATCCATGTCGCTGAAAACCGATAAGCGCACTTCTAGAACCACCCGTGCGCCTCTGACTAATATTTCACATTCGATATATCAGTTTTCTTGTCACAATATTATTTCATTCCTTTTTGACTAATATTTCATATTCGATATCTCAATATTTTTGTCGCAACATTATTATCTTCTATCAATCAAACCTTCAATTTTATTTTTGACCAGAGAATCCATTTCAATCTTCAGTTTGGATTTGATTAGATAAGGTTAGGTTAGGTCAGGAGTGAGTGGGTCTGTTCGGCCCTCCACTGCAACCCACAAGGGTTTATTGTGGCTCACACCTATTCAAACTCGACCAAATAAACCCAGCTTCTTAACGAAGCCGATTAGTTTGTATGGTGAGTGATCTTTCAGGTCAGATGATAAGAGTGAAGCCTTACCTGATTCGGTCCGCAGCGGGGCAGGCACAAATTATGTGCTCTGCTGTTTCATCAATTTCCAGACAGAGACGACACAAGCTGTCTTCTGACAGTCCGATTCTCTGCATATGATGATTACCTCATTTGTATTTTTATCCTTTCGTTCTCAACAACAGGTTCTAATAGAATTGATAATATAGACAATGGAAGTCCGTTCCATTGCCATTCATCGAGGAACATTGTCAACCACATTCAAACAAACATCCAATTATATCGTTCTAGCTGATCGACTTTTCCAATGATTTTCGACTTGTATCATACTGATCACGTACTTGAAAACAGAAGGTTTCTGTTGCCGTATCCAGTAGTAATCTTATTTGAAGGGTGTTGTTGTAAACGACCGAGGTTATGAACGACAACAAGTTTTTATATGATAAGTAGTCCAAGGCTCGGAAATCGAAACCGTTAGATAAGTGCCGAAATAATTGTTGAACAAAAATTTCAAATGACCACAGGAATTAGATCTTCGAGGAATACTGGGCTCTTGGAGCGAGAGATAAAAAAGAAGCATATTTTGCTGGGATCAATGATTGCTCAGTACCGAAAAGATCTATATCTCAAACGAGATGTCGAACCAGAAAAATCCAAAACTCGTTTGAAGACTTACACAATTCACATCAAAATTTCTGGAGAAAAATTAACGGTTTGGTAAACATGTCCTAATAGACGTTTGGGAGTGATAGATTCATCAGTAAAACTCTTAGAAACGAAAAAAAATCTCTAGCTGGTACTGTAATAGATGATAAACGGGGTTGCCATCCACCTATCAATACATATGATGCAGAAAAAATACTCGAAATTATTGGTCACATAAAATAATTTCCCCTGTATGAGTCCCACTGTATGAGACGAGAAAGTACATGAAAGTACTTGCCACCACATTCAACTCTACAAATTATGTATACGAGTTATATAAAATGAAATATATAGAAGCACCGAAATATATATATATATATATATATATATATATATATATATATATATATATATATACACTCAGATGAGTTTCACAAACAAAATTTTCTCAAACAACTAAAAGCAGATATATGCCTTATATGTGATATTCTAACAAATGAACTAAAAGTGGCGGAAATAACAAATGATCAGGTAAAGACCAACAGAATGAAAAATGAATTAGATACACATCACATCTAAAATGATAACGCCTACCTCACAAAAAAACAGATAAAGAGCAAGCAAAACACACCCCTAGCCTAAGGTGTTTCACCTTTGATTCAAAAAATTGCTTGACAACTCCGTTAGACAAGACTTCCCAAAAACTTTTTCTATTTCGTGCGAAGAAATACTCCACTTCTCATCATCTTCTAATGATCTACAAGGCTCAGATACGACCTGTCTTGGAACATTCATTGAGGCTTCTCGATTCTATTCACCGTCTTGCTGGTGATTCTTTGCTCACAGACTCGCTCACTTCATTGGAACATCGTAGAAGGGTCGGAGACTTGTCTCTCTTCTATAGATACTTTCACGGTCGATGCTCTTCCGAATTGTTATCAGTCGTTCCACCCTTGGCAATATTTTCACGGATGAATCGACGAGTACAGAATTCCCACCCCTTTGTTGTGAATTTGGAGACCTGTCGAACCTCTCTTGCTCAGGGATCTCTTTTCAATAGAACAGCTGAGCTTCAGAACTCCTTGCCAAGAGAGGTTTTTCCTGAAGCTTACAAACTTCAAAAATTCAGAGTGAATGTTAGTTCGTATCTCCTGTCCCTTGATTCACGCGGTGTTCTTTGTACATTAGAGGGCTTTTTGTGTGAATCTGCATAGAAAAAAAAATGAAAAAAAATCTTCCTGGTTTGATTCCAGGTTTAACAACACGTGAATCCTACTATACCAGCTGGTTTGGGGAATGGGAAAGAAGAACAAGTGTAGAGTTATTGAACTTACACACCAATATTTTTCAAATTTTCAGCAGTCACTAATAAATGAATTTGTTCTACGAGAAAAAAAGACGAGCAGAAATCAGTTCCTGATTTCTATAATTCTTTTACACGAAAGTGGAGAAATTTTGACCTCCCTAAATGAGTATGAACCATTTGAATGTTTTTAGATACTGAGTAGAGAATGTTCTGGTAGATGCCTGATGCCAGCAAAACTGTATAGAGGTACTATTCTGATATCAGCAGAGAAAAAAGATATTTTAGACCTGTTGAACCAGCGGAATGAAATCTATCCAGGAGAAAAGGTGGGCGCTCAAAAATATCTTAATGGAAATTCATCAACTGAGAAAATTAGTTTTATTTGACTATAGGTATTACATAATTACTTCAACTGGCTCGTGAGACATTTGATGAACTGATTTGGCATTCATTTGATAATGAAAACGAAGTGATATTTTCTTCCTTCAGTTCTCCTGTGTAAGTGCCGTTTTGGACTCATATTTTTGTGCTTCCCCACCCTAGAAATGTAGTGGAAGCTTACCATTAATTTTATCCTTCAATTTCTCAAGATTACGTTCATATTTCGTGAGTTACTTTCTTATATTGAAAATTTGTGTTCGAATATCTGTTTGGAAATTGTTGACTTGTTGTCCAGTTTGTCCATTATGTGTGTCAGTTGATATTCCAATATTCTTTGTACCATTGATGATGTGAGTAGGCGTAATTATTTATCATTATATTAATTTCTAGCCCTGAGAAAGACGAAACAATTCTCGAAAGCTTGGCAAAGTAAAATAGAGTTGTTTCTTTGGAAAAGAAGGCAGACTGAATTCCCGCTATTTTTCCATTACATTACTTACACATTCAAGAATATCTTCTGCTACTTATAATATTATACTGACATAAGTTAGTTCTTTTGTTCGAAAAATGATGTTGACTAGTTCATTGAGATCTGTAAGAACTTTTTAACTACAATCAAGTGACCGTTACATTTTAACACATTATTTAAATTATGGCGAAGGATGTGCATATGACATATTATGAAGTGAGGAATATCGCGCATCTCAACCTTCTATTCGGAAATTGTTTTCAATTTTGGCGAAGGAGCCAATATCAATAACAACATCGACAATTTGCTTATAATGGAAATTTTTATCCAGAATCAACTCATGATTGAATGTTGATCGGCTTCAGGATTCCTCATTGATGAGGAATATCATATGAATGATCATGAAAAATGAATCATCTTCAGAACAGATATTAAACGACACACTGATTCGCTTCTAGTTTATATTATTTGATATATCAGATATATATGACAGTTGATTCGGTGGGCACATGCCTTCTCTTCAAGTCAGGTTACGGTGAGCATGAAAAACAGGAGTTTGCCTTATTTGACTATGACCACTGATCATAGTCCCAGCCCTGACTTCAGAATAAACAAAATTTTCGTTAAAATTTCATTTCAATTTGAATATATCAGACAACGAGCAGTGGTTTGGAGTTTATGTGTATTCGTACGTAAAAAACAACTTTTTCTGTCTTTTCAATGGAAAAAATGAAAAGATGACGATATAATATTCTTCCAGAAATGTGAATTCATTAAGGTCATGGGTTTACGATCATAGAGATTGATTGGCAAACAGTTTTCATAATTGGAAGAAATAATATCTCACCCAGTGACTTTTATGGAAAATTTCTTCAATATTCAATCAATGACTATTGAAGAAATATCTCACATACTCCATTTCATCAGATCAATTCAATTAAAATGAAATATGCCGGAAAGTCAGGGATATATTTATGAAATGATTGCGAATAGGAAAGGAATTAGTGATTGAGGGATATGGTGTTTTTGGTGGAGAGAATGAACTTGAGAGATTATTTTTTGACTTTGATCTTCTCCAAATCCGGAAATGAAAATCACAACTTCCATGAAAGGAAGAAAAAAATAGGTACAAACCCATCAACCAGAGAATGTTTTTTTATTTTACTTTTTTCATAGAAGTTGTGAATAATATTTTCTTATCCGTAGAAGGAAGCTGAAAAATGAGAATTGGTAATGTGTGATATGTTTCCCCAAATATTAAAATATTCTCAAAAATACATTCAAACATTCCTCAGAAATAAAAATCTATGGAAGTGTAAAAGTTCGACAAGTTGCTGTCTCATTCAGATTGAAAAATTTTCAGCAATTTTTACAAATGATCCAAAAGTTTTCATTCGGAAGGTTTTGAAAATAACAGACAAAAAATATCTTTCCAATAAGGTGTTGACAAGTACACGTTATTTTTCAATTTCACACGCAATGAAAATATTTTGGCAAAAATCGTCATTTTTCTCGTGCGACCCTAAGGCAGATCCACTTTGACTAAGTTAGTTGTGCAATCATGATAATAATAATAATGATAATAATAATAATGATAATAATAATCTATTGCACTTAAATTCATACTGAGAGATGTACAAGCCAGTCAAAGGACGAATAAATATGCCGAAATAGCACCCTTAATTGTACCAAACATATTATCTATAAATGAAAATCTGTTGAAAATGCAAATTGGAGGTAGTCATTTACAGTGTATGGCTCCAAGTCCACCAGAGTTTCCATAAGTGATTTTTTCATTTTGTCAATGTTTCTAATATTCTCAATTATATATATTGAATGATCATGAACTTTAAGACATGAATATAATAAGCCTCTTCCGATGCCTTATAGATGGTAATGAAGTATATAATAAAGGACTGATAATAAATATTAACAAAACATTTTATATGACATTTCTACCAAAAACATAACAGAGGATAGCAGCTCACCTATTAAAATAAATCATAAGTCAATTGAAGAAACAGATTCCTTCAAAATTCTTGGTCTCAAAATTGATAAAAGAAATTGTCAGGAAATCTCACATTGAATACTTACAGAAGGGGTAAATTGAGTACTACTTTTTTTCTAGTGAGACAACTGAAATCAACGGTTACCTTAACAGTCTTGAAACTGGCATAATATGGTTTGGTACAATCTATTTTATCATATGGACTAATATTTTGGGGCTCATCTTCTTATATTGACGAAGCATTTGTCATGCAAAAAAGAATAATAAGGTGTATGGTCGGTGCCCGCCAGACCTCTCATTGCAAGCAACTATTCATTGACTTGGAAATCCTCACACTTCCCCCATTATATATTTTTTTATTGGTTGACGATTTTAGGAAAAACGACAATACGTTAAGAAATAGTGACATCTACCAGTATGGCACTCGGCACAGGGGTCATTTCAAACAATTTTTTTCTAGACTCTCAATAGGTCAAAGTTCACATGAATATCAGAGGATTATATGCTATAATAAAGTTCTCAGTATATTTGGAGAAATTGACAATCATAGACACTAGAAAGTGGTTCTCTTTAAATCTCTTGTAAATAAGGCATTTTATTCAGTTGACGAATTTTTAGCAACTTAATTTTTTGTAATCTGTTTGTTCGAATTGTTGTATTTTAGATCTTTTTTCATGCTCATGTATGCTGTATTGTAGAAGTTTCGAGTGATGATTGAAATTCTATTCTATTCTATTATGAATGTGTTGCTTCAACAGTGTATGTTTCTTCAAAAATTAAATACATTCATAAAGTAAAGATAAGCGACCAAAAATATTTTTTACTGTATTCACTCCTTGAATTCAATCAACGAAATGAACTCCAACTTGAAACACAGCAACATAATATACTGTAGAATTATAACATTTAAGATACTATTCCGCATGAAAATCAATTTATCATTTTCTAAAATTTTGGCGAAGGAGCCGCGATCAATTGAACCATCAACAGACTGGATATATTGGAATTTTTATCTTAAATCTAGGAATTTTTGAGTGTTCATAACGATTATATTCTCATATTCCTCATAGACCCAGGAAAATATTTCAGACGAATGAAGCAAAATGTTATCTGAATTGGATTGAACACCTCAAATATATTTGGAAAAATATATGTGAATGTTACTATAATGCTTCTGCACTAACCGCGTTAACGTTTTTATAAATGTCTGTGCGTTACTTAACCCCAATGTAGCCAATACAGTTTTATAGCACTGGGATCGCAGAGTTTAAACTACTGAGTCCCTTTGATCTGTGGAAAAAACGACACCCAAGCTATCGCTTAATGTTGAACAATGCCACAAACTGTACATCTAGACATTGTCATAATTGACGCCTTTAGCAATGCGTTTCAACGAAGGTGGAGCCGGAGCATGATGGTATCGACAGTTACGCACCCCAACATCAAACTAATGCATTGGGAAATTTTCTTTATCAATCTCACAATTCCATTTTTTTTTTGGTATAGAAGATCAAGAAATGGTACTTTCCGATATTCCTTGAAGTACGAAAAAGAAAATTAAACGCATTTTCCACAAAAACACCCATGTAATATTTCAATTTGTGATGAAATGTTTTTTATTTCGATTGGCTAACAGAAAAAATAATGAATATTTCAAATTTTGTTCAACAACCAGCTGTATATAACATTTCAATATCATTGTGATCAATTGCATTATGTTGTGCAGAAGATATAAATCACTCATATAATCATATCAAAAGACATTACCGGACTTGAACTCAGAGGATATGAAAAATATCGACTAATCGAATGCTCAACTTTTATTTTGAATAATCAACCACCACCCTAACACCAAACCAAATTATTTCAATTTGGTGTTAGGAGTAATTCAGCTCCGAGCTCTGTTGAAAATGGTTTCATTTTCACACCAAAGATCCCGATCATATCAATGAACCTGATTTGAAGGTCCCAATTCCTACCAGATCATTATACATTAAACAAAAAAATTTTATATAGTGGGTATACGCCAAAAGATATAATATACCCCGTATCCTTCACCATTTTCCAGCTCTTCAATACCACGCACATGTTTTCAGCCAGAACTTCGTCCCAGCAATGTCATTTCAAAAAACAAAATTAAATTTTGAGCCGTTATGCATCATAGATATTGCGGACGGAGATAAAAACTGAAAAAATAGCATACATAAATCACGAGGATTTGAATAGGCATCATCCATATGGGAAAGCCGGCTCGCAATCGGCTTATTATCTAGTGGCGGGAGTAGTGCCACCTATGAAATAGTGGCGGAAGCTGAATGGTCTAGGATATGGTCAGTTGTTCTCCGACATGCAGCGCCAAAGAAACTCATTTCGTTCATTATTGAACTAACTGCGTTTCTTCAGGAAGTGGGGAGAAATGCTATCATAAACTTTCGAGGGGAAGAAAATAGCCCTTTCTGTCTGGAGCGGGGAAATATCAGATACCAATTGCATAGGGGTGATCGGCGAAGGATCAAGTGGAGGTTGCAAGTAATAACCGATGTGTATCCTGTACTTTCACAATATGAATGCAACTAATGAAGTTTTTCAGTTTACTGAAACTCAAAAACCAATTGAAATTGTGAATTTTTTATCATTTGAATGATGAATCTTGTTTCTATCGAATAAAAGAATGTTCCTTTTTGGAAAATGAAAACTTACTGAACATGTTATAAACTCAAACATTTCAATAGACAGAGAAGATAGTTAACGATGTTGATAAGTTTGAAGATCACATGATGATGAAACTCCGCAATGACGTTTCTATTCATTAGAGATAGTATTTTCGAATATTGATTAATTTTCAACAAATTGGTCCTTCTATTTTCAATTGGCCACTACGGAAACAAATCGTCTTTTCCTCAGAAATTGCAACAGTGCGTAATTCTTGCATTATTTTTCTTTCCTCTCAAATTCAAGGAAATACATTTTTTTGAACAATGCATTTTTAATAATTCCGATATACTTCTGAACTGTCGTCCATGAGTTCTTGAAAATGACATCAAAATGGTGAAACTTTTCCCAGAGATCAATTTCCCTTACACCAAACCGATATTTTTGCACCCGACGCGCGTTTCGCCAACAAAGTTAGCATTTTCAGTAGAATTGATACTGTAATTAATCTCTAGAAAAAGTTTCAACTTTTATACCGAAGATTCCAATCTCATCGTTTATCAAAATGGTGGTCGAATGGTGATAAAACATTAACTCTTGTATACAGGGTTGGGCTGATTAAAATCAAGTGATTAAAATCACGATTGAAATCATGATTCAAATCAATTTTAACAACATAATATAATAGTATATTATGCAACGATCGTGTAATGATGGTTATTAATACGTGAGCATAAACCGGGATACGAAACGAGCCGAAGGTGAGTTTCGTATGGTTTATGCGAGTGTATTAATAACCATTACATGAGAGTTGCATACGCTATTTTATCTACACCCAATAAATAATGAAGAACTGAAAATATTATATTATTAGGTATTTATATTGAACGTAATGATAGTAGGTAATCAATCGTATTTCTTTGAAAAATTCTACAAAATTATGATTGATGGTATAACCACGGAAAATACAACAATGAGAAATGAAAAGAAGAAAAAATGAAAAAAAAATCTGCCGAGGTCAGGAATTGAACCCGGACGTAATTATTTACTGCCGGCGCATTTAACCGCTCGGACATGAGAGGTCATACAATTTTGTTGAAAATAAAAACATATGTGTTGCATTTGTCAAATAGAAAATATAATCCTTTCGATTTTATTTTTTTCTTGTCTAAGACATCTGTGGAGGGTCCCTGGTAATTCTTCTATATCCCTGCTATAAGACATTTTCATACGATTATCGAAAATTGACTAAATTCTTCAAAAATTCAATACCTACTGATTTTGACTTGACAAACGTCAAAATGCAAAGCTTGCACATCATGCTTGATTGAAAAATAATGGGTTTCTATTGGTTGAAAATCTGTATCGTAATGGATTTCATTATAAAACGGGTTGTGAGCATATAAGTGTATTATTAGAGTACGGGTGTTGATAAAAGTTTTCTCGAAGATCAAAAGTAGTATCTGCTTTTAGCAAAAACAACAAAAAAGAAGTACATAATTCCAAATTCTTAAACTAAACGTAACACCTAAATTTTATTACTGTATATTTTCAGTCCATTCATTTTCGTTATACAATTTAAACAAAAACACAAGTTTTCCTTCTTTTTCTGTGCCTCATCTGTTTCTAATATCCGAGTGTACAACTAGCGAAATGCATGAAATTGTTGGGCAACGTCAATTTATAGGTTGAGAAGGAACACAAGCCTCGACAGGAATATTCTTGCAAAAAGCACAACAAACGCGTTCGTGCCTCACTGTAAAGCGAGTGTATAGGACGGAATGAAAACAAATCGCGCAAGAATTTCCTTGCAAGAAGCGCGACAAATGCGCTGTCACAAGTTTTTGAGCCGAAAATTCTATTAAAATTTTTAGACTTATACATTAAAACAATTAACAATTATTTCAAAGAATCAAAATGTTCAAATTTAATATTCAAGTTTGAAAAATCAAATAAATCATGATTTCTGTAAAAAAATCAATGATATTTTATTTATTTAATAAAAATCAGATTTTGCCCCACCCTGCTTGTATATTTGAACAATTCTAAAAACTTTCATATCACGAAATTGTTCCACGTATATATTGCTTGCTCGAACGGTACAAAATGCTTTGAAATGACTTCATTACATATCTTCTGAGGGCCAAAGAAGCCAGTAGTCCTTTGATCGATAATTCACAGAATATTCTCGTGACAAATCCCCCATAATTACTGCATTATAACTTTAATTTCTCGAGAGAAAACAAGCATATCATAGGGGAAGAACGTATTTTTCATGTATAAGTAAAGAGTAGCAGATTTTCACAAATATTCAGTGAGCAACTCGAACACTGGCTATAAATCAATTCATTAAAAAAAAAATGGGTTCATTTCATGGAATCATTTGATTCATTCATCGCACGAAAATTCAAACTGATTACAAAACAAGTGTGTACCTTCATTAAACGTTGAGTAATAGTTAAGATATAAATTAGTTGCATTATTTAAAAATTCCAGGCTGGTGATGTCACGCGCCCATTCCCGTGAGTAAGTTGGGTAGCAAATTGAAAATGGATATTAGTGCAATGTTGCCAATGTAGTGGTATTTGTAATTTCAGTTTGTTTTCATACAGAGTGTTTATTTCGATCATCAATTCTATTGAAGACGAGGAAAAATCAAATTCGAAAAACACAATTTCGTTACTGAACATCAAAATATCACCGAAACATTGCGATATATTGCCGTAGTTTTCAGAGGTATTTGGGGTTATGTTTATGCTGTGGTCAGTTCTTTTCTGATTAGAAGTTTTGTGTTTCATATCGTATTTATTTTATTGTGGTCTCGGTAGTGTAGTGGTTAGCATATCTGCCTGTCAAGCGGAAGGCCGGGGTTCGAATCCCCGCCGGGTCACCGTGCTGGGTAATCGCACGTTAAAAGGTAAGGCCTCGTTGATCCATTGCAAGCATAAGTTTCGACTTCTGAGGGTTGACGTTCGTCAGCTGGTTAACGATAACGAACAATTTTAGAACAACAACAATTTCACAGATGATATCGCCATGAATATGAAACCCGATATTGGTTTCAACAAAGCTGAGGCCGACAATTTGCCTTGTGTACATGAAATGATAAAAACATTTTTGTAGATCACCTCCAGTATAGTGCAGAAATGAATCTTGAGAAAGTGAAATAGTAGGTACCAAAATGAACTATTGTCGTAAATGTTGCTTTATAAGTGGATGTCATGAAGAGATTTTGTTAGTTATGTGAATGAATTGAATGATTCACGTTGTTTAGTACAAAGGAGGAATACCTACCTCATTGGTTATGTTCAGGTTCAAACAGAAAAATACTGTATTGTGAAACATATATTAACTGCTGAACATAAAATCCATGATATTTCATACCGAGACAAGTTTGTTGTTGATAAGAAAATCTATGAGTGAGGAATGTCACAGCTGTGTTGCGTCTTCAGGTATGTTATATTTATGGTCTAATTGCAATGGCTGACTAGATGTTCTTTAAATTCTTTCCTGCAGGGAATTCAAGATTGTAGTAGTATGTTCATTGCCGTTACAGCGAAGGTAAGGAAAATCCAGTGTCACACCCAAGGAATCATAAGATATAGAGAGCACCCGTACTATCCAAAGTTGATATGTTTTTCTCTTGAAGAATTAACAATGAGCCGAACTAACAATATTTTGGAATTTTTCAGTTCGAGTATCTGTCAAGAGAAAGGGTCTCTTGTGCATAGCATTCCCTAAGCTTAAGATCGGACAGACTTAGCATCCAAGTTCTGAAAATTTAATGTTTTCCACAATTATTCATTGTGTGAAAATAAAAGAGATGTGGAGATTCCTCTCTCAGTTGTTTCGTTCAACTCCATCAAAACCCTAAAGAGTTACCATTACACAACCTTCCATATTAAAGAGTTTGGGATATACGATATACAGGGCGTTCAAGATTGAAAGTTTGATATTTTCTTGAAAATCGTATCAATCATATTCGCTTCAATTTCTGGTATGTTTTGATGGAAAGGTTTCATACAGCCTGAATAATGGAAAAAGTTTCTTCATTCCGCAAACAATGCACTGTTGACGAAAATCCTGAAATAAGTCAATTTTATTTTTGATGTCCATTTTTCAATGTTTATCTGGAGGAGTTTCTAAATGAGGAAATATGTCTTCTGATATGTCAACTGAAAAGTCTTTCAATAACATATTCAGTAGAAACCCAAACGATTCGATTTATTCTTATGAAGTGAACATAAAATCATATTCCTATTTCAGATAAAAAATTTGTTGTTATCATTAAAGAATAACATCGATGGCTTCAGTGCTCATATATTTGGAATGCAAACCAGACACCCACCCTCTTCAGCAACAAACACTGAAAACTGACAAAAAATAGGGAAGGAGACAACTGCATGTGTAAGCTACACAAAAGATCAATGCCTGCGAAGGAACCATAAAATCACTGGTGAAGTTATTCAGTCCTCAATTCTATTACTCTTCACCGAATTTCTATCTCCTTGGTGAAAGACATTCATTTCAGATAATACTTTTCATGAACTGATGAAATTTGCAACTCTAAGATGAGATTTTTCCTAGTGCAAATATTTTTTTAAATTCTCAATTGTATGTGAAAAGATTGGGATTGGACGCACCTATCCCCACATTTCTTTCTGATAAAGTTGACAGTCATCACCTAAAGACAACTGCGGTAATCCAATCATTCTAAATACACTCAGCTTGAAACTTGACTTCGATATTTCTCTCATTTTCTCTTCGATTTTGCTTGAATGGAGTTCTCTTTTTGATCCATTTTCGACATCCAATATATTCATCAAAATATTCGATTGACTTGGCGTTCCTAAATGTCAAAAAAATCATCGAAATAATGCGAATCTGGTCTAGCGACAAAATTAGTACTTTTTAGACGAGGGACGGCCACAGTGGTTGTTTGCTCGGTCCATGACCGAGATGTCCTGGGTTCGACCCACCAATGAGGCAGATATTTTTCTCTTTGACATTTCTCTATAACTCGTAGGGGAGAAAGTCAGACACGTTTCAGGTCTGGCGGAACGAGAGAAACGATACTGCTCCTGAAAATGGACTAGGGAGTTCGTAACAAGGCCTCCCTGCTGAAGAACTTCAGTCGAAGTTGATGGTGTTCAGTGTGAAATTCCATAGAATGGAAATATATATTGAAAAATCCCAGAATGTTTTCAGAGGAAGTCTGATATTCCCGAGCAATAAGTACTTTCGAAAAATATACTTCGATTGTTCAGGTGGTAAGGCGTGGAACTTGAAAGTGGAATAACATATCAAATATTATAAACCTGCATTCGAATCCCAGGGTTATCTTTATCCTAAGTATCTACCATTATCTTACTCAAACACATGCGGAGCACAACCATGGAACATGTTCAAATGTGCCGATAGAATGTGCATAGATTATTCTTCTCAAGTTCATAATGATAATAACGCATATGCATAGCACTTGTTCGTTCAGGTGAACCAAATGTTAAATATATACTGAAAACGTGAATTTGTTATCATGTATATCATTTGATCAATATTTGCGAATATCTCATTTATTCTCCTCACGATCAAAAATGAACATCAAAGTCATTATGATTCCATAGTCAACTGAAGCATTACAATTTCAGAAGTATTTAATGTTCAGGTAACTTTTCCTTCAGTATATCCGCATCGACCCGCTATTTTCTCTTACATTATTGAGCCGAAATCCTAATCCTCACGTTTAAACTAAGCTGGAACTAGTGTTAGATGTGGGGAATGTTTGGAGGGGTCTGCCAACGAGTTTCCATTGTTTTAATCGAACTCATCTCGAGTTCTCATTTCGTGCAAATGTTGGCCGCCATAGTGGGGAATATTAACGCTCCTAAGGGTGTTGGGGTCGCAAGGGGTGCAACTCGGCTTTATCGAGCAGAATTCTGCGTTTAATCTAACTTGCGATCTATTTGTTCAAGCCATATTCTCTTTGCTCTTCTAACACATCGTTCGTTTCAGTCCATAATGCCAAATGGAGTCTGTAGGATTTTCTCAAAATGATGAAGACATTTTTGATGTCTGGTTTTATGTCATGAAGATACAGATGATCACTCGATTTCCAAGAATTTATAACTACTGGTTAGCTACAATTTCAAGTATACCGGACCAGTCAAGATGGTTTTTGGCATACAGAGACGAGCTATTCGTTATATCTTACGTACAGGAAGGATATAAGGCAAAAATTTACTGAACTCGAAATCTTAACTGTTTCATCATACTATATTTAGTGTCTCAAATATGTTAAGATGGATCTAAACACTTATGAAACAGAATCCATTACTCATCCTCATAGTTCTCGTCAAAAAGATAATTTTGTTTCACAATATAGCCGTTCGAAAAAAGTCAGTAATTATGAAAACGATTATGGCCCAATTTTTCCAATATGATTCCCCCCTCCGTCAGGCATCTCTCTACTAAAAGGTTTCTGAAGACAACTGAATAGTTTTGCATACAAAAGTCATAATACAGTATCGAAGAACTATGTCAGAAGGAGCTGTCTCTTAATCTATGCCAGTGTTGTAGTACTGCAATACCGTGTTATAATCTTTTTGTAGATTTTTTTTTCTTTTTATCCAAACTGTGTTTGGAATGAATACTTCCATTTCAATGATTTCAAAATATACGACTGAGAGTCATCGAAGTTTAACTCAAGATGTATGAGCCTCTGAAGAAGCTAGCCACTCGCGCCAGCAAAACGTCAGGAAGAAATTCCAAAAAACGACGGCCTTCAAACCGGAACCAAAGTAGTGATACTGAAATAAAGTATTCTATTCACATTAGAAACTCAGAAAAATAGGCATTACAACATTTGCATGCTACGGGAAAGAGTGGTTTCTGTTTTCTGAAATGAATTCATGATGGTTCCTTGAATGTCCGATTGTTGAATGTAGAGGTGTGTTGATGGGGAATTTCGAAATAATCTATTATAAAAAAGGCTTGCATATTTGAAAAGCTACTGAACTGAAATACATTTTTGCAAAATTGTCGACTCGAGTGAGTCTACAAAATAAAATTATTATAATACCTATATGTAAGTCAATATTTGAAATTCATGATTTAAAAAATATTCCACTCGAATGTATATATGTATGTACGTATGTTTTCACGGAAATAAGTAGTTATATCATTAAGGTCAACAATGATTCCTGAGAAGAGTTTGAGTTTTCAATACAAAGTTGCATTCAAAAAATTGATATCCAAATAAAGTTTTGAATCATTTTCAATATCACTGAATGCTGATGGAATATCATAGAAAAAAGTTGCTCAAAATGCTATATATTGAGTCATTATCACATAACTGTGAGAATCACATAGGAAATTATGTGTTTTTGTTGAATATGGATTCACGTATCGCGGTTTTTTAAATGAATTATTAGTAAGAATCGTACAAAAAACTGCGTTATTCGTATGAAATATGAATTTATATCAAGTATCAGCCAGTTTCAAATAAATATTTGTGTGAATTTGTCCTCGGGTCTCACTGTCCTTAGGAATTTATGGGCACACTTCGAACAGTAGTGAGTTGTCCACAATGAACAGAAAAATATTTCTAGTTTACTCTATGAAAACAACCCAGGAGGCATTTTTCAAAACACAGTTTCTAGGCGATTTCTTCCATCAAGATGAACATTTAATAGGTGTTATAAAAATAGCGATATGAACCAAACAAAAAATTTATTGAAAATCATTATTGGACCAAGATGAAGAGACCGAATGTATATCCCGAATTATCAAACTGGCATAATTCATTTGCTGGAAGAATGCTGGACATTAAAACAGAATCAGTTGATAACACTGTCATTTTTATTCTATTGAAGAATCTGGACGAGAACTTTGTTCATCACAAACTACGCCGAGATCCAACCTAATTTTTTTTTCGAATGAAAACATTGTTGTCACTGAGACTTGGTTCTCTACCACAATAGACTCTAGCTCGATTGAATTTAACTCTTATCAATCAGTTCGTGCTGACAGAATCGACAGAGGGGATGGCGTTGCTTTCTATATCCATAACTCTGTCAAATTCAAAACATTCTCTTGTCAAGTGAGCCCTCACTTCGAACAGTTGTGAATCACAATAATCTACTCTCGCAAAACCTTCATTCATGGAATGGCTGATATATTTCAGTGTTCAAACGAACTCGAAGGAAGCATAGCTAACGTACTTCTTTCATAAGATTTTGTCATGGCTGCCGGTGATGACAATATAATAGTATATCATTCAACGAGCGTATAATGATGGCTATTATTCACGAGGTGAAGTTTACTGCCACGAGCCGCAGGCGAGTAGCCTAAATCACCGAGAGAATAATAGCCATTATACGCTGGTAGAGTAGTATACTTTATCCACGACTTATATAAACATTCGTTGAAGTTCCTTAGTGAAAAATTCTTACATTACATACATATTTTCAGAAACAGTTGACAGGTTTCAGTCAAATTTGTTCTGATTCAAAAGCTATTTGGATATAACACGCACATTTATAGTAGCTGATAGCTCAGAGTAGTTGCTCCTTGCCTTTTTTTCTTTATATGTAGGTGAAGAACTGAATTGAACTGAAAATATTTGGTGGTTTACACGATTATATTGTATAATCTGATTGTAGCAGAACAATATAATATTATAGCTGAATCGAAGAAGTATTTGACAGCAGTGAATAATGATTCATCATTCACTAGTGAATAATGGGTATCATTGAAGTCGAGCAAACAGACGTAAAATGGGTAGATTATACAACAGTCGTGGATAAACCTACTTATTCACGACCGACTCAGACAACATCTAACAGATTCTTTAAATTCGTTCAATCTTCTTCAGCTCATCGAAAGGTCTTCCCATTCAACTGCTTACTTCCATCTTGCAGTGTTGTGCAAAAAAAAATTCCTCTGTTGATCCTGAAAGAGTTAAAATGATGTCTTTTCGGGATTATCGTAACTTTGAATTCGATCTCTTCCGATGAGACGATCTGGATAATCACTGGGATCTCATTTATCAAATCGATAATGGAGATTGCATGGTCTACTTTCTGAACGATAACATACTGAATCTTTCTGAAAAACACGCACCTTCTCGAATGAAGAGAGTGACTAAACCATCAGCACCTTGGTAAATTTATGAAGATAATGTTTTCACTCAAGAGCGCAAATAAAAGAAATAGTGAGCGTTTGCCGATTGGACAAGTTATAAGGAACGCAAAGATTATACATGTAGGGGAATATCTTGATTTCGTTTCACGAAATAAAATTCCAAATCAACTTGGAATACTTTAAGATCTCTTGATATTCGACGAACAATAAAAATTTAGATATCCCTGACGAATTGGAAAATGTCAATCTCATAAACCAGCATTACAATACCATACCTCTATGTCAGATCTGCTCACCAACTGAGATTCTTACGTGGATTTGAATGAATCTGAAAACTCCTTTCAACTCCACACAGTCACTGGTGAGGAGGTGCGAAGTTCTCTAAGACGCATCGAGAGCAATGCTTCGGGTTCAGACGGGATATCCCTCAGATGATTGATCTATTCGACTTTTTTTTGTTGAATTACTCCACCTTTTCCATAAACTCTATCATTACTAGTTGCCGATTCCCAGAATTTTGGAAGAATGGATTGATTATCCCCAGTCTTCTCTGACTTGAAACTAATTACAATTCTCCCGTGCCTCTTTGAAGTAGTAGAATTCAAATTGAGAGAGCACATTGACATTTAAATCATTGAAAATATTATCCGTACAATCAGGATCCAGACTTCAGCATAGTACCACAACGGCCATTCTGTCAATCACAGACGATATTCTAAACGATGCAAACTATGGGATTCTCACCTGTTTTGTACTTTCGGATTACAGCAAGGCCTCCGACACCCTTGATCAAGAGATGTATTGTGTGACACACTTGTCGACTTTTGTTTTTCTTAGGGAGCAGTGTCACTTAGGAAAACTATCTGAAGAATCTAACACGAAGTAGGCAAACTTGGAAGGAATATTCTGCAGCTGCTACATCAACTGATTTCTCGAGATAAAATAATTATTGTATCAATTTCTGTTTTTTTTGTTAATGTTAACTTTTTTTCTGTTATTTTCATTTGATCTTTGTTGTTTCCAGGTTGAGTAGAAAAACAGCTTCGGCTGATACTCCGCCTATTCACCTTTATACTGAATGTGGTTTCTCTCTACTCCTGACTGTTTAGTTGTATCTGCTATTGCGAATGAAGTATTATTTTCATTATGACACTCTCCTAGCAAGACTACTGTTCTGAGAAAAAAACTTGAATCGAAAAATCGCAATTTTGAATTCAATCGACTTTATCAATCCCAAGAAACACTTCTGTTAATAGAGGGATATGAAATTATGAACGATATATCAATATGGGAAATAACTAGAATAAAATATGAAAACAACTAAAAAAATACGAATCGAACAATCATTGAAGTTTTTCGTTGTCCTGAGAGGATTCCAAAGTTGATAAATACAAAGTTTTCAATATCAAATTTTCAAAGAAGTTTTTTTTATGGTTATACTCCCCACCTCAACACGTGCGCACTACCAACACATACTAACAACCCCTGATTGTATCAATTATTTCCGAATCGATTTCATTTGTGTGATTGAAAAAGTCACCAAAAATCCGCTTATGTAAATGACCAGCGCAAAACCTCCCTTGAAAATATGTTCACAACAAATCGAGCGTAATGTTAAACACAACCAGTGACATCGTTAAATTTTTTCAAGGCAAAAATGATTCGAGGTTGTGGAAAGGGCTTTGATGGAACATTCCAAAATATCATGATGTTCGTCCATTAATTAAAAACGTCGTTTTGGCAGCAATTAGCTAGATGAAACCCTCAAAGCAGCATCGACTCTTCAGCTGGACTGTATTTGACATCCAAGAGTGCCGCGAATAGAAATGATTAATGAGCAGGACAATTGCCGGCCCCACATTCATAGCCTTCTCTGGACGGACAAGTAAGAAGAAGGGTTGAATCGCCCTGACGATATTCATTAGCGACATTTTATATTTTGTAAACATTAGATAATGTAGAATCCAGCCAAGTTGACTTAACGATATACGTGATGTGTGTCTACTGTATAAACAGAAAATGATTTTATGATTTTTATTAATTATTTTTTCTGAAAGGTTTCAGGACTATATCTGAGAGCTTTGTTTGTTCACGTTTAGAATGTTATGATTACAAAAAATGTTGTCGACCGTATTTTCTGCTGTAATAATAAATAGTAGTGTAATCTTCCCTTCCTTCTTTATTCACTGAAGTGGTATTTCGTAAGCGTAAGTAAGTAGCCATGAAAACTTTGCAAAAATAATGTCTCAACTCAAAAACCTCTCAGTGGGTACGTAACTGAACCTTTTTCCTCACACATAAATTCGAAAAGGTCAAAGATTTTGAAAAGGACTGAATTCTATATTTTTTCAAGGGTTTTCATGAGATTCTCTATATATTAAATAGAAAACATATTTCAATCCTTCTTGTTCAAATTTGATTGTCTCATTTGATATGAATTTCTCTAACATTATTTCTTTGCAACAGGTTTCAACAGAGTAATTATATAGACAAATGCCTTTCATAATCTCCAACATTATATGTCCTAATACTCATAGGCCGGGCTAGATTTTTCTTGTACTCACAACTGTCGGAAATTTCAAATGAGTACATTGATAATCAGTCTAATATTTACGAAAATGATAAATCAATTTCGAGGTGTCCAGAAATCATGATGATCGAACTACCGAAAGTGACAACTTGCCCTATCAGGCCCTATCGGTTATGGAAGTATTCAATAATTTTGGAGTATCGAGTACTGTATTCAGTTTGGAACATTTTCCTAGGCGTCTAAAACAATATATAGGTGTCATATAATATCTTAATCATCGAGCAGACAATAGAGGTGGTACGGACCCTGAAGGTTTTGCAGGCTTTGTATATGTGGCTAAACATCTGAATGTGTTACGTACCGCCAGTGCTTCAAGTCCTGGAATTCTTCCTTTCAAGTGCCCGTAGCCCATAAATCTATGTTTTTTTTTAAATCGAACAAGGCACAAAGTTCTCACGTGAATGATAAATATTCTAAAATGAACCAAATATTTTTTTTTTCGGATTCAGGGTGCCAACTTTCCATTGGTTCAGAAATGAGAAGTCGAGATTAGCATTCATCAGTAAGCAATCAAATGACATTTATTTCAATTCGTAAAAGTAGTCATGAAGTGAGTGAAAAGATATTGACCGAAGCGTAATCCTTTGCAAAGACCTCTCAGTTCTTTACTATCAAAAAATGGTATGTGGATACGTCATTACAGGAATTCACAACATTGACGAGCACACAGCATCGTCCAGCTAAAGTAAGTACACTGAACATTTTAACAAATACAAATTTCTCATAAATTCAGTTTTGTTCCTATAATTCATACAAATATTTCTCATAAAATATTTAGGTTTCATCTCCATTGCCCACCAAAAATGTTATTAGTAAAAACACTCAACACTCATGGAGCACACGTCGGTCCCATGATAATATCCAACCTGTTTCATTCAGAATGCCCAGTGCCCGTTTTGGAATCACAGTAAAAAAGTGGCACGCGCTTCGTTTGACAAGGTCTTGGGGCAAATATCAAGGGTCCCGTTGAAGAACGTGTTCTGAATTGAGACGCCCATACATCCGAATCAGCAACTGGTCGAAATAATTATGTTTTCGGATAGAGGAGGGTTAGTTCTTGGATAATTTATTTTTGAGTTGGTTTCGGGTCTTATAGATATATGATCAAACCAGTCGTGACCTCAACACAAATTGCAATAATCAAATATCATATTTTTACAGTATAAGCAAGAGGCGTGATGGTAAATTTACGTATCAAGTTCCAAAAATGATATTATTTGGATTAGTAAAATCACTTTTGGATCGTGTTACGTACAATACTTTTTTCTACAGGCGATTCTTACATTGAAAGGAATCTGTTATGAATTTTTATCTACCAAAAAAAAAAACCCAGAAAACAAGCACAAAACCACAACAAACACCTCACCCCAAACCAACAACACACCAACCCTACCCCCAACAAAAAAACAACAACACCCAAAAAAAAACCAAAAAAGAAAAAAACAAACACAAAACAAGAAAAAACCCTAAGAACACACAACTCCACCAAAACACCCACCCCACACCCCTCCTCTAAGAAACAGACACCGTACAAAAACCACCAAAACCAACCCCTCCACTCCTCCCAAAACCCTAGTTTTTAAAAGTAAAACCACCTCCACAACACCTCAAAAAACAAAAAAAACCCCAACCAACCACCCCAAAACAAAACCCCACTCTCCTAACAAAAAACCAACAACCCCCAGACAAAACCCTAAAAAACCACCACACCCCAGAATACGCGCCAAAACCTCCCACACCCTCACTACAACCATAAAAAAAAAAACCAACCCTCACAAAAAAACTACCCCCCCTCCCCCCCACTACCCGGGGACACCCCAAAACAAGAAACCAAACTCTTCTCCTCTCGTAAACTTACTCTCGTAGAGAACCCCCAACAGTACTTATTTTTTCTTCTTTCTTTTTTCTATATTAGGATTTTCTACGCCAAAAATTATTTCTTTTCCGTAATAAATCACCTATAAATAATAATGACACAATAACTTATATTGATATGAAGAGTTATTAACGAAAGATGCTTATTGAAATTGGTATTATTAGATGTATCAATATCAGACTTTAGCGGCAATAATTCATAAGTAGTCGCTCTATCGTCTTTACTAATCCTATGTGAAACTGCAATGAATTCCATGGATCAATTGAATTCACATAGAAAAAGGAGACGATCTAAATAAATTAAGAATTCAGATGAAGGAGACTGTAAAGAATCTATCACAGATATTATAACAGATGACAGAGACAAGTTGCATTTCTGAATGTATAATTTCTCTATACATTGTATTTCTCAGTGATAATTTTTGATATTCATAGAAAATGGGGGTATTTTAGTAGGTATTAGATGTAATAAACTTTCTTTGGTGTTCTTGTTATACCATTCGAACAAAATGGAATTTTTGTCATTGAATTTGGTTTATACAAAATGCACCAATTACAATGTGGAATTTTTTTTTGGGGGGAAACCAAAAATGAAATATCTTTCGTATGGTGCGAATATTTTATCCCTGAATCCTCAGTTTGTTTTAATCAGACTTATGAATTGAATACAGATGAATAATATCAGATTTATGCAATTGAGGTTCATGCAATAAAAATAAATTATTTTTGTGAATCTATTGTTAAACGGTTTTATCGATCATCAAAAACCAGACACGCTGACGTGGTATGGCACGAATTCGTATCTCCTAACTAGTGAACTGGAAAGTTGATGAATAAATGAATTTCTGAGTTCTAATTCACTAATGATCAGATTTTTCGAATCGGGCAATTTTGGCCTGGTTGTGGGTGTGTGTTTTCTCATAATGATAGTGAAATACAACGATCAAAGAGATAGCTAAACTCTTTCCACCTTCCTCAGATTTCGCATTTAGATATAACGAATTTCAATTGAATCAAATAGAGTTTCCTTCGTATATTGAAAATATTATGCTGTAAACAGCATTCCTTTCGGTAGGCGATAGATATGATGGCAGGAAATCAGATATTCGAAGAAAAGTGAAATTTGTGAAAATATTTTTTGGGAGTAATTTATTTTTTCACCATTGCATTCATACTAAGGGGCAATCCTGCGATGTAAACCAGAGTTATGCAAATATGAATTTGGTTTATTTCTCAGTTCTTAAACGTTTTCAGCCTCAATAAACAAAAACTGATATTTCTCTGTCATGGATATATCCAGTTATAATCACTCTGGTTATGAAATTTCCAGTATTAATAGTTTTTACCATCGGCAGTTGTAATCCAACGTATCCATATGTTGTCAAGATGTACATTATAGTTCATCAAAACTATCAATTCTCAACGAAATTCAGTAAACTTATGGTGGGATGAAGTTCGTTAATATTTCTTGGGGTTATCCCCCTTTTCTTTGTTAATCCAGCTGTACCTAATCGAAGAGTACTGGACAGTCTCCTTCAATGACGGTGGGTAACCTTGATAAATATTTATATATTCAACATATTAACGAACATTTCTGCCTACCAAAGAAATCATATGCTTTATTTGAATATCAAACAAAACACCCTAAATCTATACACTTAATCTTAATGTGAGCGCAAGTGAATCTGTAGAATTCTCTTCTCACGGATATCGCCCCTTTGGATGACCAACGAATGTCTGAAAACAGGTTCGGTCAGTTCTTGGTAGCAGTGAGGCGGCGTTCACAATATAGTCTGTCGAAAAAAAGTTTTTGATGCATTTCAAGGAGTAGGTAGTGAATTATTGTACGAATTTGTGACGAATACTTTTTTTGTTGTGAATCCAAGTTCATTCTAGTTGAATAAACTGTTTTGCATTCGATTGCGAAGATAAGAGGTGTTTTTTGGTAAGAAACGTGCTGTGATAAAAGTGAATATTTCAGGGATTTGAAATTTAGAGGATGATTCTGTCATATCTTCTCTCTTCCAAGTTGTTGTCTTGTTGGAATCATCATACTCATTGATATAATATTTGAAGATTTTTCATCTGATAGTAATAAATATAAAGATATTTCACTGAAATGATTAATATCAGATTTTTTTTTATTCAGGTAGGTATCAGAAAGTGAGATAAAAGCAATTTCTAGAAACAATCTTTCAGTGAGATTTCGTTCAATAGCTTACATTTTTATTGAATCATAGTTCATAGAATAACCCTCATTTAAGACGTTGGTAGTGGGGGCACATATTTCAGGATGTATTCGACTGTCACTTTAATGCGAAGCTATGCGATCTTTGAGTAATCTAGATGTTTGACCAATATATTCACTAACTCAATTTGAGCACGTAATACTCTAAATCAACTTCGATTAAAGAGTTTCCTGAGTTCCGTCGTTCATTTTTGAAAAAAGTGACTTCATCATCGATGAGGATTCAAGAGCAATTTTAACATTTGAATTTCATAAATTCTGGAAAGCTTGGGAGTGGTGTCTTTGATACA